>CM010622.1:27884340-28284340 GCA_003430845.1 Xanthoceras sorbifolium | reverse complement strand
TTGTCCTTGACTCCATTTAAATAAATTAAAATTATAATTTTAACCTCAAATTTTAAAAAAGAATATTAATAATTAGAAGGGTAGTATAGTCACTATAGATTAATTTTTAATTAAAAATTTTAAAATATTTTTAAATGCCCTTAAAAAAATATTTTTAAATGGATCTCTACTGTCCATCAATATCAAAATTGATGGACGGTGAAGCTTATATCGAAAAAAAATTTAAAAAATTAAAATTATAAAATTAATTTTTTTTCAATTAATTTTTTTTACTGTTGAAAAAAAAGTTGATATTTTTGGATCTCCACCAAGAACAGTAAAATAAGATTAAAATTGAAAATCTAGATTCGATTCGAATCCATTAAATTCATATTATTTGACAATGGAAATAATTGTCAGGTGTGATTAGATTGTAGTGCTTGATATTCAGGTTTTCATAACTGCAAGCCACTTGGGATCTGCCATAGCATCCTTCACTGTTTTTGGTTCTATTTCTGCAAGAAAGCTCTATGAAAAGAATATTCATATAGTTATTGGTTTCAATGTACCACTCTTTAACCTTGTTATCATGGGATGTTTTGACATTGGGACTGATGAAGTGCCTGCATTTAAAAATTTAGCTTGAACCAATGGAGATTGAGGTTGATTGTGGTTAACTGATTGCTGATGAGGTATACTGCAGACAACTGGTGTGGGAGACTGCTGAAGATTAACAACTATCTGTGGTGATTTATACTTGCGCAATAATGGAGCTGCAACTATATCAAGCAAGGCTGATAAAGGAGTTGTGCTAGTATGATGTGGCTTCTCTAACTGCTGAGTATGAAAGAGCAACTGATAAGGAACTTCTAGTTCGTTAAACAGAACATTTTTGGACATAAATCTTTCCCGAAATGTGTAAGCAGCTGTATGCTTTGTGTGCCATATTATACCCAATAAAGACACACTTACTTGATCGAAAATTAAGTTTGCGTCTTGAATAATCTCTTATAGATAGGGAAAAGTCCACACCTCTACCAAACTTGTCCACCTCAGCTGCCTGTTAACTATCCAATCGACATTGCTTCTTGAGCTGATGCTATCTACTTTCTTCTTCTTCAACTGCAATCAGTTCTGATGATCAGGAAGCTGTATTGTGCTAGTCTACCGTGATATGATGAGCTCTCAAACCATTGCTTCTTGCACCTGGTTCGTTTGTGACGTGTTATAATTCTCCCTGGATCACACTTGAGTGTGTTAAGCGAACATGTGTTAGCTGATCTAGATTTAGTTGAACTTTAGCTTGAGTATTGGTTTACTAATGTTACATTCACCCTACAAGAAAATCTACTCTACTTATAGAAATAAAAAAAAAAGTTGTTATTAAAAAAAATAAATATTTTGCTACATTAATCTCAATATTGTGATTTGTGATAGAAAAAATGTCACTATAACGGTTAAAATCATAACGTCATTATGGTCAATGACCATATTTTATATGTCACAAATCATGACTTTTAGGGACACATTATTAGGTAATCTTAATGAGTGATAAAATAATATTTATATCACTATATAAAAATTTAGTGACAGATAACTATTTAAAAATTTATCACTGTATACATATTTAATGACTATTTATTATTTAAATATTATGTTACTATCTACAAAATTCTCTGTAAAATCACCATTATCCACAAAAAATTAAGGCCTTGTTTGGTGGTCCCATCATTTGTTTGGTTGTGACATCGATTGGACAAAATTCAATTCGGTGCCACTAATTAGTCTTGATGAATCCTGCCACAGCTAGTGAGACTAATTAGTCTTATTATTATAATTTTTTTTAACACAATTTTTTTATATTATTATTATAATTATTTATATATAAAATATTAAAATTACTTTAATAAATTTTATTCTAACATTAAAAAATAATATATATCAATGCTAATTTAAAAATGAACTAATTAATTTTAAATTTAATTTTATCCAATTTCATTATACACTAAATAAAAGACAGTACTATATTTAATTCTATTTATATTATATCAAACACATCATAGTATTAATTAGTCCAATTCAATCTAATCATATCCTATCTTATCTCATAAAAATAGTTCAATCTAATCTCACACACTAAATACACCCTAAATGATCCAGCATATGTCTACAAACGAACTGATGAACTGATGAAGAAGGAAGGAGTTCTAACACGAAATTAACAAGACTGCAAAGCCGATTTATAGCAGAAAAACGTAAGCAGTGACATAATTTTCCAGTGGGAAATAATTTTCAACATACGAAAAGTGATTGAACTAATTACCAAGACAGGAGGGATTATATCAACACAGCATTGAATACAGACAGGTTCAATGTAAGCAGTGACTTTTCTCATTTTGAGTGCTCTCTGTGTATTTTTTTATTTTTTTTTATTTTGTGGGTGCATTGTATACATCTTTTGATGACAAAAAGAAAACTGAGATGTTTGTTTGTAGTGAATTTGTCCACTTATGACAAAAAGAAAACTGACAAGGCTGACAGCGTTTATAACATAGATTCAATTTTTATACGGAAAGCTTTTATGTAAGGTATTTTAGTAAGATTGTAATCGATTTTCTTTTGTAAGATGATGGTTATTTTTGAATTTTTTCCTAAAAGTTATTAGTTTTTAATTTAAACTTTTTAAAAGTTTGTTAGAGTAATAGGATATTCAAAAGTTTAAAAGTTTAGACTTTCTCTATTATTACCGTTAAAGTTGACTGATTTAGATACAATTTAGTTATTTAATAAAAAAAATTAATTTTAAAATGAATTAGGAGATTATTTTCTATTTTTTTTAAAAACATTTAATATATTTTTATCGTTCATTATATTAAAATTTTAATAAATAAAATACGGAAAGAGATCTCCAGTAGATTTGGCCTCCTCCCCCGCGCCAACGGTCATATTCCAAATCGGTTTCAATATTTTCCATATCATCATAGGTGTCTGTGCTACATATCACAAAATATATAGTTTTGGATTTTTGTATTTACTAAAACTATATATTTTGTAATAAGACAGTAAAGATTTTGGATTTTTATTTAGTACAGTGTACACACTATATGTATTATGAAAATTTACTATAGATAATTACATAGTTTGAATTGTGTACTCTAACAATTGGATGAAAATAAAGTGAATATTAACACTAAATAGACATGATTATACAAAAATTGATTTTTTACAAAAAAATACATTATTTACGGATCAGAGAATTATCGAAACCTACCGAGATTACATTATATGAATATGGTCCGAACATTTACTTATATTTTAAAAGCCGTTTACTCCCACCAAAGGAAGGAATCTACCAATACAATTGCAATTTTATAGACAATTGTAGGAATAATATATACAATACTAAGGATAATTAAAATTATTAATATTATTAAAACAATTTTAGTTTTTTTTAAGGGTATAATTACAAAATTAATAATATCACTAAATACGCGGCTCTTTTTTTTCTTAAAGATTTATATATCTACCCTTATAGTAAGGGGAGAAAACTATCCACACATGTTGGTAAATTCATATGGTAGAAATTAAACCTCAACACTGAGGTAGGAGGGAGATGCACTAACCAATTGAATTATGAGTGGTTGTACAAATAATTTTAGTTTAAAAGTCATATATATATATATATATATATATATATTTATTTATTTATAACATTATAAGGTCGTAAGAGTGTAAATATAAACATTTAACTTTTTAGATATTTTTATTTTATAAAAATCAATAACCAATTATTTTTATTTTATAATTTTTTTTATATTTTTAAATATTACAATTTTGAATCGTAGAGAAAAATAACATGATCACGTGAACCTACAATGGTGTGGAATGCATATCACTAAGTCAATATTTTCATAATTTTATGTCAACAACTAATCAATTATTGGTAGTAAGTTTCAATTTTGATATCATGTTGGCTCAGTAGTTCGTCTCTCATACTTATGCCTTTGAGTTTGTGAGTTCGAATTATGTTTTTCTTCCCGAATTCCGAATAAATTATAATTATTTAAAAAAATATTTTTAGTAAGATATATTAAAACATAAAATATAAATTTTATGCATTTAAATTTATTAAGATTTTAGTCAAATTTAAAGCACAATGAAGGAAAAAAAAATCTGATAATTTATTTAGCAAGAAATTAAACAAAACCAGCCTATGAAACTAAATATATATTTACTGTAAAATAGGAAGAATTTTCAACATGGTGCATTGAAAATTTTCTTCATTTTTTAATATATCATATTATTACATATTTAAATGTATTACATGTCCATGTAATATTATATTTTAGTGGTAGGATGAATTGAAAATTTTCTCATCTAGAAAGATCCAAAACCCATGCTTGAGAAAATAAGAAAACTTTTTATGAATTCAAGAAAAAAACAATCCTAATAAAGATAGCATTTGAAGTCTATGCTTATCCAGTTATCTGCAAAGATTGAAGTTATTGATGCGAATGTTTATCCTCTCACTTTATCAACTTAAAAAAAGTAAAAAAAAAAAAATGCGACCACTTAAATTATATAATGTAATATATTATAATATATTTATATATATAATTTTTTTAAAGGTGTAAAAAAAATTTTGACCATTTAAATCATAATATAAATACAAAATTAATAATCTGTCGAGACCTATTAAAATTAATTACGTTATGGGAGTAGAATACTGAATGAGATAAATCTATCCACACATATTTTTAAATATGTATAATAATATTTAAATAATCACTATTAAAAAATATATATTTATCACTTAAACTATAAATAATTTAACATGTAAAAAATATATTTAATTAATTTCTTATTATCTTATAATATAATATAATTGAATAAAATATATTAAATATTTTGGAAATGTCTAAATTATACTGCACCATCACGTGACATGTTATCAAAAATGAAAAGTAAAAATTCAGCATGTGCATGTGGGTCCAGATATAGCATGTATATATAAAAAGAACACCTAATTATCCTCTGAAAAAAAGCCATGGCTTTCTTCTCCTCCTCCTTTCTTCTGATACTTGTTCTTCTACTTCTTCCATTTTTATTCATTCTACATCTCAAGAAGAAAAACCCTAATCAGCCACCAGGCCCTCCAAAGCTTCCCATAATAGGCAATCTCCATCAACTTGGTAAATTGCCTCACCGTTCCCTTCAAAAATTGTCTCGAAAATATGGCCCAATCATGCTCTTGCAACTAGGGAAAGTCCCAACCCTTGTGGTTTCCTCCCCAGAGATTGCCAAAGAAGTCCTCAAAATACATGATCTTGAATGTTGTAGTAGACCTCTCAATGAAGGCCCTAGAAGACTCTCTTACAATTTCTTGGATATCGCTTTTTCACCTTATACTGATTATTGGAAAGAGATGAGGAAGATTTGTGTCGTGGAGCTTTTTAGCGCCAAGAGAGTTAAGTCTTTTGCTTCTGTTAGAGAAGAATCAGTTTCTTCACTCATTGACTATATATCCCAAGCAAGCCCCAACCCTGTAAACATGAGTGAGCAAGTGTTCTACTTGTTAGACAGTATTATTTGTAAGATAGCTTGTGGCAGAAGTTACCAAGGGAAGCAGTTTCAGAATGGAAAGCATGACAAAGTTATTCAAGAAGCTATGGCCATGTTAGGGAGTTTCTCAGCAGCTGATTTCTTCCCTTATGTGGGGTGGATTGTTGATGTTTTGACTGGACTACATGCAAGGAGGGAGAAGTCTTTCCATGAATTTGATGAATTTTATCAGATGGTGATTGATGAACATCTTGATCCTCACAGACCGGTTCCGGAAAATGAAGACACTGTTGATTCATTGCTTAGGTTAATGAAGAATCAAAGTACTGAAGGTGGAAGTTTAACTCAAGATCATATCAAGGCAATCCTCATGGTAAGACTCTAAAATATTTCCATCTTGTTTTTTGAAAATTATTTGAAAGTATTTTTCTAGAAAAGTATATTGCATCTTTCTGGGACATGTCTTTTGAGAGAGATGATTTCGGGGAATAGAAAGAGAGGAAACTAGGGATGAGAATAAATATGTTTTGAGAGCAAAATAAAGAAAAGTGGGTGGTGGGACTTGGGTTTGACATATATTAAAATGCAAAATAAAGAAATGATATTGTTTATTATTATTTATTTTAATTAATAAATATTAATTTTTATCTATATAAAAAATTATTTAAATATTAAAAACATTATACCTATATTATTTACTCAAATTAAGACATAATATTTATATGTAGTTAGAAGAGATTTTAAAATATTCAACCAAATATTTGTAAGAATCCTATTTGTCCATTTTTCTTTCTATTGTCAAAAGCAAAAAAAAATGTTAAACTAAAAATTCACATGTGAAAATAATTTTTATAAACCACTGAAGTTTTTTTTTATATAAAAAATTATTATATATATATATTAATTATTTCTCCAACAAACTGCTCCAAGTACTACTTTCTTTTATCCTGAGAAATTAGTGTGGTTTGTTTTCAAACAATGTTTTGTCAATTATAATTATAATTCCTGATAATTTCCATATTTTCAGAATGTATTTCTCGGATCAATAGACACCACTTCTGTTACCATTGTGTGGGCAATTACAGAGTTGATGAAGAATCCTAGAGTTATGAAAAAGCTTCAAGATGAAATCAGAAGCTTTGTTGGGAAGATCAACACACCACTTGTTGAAGAAACAGTTTGTGAAAACATTAAATACTTGAAAATGGTATTCAAAGAAACTCTTAGGTTACATCCACCATCAGTGCTAATGATCCCTCATCTAGCCCAACAACCCATTAAGATTGGCGGTTATGATGTTTATCCCAACACAAGAATCCAAGTAAATGTCTTCGCGATTGGACGAGATCCGGATAGCTGGAAAAACCCGGAAGAATTCTACCCCGAAAGGTTTGAAAACGAGGCCATTGATTACCGAGGACAGAATTTTGAGTTGCTACCATTTGGAGCTGGAAGGAGGATTTGTCCTGGAATAACAATGGCAACTGCAACTTCTGAGTTTGTGCTTGGAAATCTTCTGTACCATTTTGATTGGAAGCTCCCTGATGGGATGGAGACACAGGATATTAGCATGGAAGAGGAAGTTGGCCTCACTGCCCATAAGAAGATACCTCTTTGCCTTGTGCCTATTAAGTATAATTGGCAGGAGTGAACAAGGCTTTTGTGTTAGGTTAAGGCTTTTGTTTATGCAGAATTTATATGTTTAAGAATTTTTATTTGAGTAAGATTATAATTATAAATTTATTTTAAATAAGCTTGTTATTTCAATTTTTATCGATTATAATTATTTTAGTAGTATTAAATTTCTATACTTATTGTATTTTTATGTGTTTACGAGAAATAATATATATATTTTAGATAACATTACAATATTTTAAACAGCTAGGCTATTGGATTGTGGAATCCATTTGTAATTTTTATTTTATTATGTGTTTGGCTCATATGACATTTGTTTGTGGAAAGTTTTTATATCATATTAAGTTTTTTTTTTTTCATGTGTTTATGAGAACTGGAATTTGAAATTCATTTTCATTATATCTATTTTCACATGTGGCTTCTCTAACATCATAATATATGTATCTTTCTTTTGCTTAGAAAAAAAAGAATTACTTGTAATTGAAAATTTTAAATAATTAGTATTAAGTAGGTCTAGATTTATAATTATTTAGAAAAAAGTCATTCATAAAATTAATATGCATATACCAAATATTCATTATTATTTTTTTTCCAAAATCTTGGTTGGGCATCTACAGTTATGGATTTATCCCATCTTTGTTTAGTTTTATATGTGAATTCTCTAATAGGCCGAAGTTAACAAGTATGGTAGGATTTTAAAGGCTAATACTACTAATATAAGATAATTTAAGAGAGTAATACTATTTTTGGGGGATTTGTTACCTTAAAACAATAAAACTTGATTTTTATTAAGGTAGAATTTATATGTTTAAATTTTTAAATTTAGTTTTAAAATAAAAATATCTAATTGTGTATCTAAAAACTCTTACAGGAAGGTTTAATCTAAATTTAAAACTAGATGATTATTTTTTAAAATCGATTCATATTAATTAATAAAAAACAGACCAAAAATGAGATGTTTGTCTCGATGTAGTTTGGGTTATAATTTTGATAAATCCAGCATTATGTGTTGAACAATTATATATATATATATATATATATATATATATATATATATATATATATATATATTATTAACACCGGTTGGGTTAAGGGTCTGTTGGGTTCTGACAGATCAACCACTATATGGCATGATTCAAAAATTAACTTTAACCCCACACGTTATTTATAATTTGACAATGATGAGATTCGAACCTCCTATCACATAGATGAAAATAAAGTGTACTAATTAATTGAGTTATAAGATTTATATAATTTTTTTTTTGAGAGAAAGGATTTTGTATAAAAGAAAACAGAAGAACTAGCCAGCAAGCTGGCTGTTCTCTCTAAGAATATCATAAATACAAGAAGGATGGTCTTCCATCCAAAAGTAATCGGCCTCAACAGACAAAGCAAAATGTGTTAGCACATGAGCAGCCTTATTGTCTGACCTTGGAACAAAAGAAACAAAAGAGCCAGGAAACAAACCCAAAATGTCTTTAATATCAGCTTTTCTTTTTCTTTTTTTAAGATTAATACTGGTTGGATCAAGGATATATTGGGACTTGACATATCAACCACTACATGACGTGATTTGTAAATTAACTTCCACACAATGGGGAAGAGGTCTCCCCGTACGTTATTTTATAATTTAACAGTAATAAGATTTGAACCCCCTATCACATAGATGTAGAGAAAGTGTACTAACTACTTTAATTATAAAATTTATATAATTTTTTTTTAAAAAAAAAGCACAATGGCAGCAATTTGATTTTATCAAATCTAAAGGGGTGTGCGGATATCAGGGTCGGAGCAAACAGGGGCTAGCTTGGATTTAAGCCTGACATATCTCAACAGAAAAACAAATATATATAAAATTTACTATTTCAAGAATTAATTGGCCCATTTCCAATATTAGTCCAATAAATTATGAGCCCACTGATATATTAAAGGTACCTAATTTTATAGTAAATTACCAAACTCTCATTCACTATTTGTTATATCATTTTTTTTATTATCTTTACTAAATAATTACATTTTCACTATTATCTATTTACTTTTATGACAATTTACTCCCAATCTCTCTAAACATTTATTTGCCAATTAAATTGTAAGTAGTCTTTTACTCTTTATTTTTTTTTTCTTTATCATTTCATTTTATTTTAGTTAATAGTAATTTATTTATTTTCTCGGTAAGTTATTAATTTTTTGTTTTGTGTTTCTAATTTTAACTTTTGTATATAATATAACTGTAACGTTTGAACATGATGAAAGTTGAATTATTTATTATTTTTAAAAATAAATATAGTGTGTTTTTTTTAAACGTGTATAACTAGTTATTTACTTCTACAAACATGAAAAGAGAGGTATACACCGTTGAACTAAGAGAGGGTGTGTGATATTTCTTCTTGTTATAAACATGATTTTTTTACTTCATAGGTTTGTAAAATTAGAGATTGTTGTGCTAATTATTTCTTGTAATGAACATATTTTTTTACTTTCTATTTTTGTAAAATTATGAATTTTTTGTATATGAGTTTTTTGACATTAGAGATTAGAAATTTTATAGTTTTAGCATGTGAGTATTTGTTTATGTGATTTTTTTCTTCTAAATTTTGTGAAATTAAAAATTCTATTATGGAAAAGTCATCGATTTCAATGGTTTTTTTTTTTTTTTTTAAATATCGATTTCAATGTTCGTAATTTATAAAATTTAATAGCTTGATAATTACATAAAAATGCACAGTTCATATTGTTTTTCCTGCTAACTTGATACTTTTTATTATAGTATATCGAAGTATTCCACGTTCATTGTTAAAGGTGTTTTATTGCTAGCCCACCCTGTCGATAAATTTTGACTATGTCCTTGGTGGACATTGATGTGAAGATTGAAACTAACAATCTATTTTCAGAAATTTAGAAGAAGAAGAGACACCGTGGATGAGTTGAGTGAAAACTCTCTTTTGATGATTTATGTTTTCATTAGAAAAACTGATTAATTACACCAATGAGATTCACTCATTATATATATTATAAGATTGAAGAGTAAACAAAACTTGGCTAAATATAATCACGCCTAAACAGTGCATGATCAGGAAAACAGAATTTACACAAGTTGACAAAACAGAGTAACTAATTTGTAACTAACTTGGCAACTTGGCAAATCTAGATTTTAGCTGATGTGTATTATCCTTATGATAATCTTGTACACCTTCATCTGACTTGGACCAATCACTTGTGTCATACGTCACAGGACCAGCTCCAGCTCTTTCCAGAATCGCAAGTCCTGTGAAGGCTCTGTTTAGCTTGTTGTTATGATAACCAGCTGCTGAAGGAACTACAACTGAAGAAACTAAGGCTTTGTTGAGCTTATGCTTAACATCCCCCCGCAAGCTAAATTGGGAAGAGTCAACCAAATTTATCTTGGTGCAAAGGAAGTGAAACTGTACACGAGGAAGACTCTTGGTGAAGATATCTGCAACCTGATTTTCAGTAGGAACATAATGCAGTTTGATCAACCCTGCAGCAACCTTTTCTCTAATGAAATGAATGTCAAACTCGATGTGCTTCGTCATAGCATGGAAAACGGGATTTTGAGCAACAGAATTCGCTCAAATATTATCACACCATAGAACAACAGGTGCTGGAAGTGAAACTTTTAACTCAGAGAAGAGAGACTGAAGCCACAAGATGTCTGTTGCATTATTTGCCATGGAGCGATATTCGGCCTCCATGCTGGAGCGCGCCACCACCTTCTGCTTTCGATAAGACCAGGAGATGAGGTTTCCTGCAAGAAAAAGACAACAACCATTCGTTGATCTGCGATTATCAACGTCACTAGCCTAGTCGGTATCACAGTAAGCTTCAAGTAACAAATGAGCACCAGGACGAAAACAGAGACCTTTGTGCATGGAACCGCGCAGATAACGCAACACATGCTTGCCAGTGAACCTGAGATGGACACTTTAAAAATTGACTTAGACGATTGACAACAAATGCAATATCGGGTCTGGTATGCGTGAGATATTGCAATACACCGATAGTGCTGCGATAGAGTGTAGGGTCTTCAAATAGAGAACCATCCTTAGCTGAGAGTTTGCTGCTAGTGCACAGGGGAGTATCATATGGTTTAGAATCGGCCATGCATGTTCTGGAGAGAAGATCAGTAATTTATTTGGTCTGTGTGAAATACAAGCCCGAGCTATCCGATAGGCTTCAAAGCTAAGAAAGTAATTGATAGAGCCCAAAACCTTTAATGCAAAAGTTTTATGAAGACAATGAATCAAACTACGAATAGCAGCGGAAGAGTTACCAGTGAACAATATGTCATCACGTACACAAGAAGATACATAACAGTGGAGCCTGAATGATGAATGAAGAGAGAGATATCTGAGGTTGAGTTGTGGAATCCCCAAGAAAGCAAAGCATTCTTCAAAGTGGTGAACCAAGAACGTGGCACTTGCTTGAGACCATAAAGCGCCTTCTTGAGCTTGCAAGCATGAAGAGGAAACTGTGGATCAGTGAAGCCAGAAGGTTGTTCCATAAACACAAGTTCATGGAGATCACCGTTAAGAATTGCATTGTTGAATGTCCCAGCCATGAAACACTGCAAGCGAGAATATGACTTTAATGGTGGCAGATTTTACCACGGGACTGTATGTGTCGAAGAAATCCAAACCAGCTGTTTAGTGAAAACCATTTGCTACCAACCTGACTTTATGCTTCAAGACACTCCCATCAGGGTGATATTTGGTGCGAAACACCCATTTGCAACCTACAAGATTCATGTTAGGTGTTAGGGGAATAAGAGTCCATGTTTCATTTGCATGCAAGGCATGGAGCTCTTCCTTCATGGCTTGCACCCACACAGGATTGGTCAAGGCCTCTTTAATAGAACTCGGTTCACTAACAGCTTCATTAAAAGCTTGATAAGACTTGGCTGTAATAGCACCACTTCGAAGCCTAGTGACCATTAGGTGAGCAGCAGCCAAAGGAGGAGCAACTGATGGAGGATGAGGTTCAATTGGAGCTGCAAATAAGAAGGAAATGCCAGCAGTTGTAACAGGAAATGATGTACCTGCTGAAGTTGTAACTGGAGTTGCAGAATTCTGAAGATCAACAAACAGATGAAGAGTTGGAAGAGAGACAGAAGGTGAAGAAACTGAAACTGAAACTGAAACAGGAACAGAACAGCTCACTAATGTTATTGAACCAACAGTTGAGGAAGACAAGAAAACTTGCTGAGGAAATAACGAAGCATAAGGGAATTCAAGTTCATTGAATATTACATGACGAGAGATGTAAACTTTCCCATTTATATTTGTACCCCTTGTGACATGGACTGTAACCAATGAACAAGCATTTATGTTAATGGAAATCCAATTTATGCTTAGAATGATCCTTCAAATATGGAAAGCATGTGCATCCAAAAGTCTTGAAAAAATTATAACTCGGTTTCTTGTGAAACAGCTTCTCAAAAGATGACATGAACTTCAAGACAAAAGATGACAGATTGTTGATAATGAAAGTTGTAATTAAGAAAGCTTCACATCAAAATTTGATAGGCATGGATGTATGGCTGAGTAGAGTGAGACCAAGCTCAGCTATGTGGCGATGCTTTCGTTTAGGAACTCCATTTTGTTGATGCGTGTATGGACATGAAAACTGAAGCTTTATACCGAGAGAAGCCAAAGGTTTTATGAAACTTAAGTACTTACCTCCCATGTCAATTTACAAACATTTAATAACAGCACCAAACTGCACCTCAACAGACTTTTTAAACAACAAGAAGGTTTGAAGAGCTTCAGATTTAAGCTTTAAAGGAAAACACCATGAAAACCGAGAATAGGCATCAATGAAGACTATGTAGTATCGAAAACCCTCAGTGGAAACAATTGGAAAGGGACCCCAAATATCACTATACACCAACTCTAATGGTGTCTTAGCAGAAATATTGAGCCTAGCAAAAGGTAGCTTATGCATTTTGCCTCTTTGACAAGTATCACAAACATAGGAGATTTAACATCAAAAGGAAAATGTGGAGTTTGGAGAACCTTTTTAAACACAACATCATATGGATGCCCAAGCTTGGTATGCCATATTGTGGAATTATTTTTAACAGCAACATTGACATCAAAACAGCTCAATTTTGATACAGAGGTTTGTACCAAATAATTTTTATTTTTATTACAAGCAATATAAGCACGAGATGAAGTCTTATTTCCTGAGCTAGAAAGAGTCTTGGAAGGCAGAATTCGAGCATCTCTTGAGCCAACTATCTTCATGTGATACAACCCATTATCAAGATAGCCTTGAAGAAGAACCCTATTGGTTTTCAGATCCTTGACAACACAGCCATTGTTAGTAAACTCAACAACAACATTGTTGTCCTTGGTTAGCTATGAGATACTAAGAAAATTCTTTGAGATATGTGGCACATGAAGAATATGTTTGAAGTGCACATCAGTATATGGTGCGGTGTGTGACTTAACAACTTGAGAACCAACATGTTTAATATCAAGATGAGCACCATTTCCAACTAATAACTTGTCATTACCTTGATAGGTTGTCTGCAGAGAAAGATTATTTAACTTCGATATAACGTAGTTAGTAGCACCTCTATCCACATACCATGATTGATCTCCTTGAGGATTTGAACTGCCACAGCAAGCTGGAGCATGATAAGGACACATATGATGCTGCTGACCATACTGATTTTCAGAAGGAACTTGAAACTGATCCGTGTACGTAGGATGACTTTGCTGTTGAACATAGTGTGCTTGAGCAGCAGGGTTAGCACCTTGAAAACCTTGATCAAAACGTTTGTAACACTGCAATGCATCATGACCAGGCTTTGAGCATAACTGGCAGTAAATGCGCTGATTTGATCGTTGGTATCTACCTCCTCGTTAACCATTTCTACCTCTGCTACTGCCATTTCTATTGCCTGAGCCAGAATTTCCACCATTTCTTTGACCTTTTTTGTCATAATTGCCAGATTGATTTGCAGCAAAATGTGCTGAAGCACTTAAGATGTTTAGTTGAGCTGTTGTATTCAGTTGATCAATGAGTTGCTCATGCATTAGAAAAGCAAACTCAGCATCCTCCAATGACATAGTTCGATGTTGAGACGAAATCATTACCACAACAACATCATATTCATGGCCAACTCCTCCCATAAGAGCAAGAAATAGATCACGATCCGAAACTTCTTTTCCAGCGTCCATTAAAGCATCTCCAATATTTTTAATCTTCATGACAAACTCACTTATGGAGTCTCCTCCTTTCTAGATTTGTTGCAATTGTTGTCGCAGCTGGAAAATTCTAGCCATGGATTGCTGTGAGTACATACATTCAAGTTTAAGCCATAATTCCAATGAAGTTTTACACCTAGTTACCTGCCCAATAAGAGAAGGACTAACTGTTGAAATAAGCCACCCAAGAAGAAGTTGATCAACCTTTTTCCAGATAATAGCAGCAGGATTAATTTGTTGTTGAACATTTGATGTACCAGGAGTCACAATAGACTAAACTTCGATGTACGGTGATGAAACTGGAGTCAGAGGAGAGGTCATTCTTTCAAGATCTAAAGCTTTGATTGCTGGAAGGAGCGAAGTCTTCCAGTAAAGATAGTTGTTCCTGTCAAGCTTGATGGAAACATTGAAGGACAAGGTTTTGGCTATGGAAACAAGATCCATAGTTGAGTTTCCTGAAGTGAGATTATTCAGATTAAGAGCAGAATCAGCAATTGATGAAGAGGCAGCCATTGACGATTAGTCGACGAAGCTCTGATAGCATGTGAAGATTGAAACTAACAATCTATTTTTAGAAATCTAGAAGAAGAAGAGACACCATGGACGAGTTGAGAGAAAACTCTCTTTTGATGATTTATGTTTTCATTAGAAAAACTGATTAGTTACACCAATGAGATTCACTCATTATATATATATATATATATATATATATATATATATATATATATATATATATATATATATATATAAGATTGAAGAGTAAACAAAACTTAGCTAAATATAATCACGCCTAAACAGTGCATGATTAGGAAAACAAAATTTGCACAAGTTGACAAAACAGAGTAACTAATTTGTAACTAACTTGGCAACTTGGCAAATCTAGATTTTAGCTGATGTGTATCATCCTTATGATAATCTTATACACCTTCATCTGACTTGGACCAATCACTTGCGTCACACGTTATAGGACCAGCTACAGCTCTTTCCAGAATCACAAGTCCTGTGTAGGCTCTGTTTAGCTTGTTGAAGGCTCTATTTAGCTTGTTGCTATGAAGACCAGCTGCTGAAGGAACTGCAACTGAAGAAACTAAGGCTCTGTTGAGCTTATGCTTAACAATTGACACCATCCATGAACATGAGGTGACCACAAAGTGATTTAGTGGGTTAAACTAAGGTTTTGGATCGCGACACAATTAAGAAAAAAATGTCATATTCAAGTAACATAAATGCAAGTATAAGGTTATATTTTTCACACAACCCATTATTGATGTGAACAATAAGCAGCCCGGGTCGTGTGTTTTGACATAAGCATTATATATTTTTTTTAACCCAACAGTTTAGAGGTATGACGGAAAACTATCGGGATTAATCACACATATTGGTAAATATATACTAAAACTTATATTCTCACCTTTAACGTGGATCAGAGAGGTTCATACCACCTGAATTATGAGGAGATATGTGACCACGAGCTGATATAAGGGTAGTCGATGAGGCTACGGTATCTCAACCAAACATTTTTTGTTAAATATTTTATATATATATATATTTTATTTAGTTTTAAACTTTTTTTAGTCCTTTAATTATTATATTTTATATGTTTAAATATAATTTTCTTACTTCACTCTAGATACCCTTACTTAATGGATGAGGTTTCCGATTGTTCAAAATTAGTTAAATCAAACCGATAAACAAGAAAGGAAGAAAGTGACATGAACCCATTAATTTAATAGATCTTTTTTAACAAATCACAGCTACTAAAGTCCATTAGGAATTCATATATTATCTCTTATCATACAAATTTGATCTAATTTTGATTAATTATTTTTCCTATAATCTTTATAAACAATATCATATGCGTTTACAATAACATGACATCTTTGTCTTACTATCAACTATGCATCAATATATACCAACCTAATATGGCAATAAATAATATTTGATTATTGTTAACCAAAGGCACAAGTTGGCAGCTGATAAACCTTCATAGCATCAATATCAGCCGACAACTTCTACAACCTCTTCAAATATACAGCAGAATATTAACAAAGGTCAATGCACTCTGCTAGCTGTTGAAGTAAGGTGTTCCCAGCCACTTGATCTTCGTGATGGATATTACTCTATCTGATTGCTAGATAGAAGATAATCATCCTTGTTTGTAACTGTATTTGCTTAGCTGGCAGCCTAGGTAGACATTCTAGTGGCTGACCTTAATTCTAGGAAAGGTTGTTAGAGGTTGTTACATTTTAGTTATTGATTGTTTGTTGATATATGTATCACATTATTGTAACTGTAATCAATTAATGAAGCTAGCTCAACACAATCTCCATTGATGGAGCTAACATTCTATATGTGTGTTTTGTGAGTGTTCATTGAGGACTTTTATCAAACAGATTCTCATTTATCACAAACACTTATATCTAGTGTATTGCACACTGCTTCTCTCAGTTTTATACTTTTTCACATGGTATCAGAGCATATATTTGACTAGTGTCAATGGCCGCTGAGTCACGTTCGATGATCCACAAGTCTGATTCAATGATGGCCTTGCTACCAACTTTGCTGCAACCTCCTTTGATTGTCAAGTCAATGAACTTTAACATTCCAATAAAGCTGAATCGCGACAACTACATCTATTGGAAAGCTCTAATCATGCCAGTCATTAGAGCCATTGAATTTAAAGATTTTATCATAGGAAAGCGGATTTGTCCAAGTAAGTTTGTTGAAGTCCTTTCTTTTAATGGTGTGGATAAAGAAATAACTTTTAATCCTGATTTCTCTGCTTGGAAAAGGTGTGATCAGTTCTTATTAGGCTGGTTGTTGTCTACCATTAGTGAAAATCTAATAGAAGAGGTTACAGAATGTGTGACTTCAATTGATGCTTGGAAGACTCTTGCTAGTATGTTTTCTCAACAGTTTATGGCCAAGCTTCTTCAGCTAAAACAACAGCTTCAAGGCCTCAAGAAAGGTTTGAGTTCCATTAATGAGTATTTACTCAAGATTAAAGAAATAACTGATGGTCTAAGGTCTGTTGGACAAGCAGTATCTGATCAGGATTTGTTGCTCAATGCCTTGAATGGGCTTGGTCAAGAGTACGACTCAGTAGTTGTGCTGGTTTCTCAGCATAATTATATTAGTTTCCATGAGGCACAATATATGTTAATGATTTTTGTGCAAATGATTGAACATCTCAATTTCTCTACTCAAGTTGAGGTGACTCCTTCTGCTAATTTTGCTGTCAATAATAATGCTGGAAATAGTGCCAAGTTTAGCAATAGAGGAGGTCCTCCTAATGGTGGTGGAAGAAATAATAACAATAGAGGCAAACGAGGTAGAGGCAGATGGAACAATTCCAACAGGCCTACTGGTCAAATTTGCAGTCGTGTTGGGCACACTGTAACTCAGTGCTATAATATATATGATAGGAATTTTAATCAAGCTATTCCTCAATCTGGTTTCCAAACTCTTCAAGGTGTTATGCAAGTTCACACTCAGGCTGGTCCTTTTGCAGATTCTGCTCATGGTTTTGCTTCTCACAATGGCCAACATACCTTCAATCCGAGGAACTTTCAGCAATATCAAGCTCATTATAATCTGACATCAGCTTATATTACATCCCTTGAAGTGGTTGCTGACCCCTCTTGGTATGTAGATAATGGTTAACCTTCTCAGTACTTATTCTCATTACATTGGTTGTGAAAATCTGGCTGTAGGAAGTGGAGATCAACTTGACATCTGCAATAGTGGTAACTCTTTTGTTTATTCTTATACACAACCTGTTGTGATCAGATGCTATGATGAGGCAACTCAGGGGCGAGCCAGTGGGAGCTTGCATTGGAGGAATATAGAGATTTTGTTCAAAATTAGAATGGTTATTTTTGAAAATTTTCAAATTATTGATATTCAATGTAAACTTTTTAAAAGTTTATAAAAGTCATGGAGTATTTAAAAGAACAAATTACACTCCACCTACCTCAGGTTTTCTCTCCTGACTTCCTTTGCCATTAGTTGTTGACCGTTAAAGTTGATTGATTTAAGGATAGTTTGATCATTAAAAAAAATTAAATTTAAAACAAATTAGATTTTCACCGTCCATCTAGAGAAATAGACGGTTTTTACTTTTTTATAAAAAAATAAAACTTTAATAGATCTTCATCATTCATCACATTAAAATTTTAAAAAATAAATAAGGGGTGATATCTCCACTAGATTTGGACTCCTCTCCCACCGTCAACGGTCATATTCCAAATCGCTTTCAATATTTTCCATATCCGCTATACTTTAATATTTTCAATATTTTCCATATCCGCTAAAATTTTAGATTTGGACTCATCATCATAGCTGTCTATGCTATATTTTGATATCTATAGTGTCCCGTGATTTATCTCAGTTAGATGGACTAGAACATACAATATGATTTGAAATTTCCTATGTTTCCATTTTGAAACTATAGATTATAATAGAAAATTTATTAGTTGGTTAAGATTGTGACAAGTTACTGCAATTATACACTCGTGGAAATAATAAACATAATATACATTTCTAAAAATATTTTGTAATAAGACAATAAAGATTGTGGATTTTTATTTAGTACATTGTACACACGATATGCATTATGAAGATTTTGTAGAGATCCATACACGATATGGTGGCGGGTATGGATCTCTACAAAATCTTAATAAATGCGGTACATGCACAAATAAAGGCTCGTATATGATTTGTGGTATGTATGGCCCTCCACAAAATCAGGTACAGCTAACATATTGGATCAAGGCTCATGGGGAATTATACACAAATAATATAAAAAGGAAAATATTATATTTTATATCAAAACTCAGTAATTAATGTTTGTTTAGTTTTATAGATGGTGCCTTTTTTTTTTTTTTTAATTTAATACCTTACACATCAGAAGATTATTAGGATTTATCGAAATCAAACTATATAAATACGGTCCGGACATCTACTTCCATTTTAAAAGCCGTCTATTCCCAATAAATATAAGAATTTACCCACACAATTACACTTTTATGGACAATTATGAGAATAATATATAAACTACCAAGAATAATTAAAATATTAATATCATTAAAATAATTTTAATTTATTTTTTAAGGGTATAATTACAAAATGAATAATATCACTAAACGCGCTGCTTAGAAGAGGTGTGATCAGTTCTTGTTAGGTTGGTTGTTGTCTACCATTAGTGAAAATCTAATAGGAGAGGTTATAGAATGTGTAACTTCATTTGATGCTTGGAAGACGCTTGCTAGTATATTTTCTCAACAGTCTATGGCCAATATTCTTTAGCTAAAACAACAGCTTCAAGGCCTTAAGAAAGGTTTGAGTTCCATTAATGAGTATTTACTCAAGATTAAAGAAATAGCTGATGATCTAAGGTCTGTTGGACAAGCAGTATCTGATCGGGATTTGTTGCTCAATGCCTTGAATGGGCTTGGTCATGAGTACGACTCAGTAGTTGTGATGGTTTCTCAGCAGAATTATATTAATTTCCATAAGGCACAGTATATGTTAATGATTCATGAGCAAATGATTGAACATCTCAATTTCTCTGCTCAAGTTGAGGTGACTCATTCTGCTAATTTTCTGTCAATAATAATGCTGAAAATAGTGCCAAGTTTAACAACAGAGGAGGTCCTCCTAAAGGTGGTGGAAGAAACAATAACAATAGAGGCAAACGAGGTAGAGGCAGATGGAACTACTCCAACAGGCCTACTTGTCAAATTTGCAGTCGTGTTGGGCACACTGTAACTTAGTGCTATAATAGATATGACAGGAATGTTAATCAAGCTGTTCCTCAATCTGGTTTCAAACTCTTCAAGGTGTTATGCAAGTTCACACTCAGTCTGGTCCTATTGCAAATTCTGCTCATGGTTTTGCTTCTCACAATGGCCAACATACCTACAATCCGAGCAACTTTCAGCAATATCAAGCTCATTATAATCAAACATTAACTTATATTGCATCCCCTGAAGTGGTTGCGGACCCCTCTTGGTATACAGATAGTAGGGCTTCAACTCATATTACTTCGGATTTAGGTAACCTTCTCAGTACTTATTCTCCTTACATTGGTTGTGAAAAACTGGCTGTAAGAAGTGGAGATTAACTTGACATCTGCAATATTGGTAACTCTTTTGTTTATTCTCATACACAACCTATTGTGATCAGATGCAATGATGAGGCAAGTCAGGGGAGTGGTGCAAGCCAGAGCTTGCATTGGAGGAATATGGAGATTTTGTACAAAATTAGAATGGTTATTTTTAAATTTTTTCAAATTATTGATATTCAATCTAAACTTTTTATAAGTTTATAAAAGTCATGAGTATTAAAAATAGCAAATTACAATCCACCTACCTGAGGTTTTTTCTCCTGACTTCCATTGTTATTAGTGGTTGACCGTTAAAGTTAATTGATTTAAGAATAGTTTGATCATTAAAAAAAATTAAATTTAAAATAAATTATATTTTCACCGTCCATCTAGAGAGATAGACGGTGGAGATTATTTTATATTTTTTTATAAAAAAAAACTTTAATAAATTTTCATCATTCATCAGATTAAAATTTTAAAAAATAAAATAATAAATAAATAAATAAGGGGTGATATCTCTAGGGATGGCCCCAATTCGGTTCGAACAGGGCGGTTTGAACCGAACCGATGGTTTTGAACCGGAATCTTAGGTTCCAGTTCAAAACCGGTTTCGAAACAGAGACAGCCGGTCCTAGTTGGCCACAAAACAAAATTGGAACCGCCCGTTAGGAACATGCGGTTCAGCCCGGTTTGTAACCGGTTTTTTTTTTTTTTTAAAAAAAAATTTAAAAACTTTTTAAAATTTTGGATGGCAGCTGGCAGCAGTCAGAAGGAACTCTGTGGCCAACGGTCACCGACTGCTAGCTACCAGGTCTTGTAGCTGGCAGCAGTCAGAGGGAGCCGTTCAACGGCCCCTTCCTTAGAAAATTACCAAAAGGTCCCCTAAAAAATTACAATTTAATCTCTTAAATTTTAAAAAATATTAATTTTTTTCCAATCCAAAAAACTATATAAACCCCATCAATTCTCCAATTCATTCACACAAATTCTCTCAATATTTCTCTTATCTCTAATTCTCTCAATCTTTCTCCAATTATCTCATTCTCTCAATCTTGCTATTATTTTTCACTACTGCAATTATTTTCATTATTCGTTTAAATACTTTATTTTATAAATTTATAGTGGCATCATCCTCAAGACCATCTATTTTCGGAGGTCGAAAATCTGTTTCAATTCCAGAAGGTCCGTTTCCAGCAGAGATGCTGAGCACAATGAGCAGATACCGGATTTAAATGTTCAAAAAGTGTAAAGTCGCCCTTTCCCATAATACAACAACGATCAAAATTTTGCTGAATACCTGCAACAAAGAAAATATGAGGAGGTAATTTTTAGTAATGAAACTCCTCTTAATTTTAATCCTCATTATTCTCATCCCTCTGCTGGCGTTGGTCCCTGTGCTCCAACCCTCCCAACCCCAAGTGAAACTGTACAAATGCCGCATGCGCAGCCAGATTTGTCAAAGTACAAATCTAAACTTTTTAAAGTTCATATAAAGAGGGTGGAAAATGATGAGTTAGTTATAGTGGTTTGCAACTGTTGTTCCAAAGATTTTAAATGGAACAAATTCGGAGGGTACGAGACGTATTGGAAGCATATCAACAGCAAGCATCCAGCTGAAGCTCACCATCAGCGAGGACAACACCAAATTGCAAGGTACACATCCCCTAATCATCATTTATTTAATTATATTGATCAAAATAATAGGGACCAATTAACAAGAATGGTAGCAACCGAACATCTTCCCTTTAGTTTTGGGGAAAAAAAACTGGTTTTCTAAAATATTGTCACAATGCTTTAAATCCCTCTGCATGTAGAGTACTTAGGACCACATTAAAACGTACTATATGTGATATTTATAAAAAAGAAAAAAAAGGCTTTAGCAAAATATTTTCAAAATTATATGGGTCGTGTGTCTGTTTGTGCCGATATCTGGAGCGATCATTGGCAAAAACATTCATACTTAGGACTCACTTGCCATTTTGTTGACCAATCATGGGATTTACAAAAACGAATATTGGCATTTAGAGTTTTTGACGACACCCATACTGCTGACAATATTTATAAATTAATGAAAATTATTTTTAAAGAATATTGTATTGAAAGTAAAATTTTTGCAATTGGTTTTGATAATACTGCAAATAATACTGCCGCTGTTCCACAATTAATTCAATTGTGTTAACTCTATTTTGGCTGCAGATTTTTTCATTAAAGATGTGTTTGCCATATTTTAAATATATGTGTACAAAATGGCTTGCAAACACTACAAGAGTGGATTACACCAATTAGGGATGCTCTATACTAGTTGTGCAAACATCCTATCACTATGAAACAATGGGCTAGGTATTGTAAAGTTAATGGGAAACATCCAATTAGGTTTTCCCATGATGTTCCAATTAGTGCAGGTGGCAATGTTCTGGACGAGAGACGAGCATTGCTTAGTCCTGACTCAATACAGATCTAGGTTGGTGTTGACGACTGGACCAATGCCTCATACCGGCAGCAGGAATTGGATCTGGTGTTCGACGACAATGACTTCTTCGATACTAATGAGGATACAACGGCAACCGAATGAACAAGCGACGATTGATCACATCCGAAACATAACAGGTAAAAGAACTACATGGGTTTTGATTCCTCCTAGAGGATACGTAGGCGGCTTAATTGAGGTAAAATTAAGTGTAAGCCCTAATTTTTTATTTATTTATTTAATTTTATAGTTTTATGATATTATCATAATTTTATTTCAATTTTATTGTTATTTTATTGCAATCCAGTACCCACTTTATTTATATATATTATTATCATTATTTATACATTTAAATTTTTTATTAATTTATTTTTATTTTTCCGGTTTTGGACCGGTTTGGAACCGTCGATTCCAAGAAAACCGGGGAGGAACTAGAACCGTCGGTTCCCCCCCCCCCCCCCCCCCCCCCCCCCCCCGCCCCCCCCGGTTCCAACCAGAACCGAGACCGGAACCTCCTCTATCCCGGTTCTGGTTGAACAAAAAAAGGAACCGGAACCGCCGGTTCGGTTCCATCGACCATGACTAGATATCTCCACTAGATTTGGACTCCTCCCCCACCGCCAACGGTCATATTCCAAATCGCTTTCAATATTTTTCATATCATAGCTGTCTATGCTATATTTTGATATCTATAGTGTCCCGTGATTTATCTCAGTTAATACAATATGATTTGAAATTTTCTATGATTCCATTTTGAAACTATAGATTATAATAGAAAATTTATTAGTTGGTTAAGATTGTGACAAGTTACTGCAATTATACACTCGTGGAAATAATAAACATAATGTACATTTCTAAAAATATTTTGTAATAAGACAATAAAGATTTTGGATTTTTATTTAGTACATTGCACACACGATATGCATTATGAAAATTTACTATTGATAATTACATAGTTTGAATTGTGTACTCTAACAATTGGATAAAAATAAAGTGAATATTAACACTAAATAGACATGATTTTACAAAAACTGTTTTTTTTTATTTATAAAAAATACATTATTAATTGTTAGTACATTGTAATGTCTTTTCTTGGAGCTACCTCGGGTGATACGAACCCATTAGATAAAACTTACCCTTAAAAATTGACTTATAAGAAAAGGGTGTCTAACAAGTTATATAACAACTATTAATTCCATATTTAGTGGATATGAAATCGTAACATTTCACCATACTTCTGCGGTCGACGTCCATAGTTGTCCATCATTTCCAGTTAGGTGACTCCGCAAATCCCGCATTGGGTAGCAGCCCTCCCCAGGTCTCTCCGTTCGTGCGTCGTGCGTGTGGATGCACGTGATGTAGACTCTGATACCATTTGATATAAATCCATTATGTAGAATTTACCCTTAAAAATCGACTTATAAGAGGAGCGCCTAGTAAGTTATATACCAACCACTAATCTCATACTTAGTGGATGTGAAATCGTAACATCAGGCTTCGTAGGTTCACCTTAATTAAGTCGTGTTTATTTATCGTGAATAAAAATTAAAGAGAATTAAGAAAAGGAAACTTGACTCCCTAAAAACTTAATTTTTAATTTTATATAAAGTGCACGTAATTTTAATTCCTAATAGGTTTTAGTAAACACTCAAATCTTAAATTTGAAATTGAAATTTTTCTTGTTCTCATTAGAATTTTTTATCAGTAAATATGTCCTATCAATAAAAAGTTACGTATTAAAATTATCTTCAGATTGCTTGATTACATAGCGTGCCACTTAATTAATTTCTTATAATTATTTCCTCATGTCTTTGTCTGACACTTGATAAGGTGGCAGGTATGGATCTCTACAAAATCTTAATAAATGAGGTACATACGCAAATAAAGGCTCGTATATGATTTGTGGTATGTATGGCCCTCCACAAAATCAGGTACAGCTAACATATTGGATCAAGGCTCATGGGGAATTATACACAAATAATATAAAAGGAAAATATTATATTTTATATCAAAACTCACTCATTAATGTTTGTTTAGTTTTATAGATGGCACTTTTTTTTTTAATTTAATATTTTACGGATCAGAAGATTATTAGGATTTATCGAAATCAAACTATATAAATATGGTTCGGACATCTACTTCTATTTTAAAAACCGTCTATTCCCAATAAATGTAAGAATTTACCCACACAATTACACTTTTATGGACAATTGTAAGAATAATATATAAACTATCAAGAATAATTAAAATATTAATATCATTAAAATAATTTTAATTTTTTTAAGGGTATAATTACAAAATGAATAATATCACTAAACGCGCGGCTTTTTTATTTTTTTAAAAGGTTATATATATATATACCTTCACAATAAACGGAGAAAACTATCCACACATGATAGTAAATGTGTATGGTAGAAATTGAACCCTTACTACTGAGGTGGGAGGGAGATGGACTAACCATTTGAATTGATTTATAAGTGGTTGTGCAAACAATTTTAGTTTAAAAGTCATATATATATATATATATATATATATATATTACATTCTAAGGTCCTAAGAGTGTAAATATAAAACATTAACTTTTTAGATATCTTTATTTTATAAAAATCAATAACCAGCTATATTTATTTTATAATTTTTTTTATATTTTTAAATATTACAATTTTTTTTTGATAAATCTTAAATATTACAATTTTGAATTGCAGAGAAGAAGACATGATCAGTAAACCTACAAACGTGTGGAATGGATATCACTAAGTCTATATTTTCATAATTTCATGTCAACAACTAATCAATTATTGGTAGTAAGTTTCAATTTTGACAAGATGATGTTAGTCAGTGATTTATCAATAACATCTAATATGAAAAAAAAAAAATACATTTACCACCTCAACTAGAAAAAAACAAGACCATTTAAACTATAAACAATTGTGCATAAAAAAAAAATATTAGTTAGTTATTTATTATCTTATAACATAATATAATTGAGAATAAATAACGTCTACCTCCTTTGAGGTTTACTTAATTACAGACAAAGTAAACTTTTTGATTTATTGACAAAGACCTCTCCTTCCATTAGTTAACTTTTAGGTTTATTGATAAAGACCTCCCCTCCCGTTAGTCAACTTTTGAGTTTTTTGACAAAGACCTCCATTGGTCAATTATTATATTTGACTAAAGTTTACTAAGAGAAGTGAAGTGTTCATTAATAAACAATAAAATTAACTCCGTTTGTAATTGGCAAAATTTTAGAAGAGGTGGATGCAATTTGCTCTATAATTGAATAAAATATATTAAACATTTTTTAACAATGTAAAAAAATAAGAAAATTTTATACAAATCATTGGAAAAGTCTATTTGGCCATTTCACTCTAGAAAATATATCCTCTCAACTCTAAGTCTCTCTTTTGATATAATTTTCTATAATCTCTATTAATTCTTTTACAGGAATTTTTCTCTTTCATCTTTAGATTATATTATATCATACAATTTATATTCTGTTGTAAATTGGTAGCTGACCGCCACTTTTCTTTCAAAGAGAATATGTGGCAGCTAGCAGTATACATGTCAAATGGTGGCTTTTATTTGCCTCATGCATTTGACATGTGGCAATTTGGATATCAAAATATGATTAGGTTCAATTCTTATATATAGAACCCTTATCTTCTATGTAATTGTAAGATAAAATCAATCACATGATTCAGTAAAATATTCTCCCATATTTTCTCTTTATTTTTATGGTATTTACTTATTATTGAAGTTTTTACTTTATATTCATAATATATGATTTACTTCATATTTTATAATACATTATCAGCACAATCGCATATAAATAAAAAGATTTTCAAAAAAGTGATTTACTTATCAATATTTCATTGCAACCTGCAGATTGTAAAAATAAATAGAAAAGTCGAAAACACTAAATATTAAGAATTTTAATCCAATATGAACGCAAAGTTCTTGATATATTAACAATTTCAATCCAGTAAGAACATGAAGTTCCGAATCTAATAAAATTCATTTAATTTACTGTATATGCATGTTTTATTTACTCTAGTTAATCTCAGGTTGGCTACGTCGACCATATTTATTACTTATACAATTTATTTATTGTTATGCATATCAAATTAACTATACCGACATTATTGTACCATTTATGTATTTTATTTATTATAATACATTTTATTTCAATACTATTTTTTAATTAAATGTGCGCATATATTTGAAATATATATGTGCTTATGTATGTATGTGTGTGTGTATATATATATTTATTAAATTTTAAAATTTATCGTATATGGACTCAATATTTTAAAAATATACAAACAATTGGATAAAAAATAAAAAAAAAATTGATTTCTAGCCCAAAAGGCTTACTTAAACCCATACACACAACTTAGGCCCAAGAACGTCCAAATCGAGATAATCAAACCGAAGCGAATTGAACCGAACTTTTATGGTTTGGTTATTTTCGGTTATTCACATAAAACCCACAAGGTTTGGTTGACCCAATTAATAACGGACAAAAATTCAGTTTGGTTCGGTTATGGGTAAAACCGAACCAAATCGAATTTTGCCCACCCCTAGGAGTAGACTACTGAATGAGAGAAAACTATCTACACATACTGGTAAATACGTATAGTGAGATTTAAACCCTCACTATTGAGAAAAAAACATACATTTATCACTTGAACTATAAAAAAAAAAAGATACATTTACTACTTGAACTATAAATGATTGTGCATATAAAAAAAAAAATTTAGTTAGTTATTTATTATCTTATAACATAATATAATTGTGAGTAAATAACGCCTACCTCCCCTGAGGTTTGCTCAATTACAGACGGAGTCAACTTTTTGATTTATTGACAAAGACCTCCGCCCCCGTTAGTCAACTTTTGAATTTTTTGACAAAGACTTTCCTTAGTCAACTGTTATATTTGACCAAATTTTATTAAGGGGGAAGAGGTATTTGTCAATAAACGATAAAGTTGACTCCACTTATAATTGGTAAAACTTTAGGATAGTCGATACAATTAGCTCTATAATTGAATAAAATTTATTAAACATTTTTTTAATTTTGTACAAATCATTGGAAAAGTCTAATTTATACTGTATCATCACGTGACACATTATCAAAAATGAAAAGTAAAAATTCACAGGGTGCCATACTGCCATTTAATGTATTTTTCCAAAAATTGAATAAGTCCAAATTCAGCACGTGCATGTGGGTCCAGATACAGCATGTGTGGTCCACATCTTATAAGTTATATATAAAAAGAACACCTAGTTAAGAAGAAAATAAAAAAATCCTCTGAAAAATGGCCATGGCTTTCGTCTCCTCCTCCTTTCTTCTGGTACTTGTTCTTCTTCTTCTTCCATTTTTCTTCATTCTGTATCTCAAGAAGAAAAACCCTAATCATCCACCAGGCCCTCCAAAGCTTCCCATAATAGGCAATCTCCATCAACTTGGTAAATTGCCTCACCGTTCCCTTCAAAAATTGTCTCGAAAATATGGTCCAATCATGCTCTTGCAACTAGGGAAAGTCCCAACCCTTGTAGTTTCCTCCCCAGAAATTGCCAAAGAAGTCCTCAAAATACATGATCCTGAATGTTGTAGTAGACCTCTCAATGAAGGCCCTAGAAGACTCTCTTACAATTTCTTGGATATCGCTTTTGCTCCTTATACTGATTATTGGAGAGAGATGAGGAAGATTTGTGTCATAGAGCTTTTTAGCACCAAGAGAGTTAAGTCTTTTGCTTCTGTTAGAGAAGAAGCGGTTTCTTCACTCATTGACTATATCTCCCAAACAAGCCCCAACCCTGTAAACATGAGTGAGCAAGTGTTCTACTTGTTAGACAGTATTATTTGTAAGATAGCTTGTGGCAGAAGTCACCAAGGGAAGCAGTTTCAGAATGGAAAGCATGACAAAGTTATTCAAGAAGCTATGGCCATGTTAGGGAGTTTCTCAGCAGCTGATTTTTTCCCTTATGTGGGGTGGATTGTAGATGTTTTGACTGGACTGCATGCAAGGAGGGAGAAGTCTTTCCATGAATTTGATGAATTTTATCAGATGGTGATTGATGAACATCTTGATCCTCACAGGCCGGTTCCGGAAAATGAAGACACTGTTGATTCATTGCTTAGGTTAATGAAGAATCAAAGTACTGAAGGTGGAAGTTTAACTCAAGATCATGTCAAGGCAATCCTCATGGTAAGACTCTAAAACATTTCCATCTTGTTTTTTGAAAAAGAATTTTTCTAGAAAATTATATTGCATCTTTCTGGGACATGCATGTCTTTCGAGATCCGGAGAGAGGGGGGAGAGAGAGAGAGAGAGAGAGAGAGAGATGATATCGGGGAATAGAAAGAGAGGAAAGTAGAGATGAGAATAAATATGTTTTGAGAGCAAAATAAAGAAAAGTGGGTGGTGGGACTTGGATGATAGTATTTCAGGTTTTTTTAAAATATCTAGCATTTTAATATTATTATGTTATTCGTTATTAGTATAGTTTTTAATATTTTTCTAAAGTCTTAAATGTTATTGTTTATTATTATTATTTATTTTAATTAATAAATATTAATTTTTATCTATATAAAAATTTATTTAAATATTAAAAACATTATACATATATTATTTACTCAAATTAAGACATGATATTTATATATGGTTAGAAGAGATTTTAAAATATTCAACCAAATATTCTTAAGAATACTTTTTTTTTTTTTTGAAGGAACAACTTCAACCCAAAAGGGAAGCAAAACAACAAACCAGCAGCATCCCAGTAAACTGGAAAAAGAAAAACAACAACAGAAACCAAACGAAAATGAAAACAATCCTAAAACCAACCAACTGAAACTAAGAAAACAATAAAGAAAATATTCTTAAGAATACTTTTAAAATATACTATTTGTCCATTTTTCTTTCTATTGTCAAAAGAAAAAAAAAATAAAAACTATGTTAAACACGCCATGCTTTCTAAAAATTCACATGTGAAAATAATTTTTATAAACCACTGAAGTTTTTTTTTTTTTATAAAAAATTATTTATACGAAATATATATATTAATTATTTCTCCAACAAACTGCTACAAGTACTACTGTCTTTCATCCTGAGAAATTAGCGTGGTTTGTTTTCAAACAATGTTTTGTTGATAATAATATGATTATAAAAAATTAGTCAATTATAATTATAATTCCTGATAATTTCCATATTTTCAGAATGTATTTCTCGGATCAGTAGACACCACTTCTGTTACCATTGTGTGGGCAATTACAGAGTTGATGAAGAATCCTAGAGTTATGAAAAAGCTCCAAGATGAAATCAGACGCTTTGTTGGGAAGATCAACACACCACTTGCTGAAGAAACAGTTTGTGAAAACATTAAATACCTGAAAATGGTACTCAAAGAAACTCTTAGGTTACATCCACCAGCTGTGCTATTGATCCCTCATCTAGCCCAACAACACATGAAGATTGGTGGTTATGATGTTTATCCCAACACAAGAATCCAAGTAAATGTCTTCGCGATTGGACGAGATCCGAATAGCTGGAAAAACCCGGAAGAATTCTATCCAGAAAGGTTTGAAAATGAGGCCATTGATTTCCGAGGACAGAATTTTGAGTTGCTACCATTTGGCGGTGGAAGGAGGATTTGTCCTGGAATAACAATGGCAACTGCAACTTCTGAGTTTGTGCTTGGAAATCTTCTGTACCATTTTGATTGGAAACTCCCTGATGGGATGGAGACACAGGATATTAGCATGGAAGAGGAAGTTGGCCTCGTTGCCCATAAGAAGATACCTCTTTGCCTTGTGCCTATCAAGTATAATTGGCAGGAGTGAACAAGGCTTTTGTGTTAGGTTAAGGCTTTTGTTTATGCAGAATTTATATGTTTAAGAATTTTTATTTGAGTAAGATTATAATTATAAATTTATTATAAATAAGCTTGTTATTTCAATTTCTATCGATTATAATTATTTTAGTAATATTAAATTTCTGTACTTATTGTATTTTTATGTGTTTATAAGAAATAGTATTAGTATATATATTGTGGATAATATTACAATTTAAAAGACTAGACAATTGGATTGTGGAATCCATTTGTAATGTTTTTTTATTATGTGTTTGGCTCATAGGACATTTGTTTGTGGAAAGCTTTGATATTATATCTACAACGCAACGTGAAATTCATTACCACTAACATGTTGCAAGCACTTGGTTGAGAATTTTTAATTTGGATCAATGTTGCATCACAAATGTTAGCTTGGTATTCATATGCAGCATTGCTACAAAGGTCCAAGATATCAGAATGATTATCATCTTTAGTTTGTTGATCCTCATCCATAAATGCCGGTGTAAACACGTGATCTCTATCCGAACGGGACATATGTAGCATGTCTGACATTTTAAAATACGGGAGGGATAGATTCTGAATGTCGGCTACATCCGTCAGCAGCCGAAAAGTGGGTTGCAAATGGAGGAAGACATGCTAGAGGGGATGCTCGTCGTATGGGTGCAGATGCCCGAATAGGATCTCTAACATTGTTGTCTACTTTTTTCCACAATATCTATATATATCTCCGGAATATGTACTTCATCAAGTAACAAAAATGTAACACCATTGCTAAAGTTTTATAGCTAAGTTGCAGATGCAGGAATCTATGATTTTTTTTGGGAGAATTGATGTTGCATGCCCATCTTCACTAGTGACAGCCGATAAATTATTTTTTGCTCTAGAGTATTACTTCTTTGACTCACCCATGTTTGTGTGTCCATTATGAGGATATATTGTTTTACCACTTTACTTATTATTTTTTTTTCACTTATGCCGGGCGAAAGAATTAAGAAGATTTTATGAAAAAAGTGATGTGTATAGTTTTGGGGTTTTCAATTTTTTTTTTTCGGAAGCATGAGAGAAGAAGTTCAGTTGTTTTATAAGTGTATAAAGATAGCTTTATTATTTATTTTTTTTCATTTGTTCCATTATAAAAATGTATGAAAAGCTAAGTTGTATGAAAAGCTCAATTGTAAACCACAAATTTCTTATTAATATAAAAGCGAAGGTTGGATTTTTGTATTATTTTATATATAATTTGAAGATGTTTTTATTTCTTTTTGTCATCCTCTATAAAAAGAATGTTGTTTGCTTCATTTCAAGACTATTATAATTGAGTAGGATCTCTAATATTGTTGTCCACCTTTTCCACAATATCTATATATACCTATGGAATATGTAGTTTATCAAGCAATAAAAATGTAATATCATCGTCACCCAGGATTGGTAACTTTCTAGTATGATTTGTACTATAAGCGATCGTACTGATAACTATATCATACCGTGTACTATTAATCTTAACCTTCAGATATATTAACTCAACCAACCCTGTAAGTGTGAACTCTTTAGAAATCAGTGCCCCAACCAGCGAACCACTAATATGATTTAGCTCATCCTATTGCCCATTATAGTTGAGTATAAGCCTAAGATTATTCATTTTCTGATATAAGTGACAAATGTTTAGATTATAATAACATTTCACAATATAAAACAAAAGAAAAATATTTCACTAATAAGGTTACACTACAAACATTTCACTAACAACATTTCATTGAAAAATATTTCAGTAACCAACATTTCACTTAACAACATTTCAATAAATAATATTTTACTAACAAATATTCTACTACAACATTTCACTGAAAAATATTTCACTAACCAACATTTCACTTAATAACATTTCGCTAAACAATATTTCACCGACAAATATTCCATTTGTTGGAAATAAAACACTCAAAAACAACTTTTATTTGAACTCAAAACAAATATTACAAGAACACTCTCACTCAAGAACTCACTCACTCTTTACTTCTTCTTCACTCACTTAGAAGCTTTGCTTCTTCTTGATTCCTAAACCAAAATGGGGAGGGGGTATTTATACTACTTACAAATCATTTTAGACCACACAAATAAACTAATCCAAAATTATAATAACCATACATCTCATCCTTCTACATCCTTCCACATTCTTCCAATTGACCACATGATTTTTATGCCTAATTACCAAACCCTAGAGAATTCTAGATAAAGGGCTTGGACCTTATTTTTGGACTTGGACTCTAATTTATTTGGGCTTGGGTTTGGGCTCCCATAATAGTTCGGGCCTTCAAATGGTTTGGGCCTAAAACAAGTTTACACTTCAACACCCCCCTTTAAACTTGTTTTACCATGCTAAGCAAACTTCTTAATCTCGAAAAATCTTCAAACCTGAGTGGCTTGGTGAAAATATTTGCAATTTGATCTTTGGACTTCACGTACTCCATTTGCACATCCCTTTTCGCTATGCACTCCCTTATGTAGTGGTAACGAGTATCAATATGCTTGCTTCGATCATGGAACACTGGATTATTTGCTAGGGCAATGGCTGACTTGTTGTCGACACAAATCTCAGTTGGCTCTTCTTGTGGCAAACCCAATTCTTTTAGCAAATTTATGAGCCATATTACATGACAAACGCACGAAGTAGCAGCTACGTATTCGGCTTCACAAGTGGATAGGGTGACAATCGGTTGCTTCTTTGACATCCATGTGAAAGCTGTATTTCCCATGAAGAACACGAACCCACTGGTGCTCTTCCTGTCATCTATATCTCCACCCCAATCGCTATCGCTATATCCCACAAGCTTGTAATCATTAGAAATTGAATAAAACAAGCCAAAATCAATTGTACCTTTAATGTAACGGAGAATTCTCTTAGCGGCTTTGAAATGGGTGGTTGCTGGATTCTCCATGTATCGACTCACAAGTCCAACAGCATAAAGAATATCTGGCCTTGTGCACGTCAAATAGCGTAAGCTTCCAACTAAACTCTTGAAGAATGTTGGATCTATGCTTTCACCTTCACCATGCTTCGATAGTTTGATTCCGCATTCTGCTGGCGTGTTTATCGGCTTACAATTATTCATCTTGAACTTCTTGAGTATCTCCTTTGCATAATTTTCTTGGGAGATAAAGATGCCTTCTTCTTTTTGCTTGACTTCAATACCAAGATAGTACGCCATTAATCCGATGTCAGTCATCTCAAACTCCTTGGCCATTACTTTCTTGAACTCTTCAATCAGGCTTAGGTTATTGCCGGTGAAAATCAAATCATCCACGTACAAGCATACTACCAGAATATCTCCATTCATGATCTTGATATATAGGGCGTGCTCATAGGGACATTTGGTGAAGCCATTTTGTTGGAAGTACTTGTCAATTCTGCTATTCCATGCCCTTGGTGCTTGCTTTAACCCATAGAGAGCTCTTCTTAGCTTCAGAACTTTGTCTTCTTGGCCTTTGACTTCGTAACCCAGTGGTTGTTGAATGTAGACATCTTCTTCAAGAACTCCATTTAGGAAGGCAGACTTTACATCCATCTGATGTATCTTCCACTTGTTTTGCGCTGCCATAGAAATGATTAGTCTTATAGTTTCTAATCTAGCAACTGGAGCAAATACCTCATCATAGTCTATTCTAGCTCTTTGACTGTAGCCCTTCGCAACTAGCCTTGCCTTGTGCCTTTCAACCTCTCCCTTAGAATTTCGCTTTGTTTTGTACACCCATTTGACACCAGTTGCCTTGTGTCCTTTTGGAAGTGGAACAAGTTCCCAAGTGTTGTTCTTCTCAATGGCCTTAATTTCCTCATCCATCGCATCTCTCCACTTCTTTTCTTGAGCAGCTTCTTCAAAACTCACTGGTTCACAATCAGCAAAGAGGCAAAAAAGAGTAAGATTATCAGATCTCTCAGTTACCTCGTATAAATCTTGAAGACCTCTTGTTCGCTCCATTGCTCTTTCTTGTAAAAATGATGGTGGTGAATTTCCATTATTTGTTGAAGCTGGTGATGCTGGTGGTGTAATGGGTTCTTGTTGAGGTTCTTCTAGTTGCTCCACCGGCGTCCGCTCTGTTTCTTCAAATTGTGGAGTGAAGTTGAAGTTGTCTACATGCGATCCAAAATCCCATTCTCCTTCTTCATCAAAATCACATCTCGGCTGATCACAAACTTTTTGTTGTTCGGGTTGTATAGCTTGTAACCTTTTGAATAAGCGGGATAGCCGATGAAGATGAAACTCTCACTTCTATCGTCAAGCTTGGTTCTTCTCTCATCTGGTACATGAACATGTGCTATGCTTCCAAAAACTCTTAGGTGGGAGATGCCGGGCTTTCTACCATTCCATGCTTCTTGAGGTGTCTTTCCCCACACACTTCTTGTTGGAGAACGATTGGACAAATACACTGCACACGCCACTGCTTCCGCCCAAAACTCCTTAGGCAATCTCTTGCTTTTGAGCATGCTTCGCGCCAAATCCAGGATTGTTCTGTTCTTCCTTTCTGCAACTCCATTTTGTTGGGGGGATCTGGGAACAGTTAGAGGACGTCTAATTCCATTCGCTTCACAAAACTCCAGGAATTCCTTGGATGTGAATTCTCATCCTCTATCGGATCTCAGTGCCTTGATCTTATGGCCACTCTCCTTTTCCACGGCAGCTTTGAACTTCTTGAATACTCCAAAGACTTCTGATTTCTGCTTCAAGAAATAAACCCATGTTTTTCTTGAAAAATCATCAATGAAGAGAAGGAAATAATTACTGTTACCGAGAGAGCTTGGCTTGATCGGACCACACACATCGGTATGGACTAGCTCGAGTGGCTTCTTGGCTCTTGAGTCTGACTCTTTTGGAAAGCTATTTCTAAATTGCTTCCCGAGTAAACATCCTTCACAAAGTTGGTCAGGATGATTGATGCATGGTAGTCCTCTCACCATTTCCTTCTTAGATAGTAGCTCCAAGCTTCCAAAATTGAGATGCCCAAATCCAAGGTGCCATAACCAAGATGCATCTTTGTAGCAGGCTTTCAGACACTTTGCAACATCGTTTTGAATGTTCAAAGAAAATAATCTATTCTTTGACATTTTTACTATGGCTATTAGATTCCCTTTGCCATCTCTTATAGAAAGACTATGATTCTTCATATGAATATCATAGCCTTTTTCTAAGAGTTGACCCATACTCAAGATGTTGCATGTCATATTGGGCACATAGTAGACATTTGAGATTAATTGATGACTACCATTTTTAGCGCGGATAAGAATGTTACCTTTTCCTTTCACTGATATTTTTGAATCATCTCCAAATGAGACATTGCCAGCCACTGATTCATCTAGCTCTACGAACATATTTCTTCTTCCATACATGTGGTTGCTTGCACCAGTGTCGAGGTACCAAGCATTTTCTTGGTCTCCATCATTGTCTCTACAAGCTAGTAGCACTGTCTCATTCTCTTCGGTTTTGACTTCCACATAATTGGACCTTTCGTCAACCTTACTGCTGGGAGCTCTACATTCCGAAGCATAATGCCCAAATTTCTGACAATTATAACATTGAACTTGAGATTTATCGTACCTCGAGTTTGAATTGCCTCTCCCACGGCCTCTTGTTGAGCTTTCTCCTTTCTCGTAGTTGTTGAGGTTACTGCTGTTAGAATTCCAACCTCGTCCATGACCACGGCCTCTACCTCGTCCTCGGCCTCGGCCTCTACCTCGACCACGCTGGCTTCTCTCGTGGCCTTGACTTCCTTCCTTCTCCTTCAGTTGCATCTTGAGGAGTTGCTCGTTGATCCCTTGCTTCCTCTTATGTTTTTCTTCATATGCTTGCAATGATCCTTGGAGTTGCTCGATCGTCATTTCTTCCAGGTCTTTAGTTTCTTCTATCGTCACCACAATGTGCTCAAATTTGGGATCCAATGATCGGAGTATCTTCTCTATTATTCTTACATCTTCTAACTTTTCACCGTTTCTTTTTAATTGATTAGAAACGGCTGCTACTCTTGAGAAATAATCTGAAATAGATTCAGATGCTTTCATGTGTAAGGATTCGAATTCACCTCTTAATGTTTGGAGACGGACCTTCTTTACCTTTTCGACTCCTTTGTAAGAGATTTGCAACTTCTCCCACGCTTGCTTAGCGGAGCTTGCACTCGAAATCTTCTCAAAACCATCATCATCTAAGGCTTGATAGATGAGATAGAGAGCCTTCTTGTCTCTTTTCCTTGAGTCTTTTAAACTATCCTTTTGAGTTTGGGATAGAGTTGACTCATCTTCTGGTTCGGTGTAGCCTTTCTCTACGACCTCCCAGACATCGTGTGCTCCAAGGAGAGCCTTCATCTTGATACTCCAATTATCATAGTTTTCATTCTTGAGTGTTGGAACTTGAAACGACGCCATACCATTAGCCATAACTCTCAATATGGTGAGAATTTCGAAATTCTGACTACACGGATGAACTCAGAATGTCGAAAAACCTTAAGATGAACTCAGACAAAAAAATCAATTTTTTTGTCAAAGTCAAAGTCAACGGTCAACCTAACCTGGTCAATAGTCAACGTTTTTGACAGCTCGGTCAACAGCTTGCAGCTCGATCAGCAGCTCGATCAGCGGCTCGGTCAACAGGCTTGGCAGCTCGGTCAACTCGGCTCTAAATCGGCTGGACTCACTTCCAACTCGGCTGACTCGGCTTGAACTTGGTGAGTTAACTCACTCCCTTGTAGCAAACTTCCGGCGGCCCGTGGTGGCTCGTTTGAACTCCGATCGGGGCGATTTTTGCGGCGTCGGCTTCGTCTCGTCGAGAACGTCAATTTGGATATGCTATAGAGCACACCTTACAACCAGTCTCTGATACCACTTTGTTGGAAATAAAACACTCAAAAACAACTTTTATTTGAACTCAAAACAAATATTACAAGAACACTCTCACTCAAGAACTCACTCACTCTTTACTTCTTCTTCACTCACTTAGAAGCTTTGCTTCTTCTTGATTCCTAAACCAAAATGGGGAGGGGGTATTTATACTACTTACAAATCATTTTAGACCACACAAATAAACTAATCCAAAATTATAATAACCATACATCTCATCCTTCTACATCCTTCCACATTCTACCAATTGACCACATGATTTTTATGCCTAATTACCAAACCCTAGAGAATTCTAGATAAAGGGCTTGGACCTTATTTTTGGACTTGGACTCTAATTTATTTGGGCTTGGGTTTGGGCTCCCATAATAGTTCGGGCCTTCAAATGGTTTGGGCCTAAAACAAGTTTACACTTCAACACCATTAACAAATATTTCACTAATAAACATTTCATTACAACATTTCACTGAAAACATTTCATTAACTAACGTTTCACTGACAAACATTTCACTAACAAACATTTCACTACAACATTTCATTGAAAAAAATTTCATTACCTAACATTTCACTGATAAACATTTTAATAACAAATATTTCACTCACCAACATTTCACATAAAAATATTTCACAAACTAACATTTCACTGAAAATCATTTCACTAATTAGATTACAAAATCATTAACAATTCACAAATAAAAAAAATTCAATATCACCCATATCCTTTTAACCACAAATTAAAATCTTATACAACTCAAATCAGTTAAAAATATTGGACAAAATAACAACATAAAAAACCATTTTAAATAAAAAATAGATATTCCATAAAATTAATATTTTTTTCCTACCTTATTTGACTACCAGAAAGGAATTGGGAATGAGAAAATTTGTCAAGCCACCATCCAACATTCAAAAATAAGTTTTGATTTTTTTTTTGTGGTTTTGAAATATAAAAAGAAAAGAGTTAAAGAATAAGGAAAATATAAAAAGAAAAGAATTAAAGAATAAGGAGGAGTTTTTAATTAGGGTGTGAAGAAAGATAAAAAAAATTTATTAATTATTTGATTGATGGCGACTTTAATGAAATTAGGAGTTGTTAATGTAATTTACAATGGACTATTTTATAATTTTGTCATTCCTTGGGTTTTTTTTTTATAATTATCCAATAGGGGTGATTTTTGAATGTGGTGAGAATTGTTTATGATATTAAATTAAAAATAATTTTTTACATAATTTTTATACTATTTTTAATAATTTTCACTTTTTTTATTAAGGTAGAATTATATGTTTAAATTTTTAAATTTAGTTTTAAAATAAAAATCTCTAATTGTGTATCTAAAAACTCTTACCGGAAGGTTTAATCTAAATTTGAAACTAGATGTTATTTTTGAAAAACGATTTAAACTAAGGGAGGGTTTGGGAATCTTCATATTAATTAACAAAGGAAAAAAAAAATAAAAAATGAAAGCAGAAATATATATGTTTGTCTCGATGTAGTTCGGGTTATAATTTTGATAAATCCAGCATTATGTGTTGAACAATTCAAATTTGTTTGGAGTAATAAGTCCAATTGTATACTGCTGATTATATAAAATAAAATGTATGCTTTTTTTTTTTTTTTTTTTTAAGATTAACACCGGTTTGGTCAAGGATCTGTTGAGACCTGATAGATCAACCACTACATAACATAATTCGGAAATTAACTTCCACACAATGGCAAAGAGGTCTCCTCATACGTTATTTATAATTTGATAAAGATAAGATTAAACCTCCTATCACATAGATGAAGAGAAAGTATATTAACCAATTGAGTTATAAGATTTATATAATTTTTTTTTTTTTTAAAAAAAAAGCACAATAGCATCAGTATGATTTTATCATATCCAAAGGGTGTGTCCAGACACGGGGCAGAGCCCAAACAGAGGTTAGGTTGGGTTTAAGCCTCACATGTCCGAGTAGAAATATATATATATATGTGTGTGTGTGTGTGTGCATGCACCGGGAGCCTTCAACATAGCTTTATAAAACTCTTACTTCTACTGACCCTTAAACAACTTAATGAGCACTTATGGCGGAGTACTGGAATAATATCACTGTGAGAGGGACCGTAGTAACTGGATCAAATTATATTCTTTCTAATGTGCAGGATCCTCCACTAGAGACAAGCATAGAACATATTCAAATAGTTTTCAGAGGATTCAATTATAAAATAAAATGTACTTAGTTTTCAGGAATTTTATTCTTCTTAATGGATCCAACTCCAATAATTAGTCCAATAAATTATGAACTCACTAATCTTTTATAATTTAATAATTGCAATAGACCAGTGCCAATGGTAGTCCAATATACCTAATTTTATTAGTAAATTATCAAAATGTCATTAATTATTTGTTATATCATTTTTTATTATCTTTACTAAATAATTAGGTTTTCACTATCTTCTATTTAATTTTATGACAATTTTCTCCCAATCTCTCTAAATATTTATTTGCCAACTAAATTTTAAGTGATCTTTTGCTCTTTATTTTCTATTTTTCTTTATCATATTATTTTATTTTAGTTAATAGTAATTTATTTATTTTCTCGGTAATTTTTTTTTTGTATTTCTTGTATCCCCTGACCCAAATCCACTCGAACCGAATTAGAGAGCGCTACGATTTACTAAAATCTAACTTTTACTATTATATAACCAAAATGTTAAAAACATTTGAAAATGGTTTAAATAAATTTCCGAAAATCTTGTCAGAATTTCCTCTGTTTTTCTGACTTTTCAAAACCTGTTTATAGTTCAAATTCATAAAAATCAACTTCCAAATTCTTAAATCAATTTTGCGCACCCTTCCAATTATAATGCGACTTATCAACCAATTTATCACAAGATAATATATATATATATATATATATATATACACACACACATATATATATATATATATATATATATATCTATATATTCAGATAACATAAACAGATAAGAAAATATTTATATAGCGGAAGCTCCTTAAATATATACAAACAGTTTCTGTATATGCATGCGGGATCAAAATATATAAACTTATACAAATGAACTACCAAAATATATGCAGGAAATATGTGATTCCGGACTTTGGTTCTGCAGTCTCAACTATTCTTTATCTTTATCGCCTTTGGAACCTTTGTTACGTGCGTGCGAGAAAACTCAAAACACTAAGCATATTGCTTAGTGGATATACACAAAATTGTATACACAATATACTATATCAAATAATTCAATTTGTTTATTGAAACTATAAATAACAAATATATAAACAATATATAGGGCTCATATCAAATCCAATATTCAAAATCAATCAACAGACAAATTCTTCATAATTTCTCAAACGTTTTTATATAACAAATCAGTTTTCAGATTGGGCTTCTGACATACAAAACATAAGTTATCGGACTGGATTACGGGTTGTTTGGCATCGCACACAAACGGGGCCACCCGCCGAACATCAGATCAGAATGGAACACTAACGGAATCACCTGCTGTAAATTTCCCATGACAAATTTCAGAACCCTAGGACCGGCACTTTGGGCCAGTACTATCCAAATGGTGGTATAATCGGCACAGTACTGTTCAGACAGAAACCCAATTGACATGTCAACCTCTTATATCTATATCTATGTTTATACACATCAGAGCCAAAATGTTTTCTCAAATCCAATGTCAACATATTTTATTTCTTTTCGAATCATCGAATTCAATTTCAATACATATCGATATATTTATATTTTTGAAATTCAAATTTCATCAAATATCATATATCGGAAATATCCGAATATATTTCTAAATCAATAATCACATCAAATCAATCCAAAATATACTCAAACGTATTTCATAATTCCATTTCGAATCAAAATGCCCCAAAATCATTTTCCGGAATATTTCACAATTATTATATAATTAAAATCACTTTCAACAATATATTTCCATAATAATACTAACATCAAAACGTATTAAAATCAATTCTGAATAGTATCGACAATCAAAATTTCGGATATAACACTATTTCAAGAATTCGCAATTCAAATCAATCCGAAATCGGTTTCAAACTATCAATTCTACTCAATAGAATTCAAATAATTCAAAAACTATAAAATTCGATAATTCCAAAAATTCTTGGAAAACTGGAAAAATTCGAAAACTCGTATACATCGAACCTGAACTATAATCTATAATCCATATAATTCAACTAATTCAAAAACTCTAAAATTCGACAATTTCTGAAAATTTCTAGAAAACTGAAAATTCAAAAAATATGTGTACACCAAACCTGAACACTTCCTCCTTCTCTTTTCCTTCTTCTCTTCCTCTTTTCTTCTTCTTCTCTCCTTCTTCTTCTTCTTCTTCTTCTTCTTCTTTTTCTTCTTCTGCTTTCTCTCTCATCTTCTCTTTTCTTTCTCTCTCGTTTCTCTACTCTGTTCTGTTTCTGTGTGTTTGCTGAATGTTTTTAGCTTCAATTTGGTTTATGAAGCTCCACCGCTTCATCACTCGGTGCTATTTGTTTTTTTAATTTTTGAGTCATCGCGACCGCTTACCGCGAGCGGTGGTCGTCGCTCGATCGCGTTGCTCACTGCCTTAAATTTGCCACTTTCATCGCGAGCAGTTACCGCAATCGCTGGTCGCGATCCTGGTCGTGGTGCTCACTGGTCCAATTTCTCCATTTTTCACCACGAGCACTGGTCGCGATACTTACTGTTCAAGTTTTCACCTTTTTCTTCGTGCATTGTTTTCAATTGGTCAAATTGGTACATATAATTATATTTTCCACCCCTCAAATCATAAATATCATATTCACATATTCAAGATTAATTCAATCATACTTTTCATATTTATTCGAAATTAGGGATGTTACATTTCTAATTTTAACTTTTGTATATGAAATAATTGCAAGGCTTGAACATATTGAAAGTTGAATTATTTATTACTTTTAAAAATAAATATAGTGTGTTTTTCTTAAACCCGTACAACTATTTATTTACTTCCACAAACATGAAAAGAGGGGTATACACCGTTGAATTAAGAGATGATGTGTGATATTTCTTTTTGTTATAAACATGATTTTTTTTACTTCATAGGTTTGTGAAATTAGGGATTGTTATGCTAATTAGTTTTTATTTTATTAATTTTATTTTATTTTATGCTAATTAGAATTTCTTCTTGTAATGAGCATATTTTTCAATTTATAATTTTTTAAAATTAGGATTTTTTATATATTAGATTTTTGACATTAGAGATTAGAATTTTGGCATGTGAACATCTGCTTATGTGATTTGTTTTCTTTTAAATTTTGTGAAATTAAAAATTCTATTATGGAAATCAAAGTTGTCGATTTCAATTTTGTTTTTTAAATATCGATTTCAATGTTTTTGATTTATAAAATTTAATAGCATGATTATTACATAAGAAAACACAGTTCGTATTGTTTTTCATACTAGATGTTTTTTTATTATAGTAGATCGAAATATTTCACGTTCATTGTTAAGGTATTTTATCGGTAGTCCACCCTGTCAATAAATTTTGACTATGTCCTTGGTGGACATTGACACCGTCCATGAACACGAGGTGACCACAAAGTGATTTAGTGGCTTAAACTAAGGTTTTGGATCGCGACACAATAAAGAAAAAAAAAATGTCATATTCAAGTAGTAGACACTACTATAAGGTTATATTTTTCACATAGCCCATTATTGACGTGAACAATAAGCAGTCTGGGTCGTGCGTTTTGACATAAGCATCATATAATTTTTTTTTAACCCAACAGTTTAGAGGTATGACGGAAAGCTATAGGGATTAATCACATATGTTGGTAAATATATATTAAAACTTATATTCTCACCATTAACATGGATCGGAGAGGTTCATACCACCTGAATTATAAGGAGATATGTGACCACGAGCTGATATAAGGGCAGTCGGTGGGGCTAAGATATCTCAACCAAATTTTTTTGTTAAATATATTATATATATATATATATTATTTAGTTTTGAACTTTTTCTAGTCCTTTAATTATTATATTTTATCTATTCAAATATAATTTTTTAACTCCGCTCCAGACACCCTTACTTAATGGATGAGATTTCCGATTGTTCAAAATTAGTTAAATCGAACAGACAAACCCGATTGGATGAAAGTAACATGAACCCATTAATTTAATATATGCTTTTTTAACAAATCACAGCTACTAAGTCCATTACGAATTCATATATTATCTTTTATCATACAAATTTGATCCGATTTTGAATAATTAATTAAATTCCTATAATCTTTATAAACAACATCATACTCGTTTACAATAACATGACAGCTTTGTCTTACTATCAACTAAGCATCAATATATACCAACCTAATATGACAATAAATAATATTTAATTATTAATTTGACCAATATGAAGTCACTAAAATTACTATTTAAACATGTCCGGCCTGGATTTTATTTAATTATTTTTTAATAATATTTGCCGGGCATTAAACATTGGCTTAGTTTGAAATTTTCGGTCAATCTTATATTACTAAGTATTGCACAAATAATATATTTTACAAAACATCATTGTTTTTATCGAAAAACAGCAGTCCGTTGTTACCTAATATAATTAGGTATATTTAGTGGATAGTGTTACAATCTAAAAGATTAATTTATTGAGTTATGATATTTTTTAATATATATATATATATATATATATATATATATATATATATATATCTTTCTGTTACTTTATATTTTCTCTATGTGTTATTTATTTTATCTTATATTAAATTTAAATATGGGTTCTCTAATAGTTCTATAGATTAACTATTACAAAGAATAAACATTTAATTATTTTTAGAAATTTTAATTTCAAGAAACACACAAAATCTAACTAAATTTTTATTTGATATTTTGAAAGAATAGATTAAATTTTTATCAAAGTTTAACTGATAAATATTTTCATTTTTTTCTTTAGAATAAATGTTAATTATTTATCAAATCAATTATCACTTAGCTAAGTCATGTCTAAGTGATAATTACCCTTATAAATCAATAAAATGTTCCAAACAACTGCGATATTACTTTAGATAACAAAAAAAAAAAAAAGAGCTTTTGTATACTATTTGAGAATTTTAATTTGTATTTAAAAATGTAAAATGAGCATTCATTTTCTATCTCTAATTTTTTTTTTTTTTTGAAACAAGAACTTTCATAAAAAACAACAACCAAACTATGGACAACCACGAGAGTCATCCAACACAACAAGGGCTACAGAGCTAGGAACACCCCTGAGTCGAACACCAACAGGCTGGTGGGACAGGAAAAACTTAGCAAGACCGGGAGCGACTTTATTAGCACTACGGCGAACAGACGAAAAAGAAAGATCAGCAAATTTAACAACAAGAGAGAGAATATCATCTAAAATTAAACCAATATCATAACAAGAGGTAACTCTGGAAGACATCTGCTTCACTACAAACGCAGCATCAGATTCTACACAGACGGTAGACAACCCCGTATCAATTGCAAGACGAAGACCAAGAAGAATAGCCAAAGCTTCACCAATATCCGAAGAGAAAAGCCCAAGAAGCAGAGACGTATAAGACACCAAGACCTTACCCACAGAATTACGGAAAACCACACCAAAACCCAACCGACGACCTCGGACATCAACAGCTACATCCGAATTGATTTTAACCCACCCTGGACTAGGAGCTTGTCACCTCTCAACCACCGAGCTACAACACAAAAGGGGAGCAGCAACTGCAGCTTGGAAATCTGTGAGATACAGCTCCGACCAGCCAACAGTTTCCTCCACAGACAGCAGAGGGGCGCTATGCACAGCGCGATTCCGATGGAACTAAAAGCGCCAAAACAGAACCAGCAACAAATCCATCTCTTGCACCAACAGACTGCCTTTGCAGACCAAAATGAAATAAAAAAAGGAACCAACAGTAGGGAGGTGGAGACTAGAGAGGAAGGGGACAGCAGCCTTAGAATCTACCAGGGATCGACATAACCACAGGGAATGAAGGACAGAATCGATAGCAACATCACACAGCGGGCACCCAGCCCCCACAAGGACTTTATGGGCAGCAAGGAGGGACCTGGTCGGAAGCAGATTGCGGCAAGCCCGCCAAACAAACATCCATACCTTCGCCGGGATATTCAAACTCCAGAGAAACTTTCACCATGAAGAACCAACTGAAGAAGTGGACGAGAAAATTCCAGCCTAGCCCAGATTCGAAGCCAACCAGTACCCGCTCTTGACAGAATAATTACTGTCCTTCGAAAAGTGCCACAAAAGCTTATCCGGACAGCTACGCAAGGAAGTAGGAAGACTAAGGATACACTCGGCATCTATAGGGGCAAAGCTATTGCGAACCAAGGAGGAATTCTAAGCTCCCGAGGCAGATTTGAGGGAGGCAACCACGGAATCCCCGGTAAGAGAACAACCCGCAATAACTCTAAAATAAGAGGGCCGAGGCAACCATCGATCCTGAAGGATAGACACTGAAGAGCCAGACCCCACCCGCCAACGCGAACCCTTTTCAATAAGCGAACGACCCCACAGGATACTATGCCACATCAAGGAAGCCAAGGCGGGAGCCTTTGCTCGAAGGAAAGAGGTTCGAGGGAAGTAAATGTGCTTCAAAACCCGACCAGCTAGGAACCCGGCTGGTTGATAAGAAAACAAAATAACAAATTAACTTATAAATCCGTGTTGATATTTATCTCGACCTTATAAATAGTTAATGATATTACACTTCGTTTAAAAATAAAAAAATTGTAAAAATAAAAAGTAAAAAAAATCTCAATTATTAATTACAAATTAATGTCACTAAATCTGTAAGATAAAAATCAATAAATGACTTTTTTAATTTTGATATAATTAAAGAGAGAGGGAGAATCTTATACATTTTATACATCGATCGACTCTGTCCGGCTCCGGCCCTTTTAATAATCGAACGTCTCCATTTCCAATGCAAACCCAACAAACATCACACACTCTCTCTTCTCAAGTCTCTTCTTCTTCAAAACAAACAATTCACTCTCCTCTCTCTCTCTCTCTCTCTCTCTCTCTCTCTCTCTCTCTCTCCCCTCTCTCTCTCTCGCTCTCTTTGTGAATTAATGGGGGACAAGGCAACATTGGCAAAGGCAAGGAGAGAGCTTGAAGACCTCTACCTCGGAATTCCAGATGAGTCTGTCAACCTCACTTTCCAAGACATGGCAGAAGTGAAACAACAAAGCTCATCTTCAGAAAAGAAAACCCAACCATCACCACCAACAATCTTGGAACCGATCCCTGAAAAATCAGCCAATAGAACCCCAAAACATGACTCATCATCAACATCACCATCCCCTCTACGCAAACATCCCAGTATTGATTTCAGCAAAGTCTTAAGAGAATCCAACCAAAACGTCAGCCGCCACCACCACCATGACGGAGGCCTCCACCACCACCACAACCACCGCGAAGATCATCGTGGTGGTGGCACTGGCGGTGGTGGTCACACCATTAGTCCAGAGAAGAGGGAATTCAGGCGGGCGGTGGAGAGAAGCATGACATACGAAGATGTAAGTGTGATGAGCATGAGCATGGCTTCAGGATATCCTGGAGAGAAAACTCAACGACGCCGTCCTGGGATTCCTCACACCAACATTTGTACCATTTGCACCACTTCTATCTACATTTTTCGCCATAGATGTCTGGTAAGTACACACATGATCATATTATATCAGATTCTAGATGAATGTACATGCATGTAAAATACCAATTTGTCAAAATATATGATGTTTGATAAAACCGTGAACACATATAAATACAAAACCAATTTAGCAAATTAGGGTAGTCGGCTCTAATATTAACAATTAATTAAATGGATCGTGTTTAAGTATTGTATTTGAATTACCAGACAGGTTTATCTCGATTTAGGTCAAACGCTTGTAGTATTTAATCTATACTGATTGAGTCGATTCTAAATATTAATTGAGTTTATGGGATCTACACTATATATGACTTCTACAGCTATAGTAGAAAGCTCATCTTTTCAAAAAAAAAAATAGTAAAGAGCTCATGATTTTTAATTTTTGGCTGCTTTCAATCATTGAGTTTTAATAAAATAAATTATTAACTGTGCAAGAACGTTATTATGAACCATGCATAATCAATGAAAGAATGTATTCTTATTTAATTAATTAATTTTTTCAATGATGATAAACATTATTTATGTGCTGTGTGCAGGTCTGTGGAAGGGTGTACTGCAGGGATTGTGTAGACGTAGGCATGGGAGATATGATAGAAGGAAGAAAATGCATCCAATGCTTGGGGAGGAGATTTAGTCAAAGGTAAAAATATGTGATGATTTCCTTCAATTTCCTCATATATTATTATTTTTTATTAGTTAATTATTATTTTATTTTTGTATTTTTCCATATTATTAGAAGTACTCAAGGGATATATAATTCACAAATTTTTTTTGATAAATGATTGTGTGTTATAATATCAAGAAATCACTTACCAAAATATTTAAATTATTATACAAGGACTCAATAATAATAGTTAAAACTTTTATAATTAATTCATAGATTTTAATTAATATTTGACATATAAAAATAATAATTATTGTTATTGTCACACACAATAACAGCACATAGATTTGGTGTGATTCAACTTTAAGCTAAGCTGTGTGTGTGCCATTAATTGGTTACTATATGTGTGCCATTTTTTATACATAGGTACATAAGAAGAGCAGGAAATGTAGGTTGTTGGTCAAGGTACCCAAGTACGGTGATACAGGCTGAGCTGAGGTGGGCTGAGAAAGGACCGAGGAGGAGCGGCGAGAGAGCCTATGGCGGCGGCGGCGGTGGTCGCAGCGTCATGATGTCGAGATCAAGAAGCCCTGTACCAGGGACACCGAACATGGCTCATGCTAGTGGTCACAACACCCCTTCTTTTGTCTCATCCTCACCCTATGCACCATATATTAATCCCTCTCACCATCTCCCCATTTAAGATCCTAATAATTAATACAAAAAAAGTTAGCAATTATGTATCCTAAGGAAAATATTTTCCCAATGCTTTTAATTTGATAGTTATTATTTTTGGTTATTATTATACTGTTGGTTCAATTTATAAGTTTTGAATGTAAACGCGATATCTAATTTGAAAAAAAAAAAAAAATATATATATATATATATAACAAGCAATTGTGTACGATGCTTATTGTATACATATATATGCTTCTCGATACTTTTCGTGATAGTTAGAGCCGGCCCTGGCTTTTTGGTGGCCCGGGACTCAATTAAAAATGAGGCCCTAACATGTTATACTTAAATAAATTTTAATAAATACAAAATTTCACTAGACATATTTTTTTTATGGTTGAAACTCAATGGAAGGCTAAACATATAAATTCAAATTAATTCAAATTGAATAGATAATCTCATTAATATAAATTATATAATCTGCATCCATGTATACAAACTGTATATAAATTATAAATTTATAATTCATGTTTCATTGTTATTCAATTCCTTTTCTTTCCTTCCAAATAATAATAATAATAATATTAATACAATAAATGTAAATAACATTAAAAGTTCCTATTAACGGTCCCGCGACTTGGTGCAATCAGATTTGTAGAGATTCGGTGGCGTCGGTGCTATCCAATATTTTAGCATGTACTAGTGAACTTCAGCTATGGAACAATTCCAACAGAGTTCGACTTCGGCGGGATATAGCAGCTAAGCGTAGGGAGCTACACAAGGCTAATGCAATTAGAAATGCTGCTGACTGGCAACGACTCCAAAAGACCGAGTTCGAAGCATATATATGTATACAATAAGCGAAGTGGATGAAGTTTATTGGCAACAATGTTCCTGGACTCAATGGCTCAATAGTCGCGACCAAAACTCTAGATTTTTCCACTCTCAAGCTAAGGCTAGGAAGGCTCGTAATCTGATTGTGGGATTGCATGATGATAATGGTGATTGGCATGAGGAAGCAGTTACTGTGAATAGTATTATAATTAATTATTTCACTAATATTTTTTTGTCCAGTTCCCCTACTCAAGAGCAAATCGAAGCTGTCCTTTACTGCGTTACACCCTGAATAACTCCTAGCATGAATAGAGTTCTTCATGGCCCTTTCACCCCAGATGATATTAAAGTTGCTCTCTTTCAGATGATTTTACCAGCTCTTTTTATCAAAAATATTGGAGTCGAGTTGGTGAGTTGGTTACTGCCGCTTGCTTGCGATGTTTGAATGAATGGCACTCTGTGGCGGCTTTTAGCTCTACCCTTATTGTGCTTATCCCGAAAGTTCAGAAACCTACCCGAGGCTTCGAGTTCCGGCCTATCAGCCTTTGTAATGTGATTTATAAAATTGTGGCCAAAGCTTTGACCAATCGGCTTCGTGGTATTCTTGTCAATGCTATCTCGGATACTTAGAGCTCTTTTATCCCAGGGAGGTTAATTACAGATAATATAGTGATAGGCTTTGAATGCGTACATTCAATTCGAAGACGATTGAGAGGTAGGGTGAGTCATATGATGCTTAAACTGGACATGTCGAAAGCCTACGATAGAGTGAGTGGGATTTTCTCCGCCAGATGATGTTAAAAATTGGTTTTTCAAACTCGTGGACTGATAAGATCATGAATTGTGTGACTACAGTTTCATAATATATCCTTCATAATGGCACCCCAATGGGCAGAGTGATCCCTTCTAGAGACCTCAGACAGGGTGGTCCGCTTTCGCCGTACCTCTTCCTCATTTGTGCTGAGGGGCTTTCAACTTTGATTCAAGCGACCGAGGTTTCAGATTCCATTGCAGGCATTCACTGTGGACTTACAGGTTCGCGTATCTCCCACCTATTTTTTACAGATGACAGTCTTTTGTTCTCAAGGGCCAGAGAGTTAGATTGTAATGCTATTAAACACATCTTAGACTCCTATTTGAACGCTTCTGGGCAGCAGATTAATTTTGATAAGTCCGCATTGTCTTTTAGCCCTTAGGTTCTAGATAATTTTAATCGGTCCTTGGCAGCCTTGCTTGGTGTTAATATTGTGGCGTTCCATACTCACTACTTGGGCCTTTCTAGCTTCGCAGGTAGAGGTCGTCACCAACTCTTCTCTTCGATTAAAGATAGAGTGTGGAACCGCCTAAATGGGTGGCAGCACCGTTTTTTCTCGGTCGGTGGTAGGGAGGTGTTCTTAAAATCTGTAGTTCAGTTTATTTCAACGTACTTTATGCAACTATTCCGATTGCCCACCTCGCTTCTCTTGGATATCCATCGTATAAGTGCCCGGTTTTGGTGGAGTGGTGATAATGCTAAGAGGAAAATTCATTGGCGATCCTGGGACTTTTTATGCAAGAATAAAATTGATGGCGGCTTGGGTTTTCGAAACTTGATCTCCTTTAACTAGGATTTACTGGCGAAGCAAGCTTGGCGGATTCTTTGCAACCTAGGGTCTCTTGTGTCCAAGGTGCTCAAAGGCCTCTACTTCCCTCGTGGTTCTTTTATGCAGGCATGTGTGAGATCTTCTTCGTCTCTGATTTGGAGGAGCTTTCTTTAGGGACGTGAGCTTTTTGAAAAAGGATTAAGGTGGCAGGTAGGTGATGGGTTCTCTATCTCGGTGTGTAGTGATCGATGGATTCCCAAACCGTCTACTTTTCGCATTACCTCCTATCCTCCTATTGCCGAGAATGCTATGGTAAAGGGCTTGATTTCGGAGTCGGGGGGATGGAACTCTAAGCTTATTATAAGCGCTTTTAACAAGGATGATGCTGAGGCAATTCTTAGCTTACCATTGCCCATTCACTAACGGGAAGACATCCAGATTTGGCACTACAATGCCAATGGTGTTTACTCGGTTAAATCTGGTTATTGGTTGGCTAAGAACTCGAAGTCTAGACTAGGGGGATCGGATTCTTCTCGAACTACCGAGTGGTGGAAGAGTCTTTGGAAGATTCAAGTGCCATCTAAAATCAAAGTCTTTCTTTGGAAAATTTACCATCAGGAGATTCTGACTTTTGCTAAACTTGCTCTTCGTAAAGTTAATGTCAATCCTTTGTGTAGGTTCTGCCTTCAAGCAAACGAAGTTATTGTCCATGCCCTCTAGAGCTGTCGAAGCTTGCACCGTATCCGTGAAGATTGCAGTTTTGTAAACAGTGTTTTGTGGGTGAATCAGTCCTCCATGCAGGGCCGGCCCTGGGCCGGGGCGCAAGGGGCGCCCGCCCAGGGCCCCAAATTTAGAGGGCCTCATTATTTTTTAATTTTTTTAATTTTTTTTTAAATAAAAAAAGTTAACTGATAAAAATTTAAATAGATAAAGATATTATATTTCATTATTGCATTTACTTTATCTTTTGAACTTCCATCATTATGTTTTTTTTTAATCATTTTGTTTTTATTATCTAACGTTATACTTATTGTTATTCTGCTCTTTTGTTTTTTTTTTTTTTTCATTCTACTATTTTGTTTTTCTCAGTTCTCAGCAGACAGCAGATCGGCCATTGCAACTGCAAGTTTGTAATTTACCTTTCATTCTGAATTTTGTCAATTCTCGCACTGAAAGATATTAAAACCATGACATGCCTCTATTTTTATTTAGATTTTCGATTCTGTTTTTAATTTATTTATAGCTAATTTATTTTCAGTTTTTTTTTTTATAATTTTCTAGTCTTCCTTTATTTATTTATTTTCGATTCTGTCAATTTTCTAGCTTACAATTTACAAAAATAATATATGTACAAATATAGATTTTATAAGATCGGTACTGCCTTAGTGCCTTATTTCATATAAGAAGAAGAAGAAGATCATGGAGCTCTCAAAGTGCTTTTTAATCACCTCTTGGGAGCTCTTTATTTTGTAGATGGTTGGTTTTTTGAAGTTTGACTGGTTTAATTAATTATAATATTTTTAATATTAGGATTTAGGCGTAATTGTGGTTTTTGTTCAGCTTTTGGGCCTCTATCAGCTGTCCACAACAAACAAGACAGCAGCTCTGTTTTATTAGTATTCTAGCCTTCTAGGAGTAGGCGTAATTGTCTAATTGTGTAGTAGTTAATTGAGTAGTAGTTAATTGGGTACTAGTCATGTATTTATTTTTTACTTATAAATTTATTCTAAAAAAAATATGTGAGAATGATAATTGATAATACAATGTATAGGTAACATATGATTGGGTGAATGGTGATTATACATATATAACTATATTGCTGGAATAAAATAATGATTGGGTGTTGATATCAATGGCCAATGGGGCAGAAGATGAGAATTGAAAAGAGGCAATTCAGGCAAGGAACGCCTTGTTGACAAGTTCATATTCATGCAATATTTGTACATATAAGATAATTGTTTATTTTAGTATTTGTTCAATTATTTTATAAAGTTATTTTTAATTTAAGTTGTATATGATATTTTTGTTAATAGTTAATATTTTATTTTTTGGAAGGTGGAATATTCCACTCTGCAGCTGCAAGATTTAAATCTTCATTTATATGAGCACAAATCAGGTTCTATCACTCTTTGTTGCATCTAGCCTTTTACTGGTTGTGTTTGATACTTTGATTCAGTAACTGTGTTTTGATTAATTTATTAATTGTGCGTAGCATTTATACTTGAAAGTTAAAGCATCAAGCATATTTCCTAGAAAACATGAATCGGGTTGTCAGAAAAGAAACAAAAGAAAAAAAAATTAAACAAATGGTTCAATCTCAGAAGGGAGCACTTGATAAGTTTTTAAAATATAATTGTTTAACTCAAGATTCAGTGAATGAATTAGAGCAACCAATTAATGAAGAAGAATTGAGAGAAAATAATATGATTGAATTGAATGAAGATATTGTTAATTTGATTGATAATGACAATGAAACTGATATCATTACAAATGAAAATGAAACTGATTTAGTTCATACAAAGGTTGAAGTAAGACATAATAGGCATGACTTGAATGTGAATATCTATGATCCTAGAACTTGGGATAACCTTGATAACAAAACAAAAGATCTTGTGGTAGAAAAGGGCCCTGTAAGAGAATATAATTTAAAATTTCCTGATGATGGGTTCTCTAGACATTTTTCATGTTCTTATTATACACGAAAATTAGCAAATGGAGAGATCCAAGATAAAAAATGGCTTGTGTATTCAAAGGATGTGGACAAAGTTTATTGTTTTTGTTGTAAGTTGTTCAAATCAGCAGACCAAAAAAGTATATTATTAGCTAATGAGGGGTTTAGTGATTGGAAACATTTAAGTTAAAGGCTTAGACAACATGAGAACAGTTTGTAATGACTACTTTTAATTTTAATAAAATTGAAGGCGTGATGGCCTAGCCTCCCATTGAGTTCCAGCCATTAAAAAAATATGTACAGTAAAATTTTATATTTATTAGAATTTAATAAAGTATAATTAGGGCCTTATTTCCGTTGACGCCCCGGGCCACTAAAACGTCAGGGCCGGCCCTGCCTCCATGTTGGACTTTCTGATGACATGCCAGAATCAGTTGAGAAGAGAGGAGTTTCAAGTGTTTCTGGTGGCCCTTTGGGCGATTTGGAATCGCAGGAATAACATCATTCATCATCGCCCATACCTCTTTGATGGCGAGCTGCTTCCTTGGTGCAGGACGTTTCTAGGTGATTTCTTGCAGGCCAATGCTACCTTGGTGCACCCTTCCCCTGCTTCCAGACGGTCTGTTAGGTGGACTCCCCCAACTCCTAATTTTTACAAACTAAACACAGATGCAGCGCTGGACGTTAGCAAAAATACAACAGATCTGGGTGCTGTCTTGCGTGACTCCTGTGGTGCAGTCCTGCTATCATGCGTTGATATCATAATAGGTTTGCGTCCTCCAATCGTAGCAGAAGCTAAGGCCATTCTTCTTGGCCTTTCCGTAGCCATCGAGGGAGGATTTTCCTCTTTGATTGTGGAGTCCAATTGTGCTGCAGTCATCAAGTTCCTGAGTGAGAGCAAGGCGCCTATTTCAGAAGTTGGTATAGTCATCAACGACATCCAGGACACTCTTCGGTTTAGTTCGGCCTCTGCGCATTTCATGCATGTGTTCCCTAATGGCAATGTGGTGGCTCACTCGCTAAGTTAGCTATCTCTGTGAATAAGTTCTTGGTTTGGGTGGAGGAAGTTCCCCCGAGTATTGGTTCCCTCATAGAGTCGGAATCCAATTTTTTTGTGTAATCGTTTTGGTTCAATGAAATTCCTTTTCCCTCAAAAAGAAAAAAACATTAAAATATTATTTACTAAAAATAAAATAAAAAAATCTAACAAATTAATCACTAACTTCCTAAAATAAAATGACAGAAACAACATATTATAAATATCGCTTCTCCCAAAAATTTTAAAAAAAACTCACCACAACTTTTGTTTTTCATATACATAAAATAATTTATTGGGAAAACAAATAAAATAAAAATCCACAAGTTGCATGGGACCAACATTTGCAATAGAATTTCAAAAAAACAAACAGTAAAAAATGTAAATAAATTCAAGTCAAATAAAAATATAAAGTTAAAAATAAAAAAAAACAAAAAAAGAAGAAAAAACAATATTCAATAAAACATATAAAAGTACCTTACGATGTAGTTTTTAAAGCAATTTAAAAAAGAAAAAACAAAATCTTACTTTATAAAAAGCTGCTGCTGCCTGCCACACTAATTTGCAAAGCAATGTGAATAAACAATAAAACTTCTAAGTCTCTGACACGTTAGGGTAAAATTATGGGTATTGTCGTATTGAAATGTGAGTTTAAGAAGAAATGTGAGTTTAATAAATTAGCCCTCTTGAACCTGCTAAGATATTGACATAATAAATATATAAAAAAAAAAAACTAAGTTGGGACTTAAAATATCTGGTGGGTATTTTGTTTTTTAGTATAATCAAAATATAAAACATATTGGGCCCCTTGAGCTTGGGGCCCTAGGCAGTCCCCCCTTGTGACCCCGCCCAGGGCCGGCCCTGGTGATAGTATAAGTGCATGTCAAGTTAGTATTGTTATAATTTTTAATATAATTATTTATAATTTTAGTGAAAAAATATTAAAAACGGTCAATAGAAAAACTGTCGGTTATTTTGCTATATTTATAAATGACATATATATCATTGATAATAATATGCAGTTATCAATATGTACAAGTAATAGTGTATGAATTACCACCGCCCAATGTGGTTTGATGGTAAAGGCGCTCATTCAGCCTGACAATGACTCAGGTTCGAGTCGGCAGCACCGTAAGTGGTATGTTAAAAAAAAGGAGAAATTACGCTGAACCTACCTGGGGTTTGCAATTCTACAGCTAGAAACAACTTTACCAAAAATTGACAGCAAACCCCCCTCCAGTTATCTTTGACCGTTAAAAGTTGACAGTTGACCAACTTAAACAGTGAAAAGACGAAAATACCCCTAGAAAAAGACAAGGTCAGGGGTATTTTTGTCTTTTTGGACTTTTTAAATTTAATTTTATTAAAATAAAAATTAAAAAAATTAAGAAAAAATCTCATCCCTCCATCTTTAAAATAACGGACGGTTAAGATTTATTTAAAAAATTAAAATAATAATAATAAAAAAATTAATTAAAAATAAAAAATTGATTATAATTATGTAAATTCATTTTTCAGATTGAATCTCAATCGTCCATCAAGATTAGTGGACGGTGGAGATCCAATCTGAAAAATGGATCTCCACCAAAAAAAAAAAAAATAATAATTTTTTTTGGGTTCTTCGAAGAACCCAGTGAGGGTTCTTCGAAGAACCCAAGGGTTCGAATGAATCGAACACAGAAGGGTTCGATTCGTTCGAACCCAGAAGGGTTCTTCGAAGAACCCAGAAACTGGGTTCTTCGAACGAACCCAGAAGGGTTCGAATTAGTAAAAAAAAAAAAAAAAAAAAAATTTGAAGAACCCAGAAAATGGGTTCTTCGAAGAACCCAAAAATTTTTTTATTTTTTTTGGTGGAGATCCATTTTTCAGATTGGATCTCCACCGTCCACTAATCTTGATGGATGATTGAGATTCAATCTGAAAAATGAATTTACATAATTATAATCAATTTTTTATTTTTAATTAATTTTTTTATTATTATTATTTTAATTTTTTAAATAAATCTTAACCGTCCGTTATTTTAAAGATGGAGGGATGAGATTTTTTCTTAATTTTTTAAATTTTTATTTAATAAAATTAAATTTAAAAAGTCCAAAAAGACAAAAATGCCCCTGACCTTGTCTTTTTCTAGGGGTATTTTCATCTTTTCACTGTTTAAGTTGGTCAACTGTCAACTTTTAACGGTCAAAGATAACTGGAGGGGGGTTTGCTGTCAATTTTTGGTAAAGTTGTTTCTAGCTGTAGAATTGCAAACCCCAGGTAGGTTCAGCGTAATTTTCCTAAAAAAAAGGAATAGTGTATGAATTTATTTTATGGATCTTCTCTATATGAAAGTATTGGACGTTCAAGATTGTGAATTAAAAATAAAATATTATTTAAGTTTTGATGCTAATGTGATGTAAGATTTAAGAGTTTAATTTTTATTAAATTAATCAGTAAATTGACTGAAGCTGTCCAATTAGGAGGACTCGTAATTGGACCAGAGTTTCTCTCTATTTTTTTTTAAATACATGTGCCGTGGTGACTCAAATTTTCGATATTGTCAGGATGAATAAACTCTCTTACCATCGAATTTTATTAGGTTAGACGTTATCTGGATACAAAAGAAATAAAAAAATGTTTAGAAGATTTAACTAGAAGCAGTCTCTTCTCCATTATATATACATAGCCACTTAAAACAGCCAAAAAGATAAATTTAAAAAAAAGAAAAAAAGAAAACAAAATGCAAAAGAATGCAGATCAAGGTGGTTGTGGTATTTGGAGAGGTGTTTGTGCATGGCGCACCATGTTTATGATGCCTAGCACCATGTTTGCGATGCCTAGCACAGAGGTAACTTTTGAAGAAGAACAAAGTGTTTGATAAAAACATAAAGATGTACGATGAAATGCCTTTGAGCTTTACAAGCTCATCAATGGCAGCTAACAAAAAGAAAAAAAAAAAACGCTAATTCTTCATTGAATTAGAATCTGAACATCAATATGAATTTATATAAGAATAAAATAACAAGCATCAATCAATCTTAGCCATTAATCTCTAACCGATTGAGCTTGACACATAAGCAAATAATAATTGATATCTGCTAGCTCATCATCAGTTGGTTCTGCTAACTTCTAGAGAGTTCCAGAAGCTTCTAGAACTATCCTAGGACGATCAGCAATTAGTATAAGACTTTGATCTAAACTGCTGATAGATTGATTCAACTTGAGCTAGACTACACTCTGCTGAAGCTGTAGATAGCACCTGTTGCTTCTCAGTCAAGTTACAAGCTGTAACACCATCTGAAGCAGTACTAGCTATATATATTAAGTTCCTTTACGTCATCTCTAAAACTGAACTGGGGTGATGGAACAACATTCAATTTGGAACACAAGGACCAGAACTGATCTGCTGATAGAGACTTGGTTAAGATATCAGCAATTTGATCCAAAGTAGAAATATACCTCACCTCAGCTGCAACCTTATCCCTAACAAAGTGCACATCAACCTCTATATATTTTGTGTGAGCATGACACACTGGATTTTTAGCTAATGCCTTAGCACCAGTATTGTCACACCATAATACAAGGCAATGAGGCAAAGAAAATCCAAGTTCTGAGAGTAAAGATTGAAGCCAAGTGAGGTTACCTGAAGTTTGAGTAAGTGAGCGATATTCAGCTTCAGTGCTAGAGCGTGCAACTGCGGTTTGTTTCTTTGAGTTGCAGGAAATGAGATTTCCTCCTGGAAACATGCCGCTGCTACTAGTAGATTTTCGATCATCAATAGAGCTGGCCCAGTTAGCATCACAAAAGGCTTCAAGTGTGAGAGGAGCAGCTGATGTTTTGAACCACAAACCAAAGCTATAAGTGCCTTTAAGAAATCTGAGAACCCTATTACATGCTTACAGTGCACAATAGTGGGAACAACTAAAAATTGACTCGGTTTGTTAACAATAAAGCTGATATCGGGACGTGTATGAGTCAAGTACTGCAATGCCCCAATACACGTGTAAAGTGTAGGATTTGCAAACAACTCTCCATCACACAAGGAAAGTTTAGTGCTTGCACTGTTAGGTGTTGAACAAGGTTTTCTGGACAACATATTCTCTTGCCAAGAAGATCTAAAATGTATTTAGTTTGAGTGATATAAAGTCTTGAAGAATTTCTGAAGGCTTCAAAGCCTAGAAAGTAACCAACCATACCCGAAGTCTTGAGAGCAAAAGTGGAATTCAAATCATGACTGACTTGATGAACAAGACTGTTGCTATTGCCCGTGATTAAATTTCATCAACATACACCAATATGAGCAAAATATGAGAGTCAACAATCTTGAAGAAAAGAGAAACATCAAACCTAGAATTCACACACTACAAAAAACGTGATCTGTAGCGACACATTTTTTAGTGATATATTTTAAATGTATCACTATGGGTATTATTTTGTGACAAATTTAATTATTTGTCATTATGTTTTTGGACCAAAATCTCCATTCCAAATTGTCTGTTAAAAACTTTGTTTCAATTGAGACTTTTTCTAATAATTTGTCACAATTGAATAAAAATTAAATAAGTTGTGACAATTAATAAAATTAGTCACAAAATTAACTTGTAAAAAAAAAATAAAAAATTATTTTGTGACTCATACAAATATAATAGTATTAAAATTAATTGCTCCGACTTTTTTATTCTGTCACAAATTACTGTATTTTATTTATTTATTTTATTTTTATCATGATTCCTAAACCCTATTAACCAATTAGAGTCATTCGCATATGTGAAGGTAGTGCTATTAACATGTTAATCTTTGGATAGACTTGTTTATTGAATGACAAGAAAATAAAAGAAAAGAAATAATATTTTTCAAATTAATTGATAAAAAAAGGTGATCAATTAATATAAATTAGATGATCAATTTTGTGACAGATTTTATAATTTTATAATTTTTCACGAATTGTTTTTAAAAAAATAGATAATTTGTGACAATCAATATCATTAAGCAGAAAATTAAATTATAAAAAATACATTTAATTAATTTGTGACCAAAAAAAAAATACTCCTAAAACAAAATAGAGTTATTTGCTTTGGATTCATTTAACATCCAAGAAAATCTTATATAGTAAGGTACGAACTCATTTCTTCTTTTCTAGATTTACAGGAATTAGGATTGAGTTATCATATTTGGGATTAAATTTAATATCGCCAATTTTGTTTTTTTTTGTTTTTGTCTCAAACCTACCCGCCAAAGCAATTCCTTGTTTCACCACAATTCAGTCACCATGTTTTCTCTATCCTTTACCCGATTATATACTAATTTCAAACAAAAAATTTATCTCAAACTCTTTTTTTCCACTATTATCAAATTATTAATTTATCACTTTCCCGAGAAAGTACAAGAAAGTGAAGGAAAGTAAGTAGAAATTAACTAAACAATTGTAGAGGAATATAGGTATGTAAACTTTCTTTGATTTTTTTTTTATTAAGACCTTCTATGATTTTTTTTTCTTCTCCCTTCTTCATATTGTAGTCTGCTGTAGATAGTATTTGCAGTCTGATGTAAGCTGATTGAACACCAACTGTTTGATTAAATGTCTTGGTAGAGTTTTCTTCTTCATATCATTGACTTACAACTTTTTTTTTTCTTTTGTCATTGTGTCTTTTGTTATTTTTTTTATGTGTGAATTTGTTGATAGTTGTTTATGGATTTGCTTAGTTTTGTGCTGTTTATTTGTTGTAATATTCATATCTTTGTTCTTGATTTTCCATACTGCAACTCAACAACTGTGGTTTTTTTTGGTCAAAGTACTAAGTTTGTATCTCTGATTGTGTTTTGTTTTTTAATTTTTTTTTTTTGTTATAGCAAGTTTTATTGAAGAGATAGCAGCAAATATGGCGAGCCAATATGTGGTGATGACCGACGCAATCAACAAGGCGATAATGGTGGCGGTGTGGAATTCTCAGCCATCTTCACCACCACAACTGCTGTGAAGAAGCCGCCTGTGCCGTATGGTGGTGGATTCGTTTCTCTTTCTACAAAAAACCTGTTGAAGAACCTGAAAATCAAGGGAGGAGGAGACCTAGAGTCAATGCCGGGGTCGAGGCAATGATGGCCTCCTCACTAAGCTTACATATAGTAACACTAATTGTATACAATTAACTGTCACTAAAATTGTATATAGTGATACAAATTGTATATGATTAACGGTTACTAAGTTTGTATACAGTGACACAATTTTTGTATGATTAACTATTACTATGTTTGTATACAGTGACACAATTTTCAGATGATTAAGTGTCGCTAAGTTTCTGTATAGTGACAAATTTTTCCAACGATTAATAGTCACTATATTTGCACATTCACTTGTAGTAAAGTGGTTAGTGCATCTCCCTCCCACCTCAGTGGTGAGGGGTTCGATTCCCACCATGTGCATGTGTGAGTAGTTTTCTCCCCTTATTGTGGGAGTAGTATTCTCCCGTTATGGGAATAGATATCCGGGCCGCGCTTTTAGTGATTAATCTCGGCAGGTCCCGGCAGTTGTTGATATTATAATTGTACCCTTTAAAAAAAAAATAGTCACTATATTTATAAATAGTGACATAATATTTAAATAATAAATCGTCACTAGATATCTGCATAGTGACACAAATTTTATTTTGTCACTGATTAAGGTTCCTTAATAATGCGTCACTAAAAGTCATAGTTTGTGACACATATAAAATTCGGTCGCTAATCATAGTGACGGAATGACTTTAACCATCACTAATACTTTTAGTGACGAGATCAAATGTGACAATTTTATAGTGACACTTTTTATGTCACAATATTGATATTGTGATAAATTTTTCTTTTCTAGTGGCAAATATTTGTTGTTATTACATGTCACATTTTTTGTAGTGACAAAGCCCTGGCCAAGTAAAGCACCCCTGAACTTATTGAACTAAGCCCGATGAGCCTGCTTCAAACCATAAAGAACCTTATGCAATTTATAGACAAATGAAGGATTCTTTTGATCAATGAAGCCCTCAGACTGCTGTATATACACCTGCTTTTCAATCTTTCCATTAAAGAAATGATTACTAATATCAGTATGTTGAATGTCCCAATAATGAGCCATTGCAAGAGTACAAACAACTCTAATTGTGGAGGCTTTAATAACAGGGCTATATGTGGCAAAGAAATCAAGGCCTGGGGTTTGATGAAACCCTTTAGCCAGCAGCCTTGCTTTGTACTTCAAAATTCATCCATTAGGGTTGTATTTTGTCTTGAAAACCACTTGTTACGAACAGTACTCATATTGGATGTAGGAGGAACAAAAGACCAAGTTTTGTTTGTCATCAAAGCAGTATACTCATCATGCACAGCCTTAGTCCACCTTTTATTCGTAAGGGCTGCCTTAGCTGAAACTAGTTTAGAGGTTTAAGGTTGAGTATGAACTGATGTAAATGCATTTGGTTTAGTAATTCCATACTTGAGCCTGGTCTGCATAGGGTGAACAGACCTGTGTAGAGGCAAATAATGTTGCTGCTGCTAGAGATGCAAATTAGAGGGCTGGACACTCTTATTGTGAGTCAAATCAACAACCACGTTAGAAGGAACATATCAAAATTCTGGAACTATAGTAATAATAGGAGCATTAGGCTTTGATATAGCAGTATCAAGAATAACAAGAGCAGCAGATGACCTTTGCATAGGAATACTAGGAATAGAAGTGATAGGTAGAGGTTGTAACATAGACACATGAAGATTAGGACATGCTGGAGAAAGGGATTGAGCTGAAAAAGGATCTTGAAATGGAAATTCAAGTTCATTAAATTTAGCTTGTCTGGAAATGTAGACTTTACCCGAAGAATGGAGATTGATAACCCTTTTGTAGAGATGACTGTATCTAATATTAAAGATACACTTGGATGTATGAAAGTCTAACTTGTGTTTAAAGTACTATCTTAAGTACGGATAATAAGAGCAGCCAAAGGTTTTAAGAAACGAATAGTTAGACGTTTTGTGGAAGAGTTTCTCATAAGGAGACACAGGATTGATAGTGGGAGAAGGTTAGTTAGTAATGAGAAAGGCAACAGTAGTGAAAGCTTCAACCTAAAATTTCAATGGTATTTTAGCATGAGTTACGAGTGTGACACTAGTCTCAACCACATGCTTATATTTTCTCTTCGCTACACCATTTTTTGGTGTGTAAGGGCAATAAAATCGAGTTTGAATGCCTTTGGAGGTTAAGTATGGAAGAAAAACTTTATATTCCCCATCCATGTTTGTATGCAAGGCTTTACTCTCTTATCAAACTTAAGTTCTACTGTTTTTTGGAAATATATGAAGCACTGCAATGCCTCTGATTTTAGTTTAAGAAGGTAGAGCCAAGTGAATCAATTAAAGGCATAAAAAATGTAATGTAGTACCTATATCAACTAGTGGAAAGATGGGAAGATAGACCCCAAATGTTTGAGTAAATGAGTTCAAGTGGTTGAGTAGCTATTATAAAATGGCTTTAAAAAGGCAATTTATGTAGTTTCCTTAATTTACGGGAGTCACAAAAAGGTAAAACTGAAACAGTAGCATTGAAATTCGTTGAACTCAAAGCTTTCTTAAGAACAATAGGTGAGGGATGTCCAAGTTTAGCATGCCATAAACTAGAGTTTGTTTTGGCAGCCAAAGATACATCAAACTTAGCCGGTTATTGCTATTTACAGGCAGCTGAGAAACAAGTCTAAATTGACAATAGAAAACTGATTTACCACAGTGAATACAGACAGATGATTAGACAACAGAAGCAGAAGATTTGCAGTTAGATAGGGCATGAGGACTTGAACTACGAATTGTGGAAAGGTGAATACTATAGAGACCATCCTTGAGTGTTTCTTTGAGCAAAGTCCTCCCTGTTTTCTTGTCCTTGAACACACACAAATCATCACAACACTCAACAGTTAAGTCATTATCTTTTGTAATCTTAGAGTTGCTAAGTGGATTTTTTGTGTTACTAGGAACATGTAACATTTGTACGAATGTAATGAACCTTTCAGGCTGAGTATGAGATGTATAATATGAGTTGCCTACATGTGTGATACAAAGTTGATTCCCATTACCTACTGCCAACTTATCTTTGCCTTTGTACTCCGAACTAATTAATAAGTTGTTGAGGTCACTTGTTATATGATTGGTTGCTCCATTATCTACATACCAAGTTGGATCATTCACAACTTCTGGTGAGGCATAGTATGCTATGTTTGATGTCATGTTCGCTTGTGTGTGAGTAGTAACTTGAGAAAAATAGTTGTGTTGTGCATAGTTTTGAAGAGTTGCTTGCTGCTGAGGTTGAGGATTTCCATGCCAATTTTGACCAAATCTCTTGTAGCATTGTAGGGCAGCATGGCCTAACTTTTGACAATATTGACAGTGTAGCTTCTGATTATTCCATTTTCCACATCTTCTGCCTCTTTTTTGAGGATTACCTCCTCTTTATTGTCCACCTCCTCTACTTTGTTGACCTATTCCTCCATCAAAATGAGCAGCAAAATATGCAAAAGCAGTGCATGATATATCAATATGTGAAGCTGTGCTTAATTATTCTATTCTTTGTTCATGTAACATGAGTAAGTATTGCACATCTTATAAATTCATAGTTTTACCTTGAGATGAAACTAACACAACAATTGAATCACATTCATGTCCTAGACCTCCTAAGACGCTAATAACCATATCATGATCACTAAAACCATGTCCAGCAGTCATTAAGGCATCAACTATGGATTTGATTTTAAGAATAAAATCACTAATTGAAAGAGAACCTTTCTTGATGCTCTGAAGTTACTATTTGAGTTGACGAACTCGTACCATTGAGTGTTGAGCATACAATCTTTCAAGTATCAACCAAGCTTTACTGAAGGTCTTGGATTTGTTGACTTGACCAAGAACGCCTCACTTACTATTGATAACAGCCAGCATAACAACAGTTGATCAGCACGTTTCCATATTCGAAACTCAGGATTTAGTCTAACCTCTTTCACTACTCTATTGCTGTCAAGCTCTTCAATGTAGTGATTTGGAGGCACACGATCCTTTGTGATAAGATCTTTTAGCTCATTAGCACGAATAACAGCTATGACCTGTGTTTTCTTGTTGACGTAGTTAGTTTTGTCAAGCTTAAGAGGAAGATTGAAATTCAATGATTTAGCTAAAAACTGAAAATCCAATGAAGGCTCGAAAGAGACTGTATTTTGGAGAGATTGATGCATCAAAATGTTTGAAGAATCGCTAGCCATAGTGATGTTAGTCAAAATTATCTGATACCATGAAGAAGAACAAAATGTTTGATAAAAACACAAAGGTGTTCAATGAAATGCCTTTGAGCTTTACAAGCTCATCAATGGCAGTTAACAGAGAAGAAACCAGAGAGATTGAATTTGGACTTAATTCTTCATCGAATTAGAATCTGAACATTAATTTGAATTTATACAAGAATAAAATAACAAGCATCAATTAATCCTAGCCATTGATCTCTAATCGACACATAAGCAAATATTAACTTTTAGAGAGTACTAGAAGCTTCTAGAACTATCCTAGGACGACCAATAATCAATATAAGACTTTGATTTGAGCTACTAAGAGATTGATTCAACTTGAGCTAGACTACACTCTGCTGAAGCTGTAGATAGCACATGTTGCTTCTTAGTTAAGTTACAAGCTGTAACACCAGCTGAAGCATTACTAGCTATATTAACTTCCTTTACACGTTTTAATACAAAATTAAACATATTGGAAGTAGGATAGAATCTTCCTATTAAATCCTGTGGTAAGGTCATTAAGGTTCCTTTAATGTAGAAATATATATTTACCTGGTGAGATAGTCTATTCCATAAAGGCCAAAAAAATTTTTTGGTTAGGATTATCAAATATTTTTCACAAAATTAGACTATCAAATACTCATACTAAGTACCATCGCCTAACGTAGTTCGGTGGTAAGGGCACTCATTCAGCCTGGTAATATCTCATGTTCGAGTTACCACTACTGAATGTAGTATGTCACAAAGAAAAAAAAAACAATACTCATAGTAAGTAAAATGATAAATGAATGACTCTATTTTTAGCTATGCTTATCAATATTTCATTGAATTAGATAATTAATTATGTAAAATGATAAATGCACGACTCTATTTTCAAATAGGATCATCAAATAATTCACCAAGTTGGATTACCAAATTTTCAAGGACAGTAAAATGATAATGCACGACTATATTTTTAGACTAGGATTATCAAATATTTCACCAAATATTTGTTGTTAATTCTTTTCTCTAGGGTTTTCTTAGGGTTTTTTCTTTGACAAACTTAGTGTGAAAGTGACGTTGGGTCTTTGAATCTTGGAATCATTCCTTGTTAATGTAGTTTGGTTTTATAGTTACTAGAAGTTATGGATGCATTATAGATTGAATCATTGTGCGAGTTGTTAACACTGGATGACACTGGAGTGGCAGCTGGACCACTAGGTTCTGATCTTCGTGTTGTTGGGAATCAAAAGATTGCACTTAGTTTGGTAGGGAAGGTTTGCTCAATGAAACAAGTTAATCGAGAGGCATTATGGGCCATTATCCCGAGAATATGGCGCACAACTATAGAGGTTGATGTGGAGGTGTTTAGAGGAAACATGTTCACGTTTTACTTCCAGGATGCGGCTGATTGTCGTAGAGCTTTGGCCGAGGGCCCTTGGAGCTTTGATAGGTGTTTACTGGTATTGGAGCAGCCTAAAGTCATTAGTAATTTTATGAATATGTCTTTTAGTAGTATTGAATTTTGGGTATAAATTCATAATGCACCTTTATTGTGTATGATAAAATAGAGTGGACTATACTTGGGGAACTTGATAGGGAAAGTTATGAAAATTGATCAGAGGCCTTCAAGAGATTACGTAGGCAAATACCTTCGGGTTTGTGTCCGTATTAACCCTGATAGACCTTTGAAGTGGGGACTGCATGTTGATCTCGATAATATTGACACACAGAGTATAATGATTCTACATTACAAATGTTTGCTGGAATATTATTTTGCTTATGGGGTTATGTGGCATAGCTTTCGAGAATGTCCAAGTAGGTAGCATGGTGATGATTCAGTCTCTCATCTTAATCATACTTATGGCCCATGGATACGTGCTACTAGCTCTAGGCATTCACAGCCGCTATGTAGGAAGAAGGAGAATGTTGAGGGGACAGGGATAACCGATAAATCGAGGGAGAGACATAATATGTGAAGTGGTTTAGATAGCGATAAGGAAGTTCCTGTGGTTAAAGGAACTAGGGCTGGTGTTAAAGGCACTATCAATAATCTTGCAATTTTGGTGCAAGATATTCATGCACCTGCTGATGCTACTGGGAGTATTCTGGTCACTCAGAAGGGTAAGTCTGTTGTTCTGGATGCATTAGATGATAAGAAGAGGTTTCCAAGTTTGAATAGTGTGCCACAGATGGATATGTTTTGTAAGGAGACTACTTCAGAGATAGTTGCTACTTTGGAGACAGATTCTAAATTAGGCAAGGTAGGCCAGTATGTGGCATCGGGTGAGCTATATGGATTGAGTTCCTCTACGTTGCATAAGGTAACAGTGTCAGAGGGTAGCCTAAAACCTGGTTCGATTTCTTCTTCTAGAGATGAAAGCAAATTAATCGGATGGATAGCAACGACTCAAGTTTAGACTAGTTTTCTATGATCTTGTTGGGTAAAAGGCTGCTGGTTCATGGTGACGTATTTGAAGTTCCTGGACAAAAGAAGAGTAAGGTATCTAATTTAGAGGAATTGGTGTTTTCTGAAGGATCGGCGAGACTTGCGATGGAGGATAAGATGAAATCCCTTATATCAAACCAAACTTGGAAGTTAGCAGAGTTACTAGTGGGTAAGAATATGATGGTTTCAAGAGGTATCAGGTAAGATTAGTGGTTAAGGCTTTTTAGTAGAAAGAGGGCATTGACTACACATATATTCTCTCTAGTTGTGAAGTTAACCACCATCCGGTTAGTGTTGAGTATAGTAGCAGTAGAAGGGTTACATCTAGAACAACTAGATGTGAAAACCGCTCTTCTATATTGGGATTCGGAATAAGGGATCTACATGCAGCAACTTGAAGGTTTCTTAATGACAAGGTAGGAAAACTTGGTATGCAAGTAGATTAAGAGCTTGTATGGGTTGAAACAAGCTCCTCGACGGCAATGATATAAAAAGTTCGAGAGCTTTTTTTTTTTTTGAAAGGAAAGTTCGAGGGCTTCATACAGAAGAATGGTTACTTTATATGTAATCCTGACCATTGTTGCTATTTCAAGAGAGTTCATTCAAGTTACATAATTTTGTTACATTATTTTGATGACATGTTAGTAGCTGGTGCAGATGTGCAACAAATTAACAAAATGAAGAAACAACTGTCCATCGAATTTGAAATGAAGAATTTGGGTGAAGCGAAACAGATTCTTGGGATGAGGATTAACAGAGAGAGGCAGAAGGCTACCTTGGAGTCATATGAGGCAGAGTATATTTGCAATCTACTGTAGAGATTTAGTAAGGGTTATGCTAAGCCTCAGAGTGCCTCTTGCTAATCACTTTAGGTTGTCTAAGGAGAAGTATCCAATGGCAGATGAAGAAAAATTCTTCATGGGTAAGGTTCTATATGCCTCTTCCATTGGAAGTTTGATGTGTGTAATGGTTTGTAAAAGACCATATATTGCCCATGCAGTGAGAGTAGTGAGCAGATTCATGTCAGACATAGGTAAGCAGCATCGGGAAGTAGTAAAATAGATACTCAAATACCTACGGGGTACTACTAAAAAGTACCTGTGTGCCAAAAGAGATTATTTGAAGATGCAAGGCTATGTGTACGCTGACTTTGCTGCTGAGATGCATCACAGGAGGAGCACTACAAGGCATATGTTCACATTGGGTTCTTCAGCCATCAGTTGAGTTTTTCAGTTATAGAAGATTGTTGCTCTATCTACAACTGAAGCAGAGTATATAGCTGTGACAGAAGCCAATAAAGAGATGAAGCCAATAAGCAGAGTTAGAGTTCAAGCAGATGAAGAACATGTTGCATAGTGACAGTCAGTGTGCAATACACTTGGCCAAGAATTCGATATTCCATCCGAGAACCAAAAACATAGGTATTTAGCATCACTTTGTCAGGTCGTTACTTAATGATGAATTATTGATGTAGGGAAAAAATATTTTTTTAATAAAACGCAGCGGAAATGATTATGTTTTAAAATTTTTTCCTTTGTAGAAAACTCTTTTCAAAAGAACTAGTTAATTGTATATACGTGAATATAATTTATTCTACAATACCTTTGATGTTTTTCTTGGTTCTTTAATTTCTTAATTCACCACCAAGTCTTTCGAGCTATAACCCGCGGTCTGACAACGCGCGTCTGGGCACGTCAGGATGAAGAGATGGAGGTAGTTGACAAGCGAATAAGACAACTTATTTGTCTCCTCTAATGGTTGGCCGAACCTACATGGAAGAAGAAGAAAAACATTTTTTTTCTTTTGCTTTTGTGTTTGACGCACCCGGTTCTTGCTTGCATAGGGTTTGCATTGCTTTCTTTTTCTGATATCATGTGTCTTATATATCCGTCTCTAATGTTTTGGTTTGACCAGGTCAAATAAAATTCTAAATTTTATTTCATCTTAGTCACCACTAGATTTTGAACTCTTGACTTCTAGACTTTAAATAATCTTATTATTTAATCCCTTTTTTTTTATTAGTCAAGGTTCGAACTTGCAACCTCCTATTTAATAATTAAAATAAGGGTAAAATTCATTTTGGTCCCTATCTTTTATTTAAATATTACGTTTTGACTGATATTTCCTATTTTGGTTCGCGTGGTACTTAACTTTTCAAAAATTCATTATTTTTTTCCTTCTAACTAGGGATGGCCCCGGTTCCGGTTCAAAACCGGTTCCGAAACCGGGACAACCGGTCCTGGTTCCAGTTGGCCTTAAAAAAAAAAAATCCCTAACCAGCAAACCAGGCGGTTCCGGTTCGGTTCCCGGTTTTTTTTTTTTAAAAAAAAATTAAAAACTTTTTAAATATATATATATCCCAACACTGTTGGGCCATATAATAATTTATAAATAAATATGAGTAAATGGTCCAATACTATTGTTGGGCCACATATCATTTAAGTCATAACCTAACAAATGCTCATTCCTTTTATAAACATTCAACTTCCTATACTTTTTTTTTTTCCAATGTGGGACTACTTATAAGCACTCAACTTCCTACACTATAATTTTCTTTTCAATGTTGGACTACTTACTATCATTTTATATAAAGCTTCATCTCCTACACTTCTCTTTTACTTTCCAATGTGGGACTAGTGTAGACCATTTTTAACTATATTCTCAAATCCCACATTGAAAGTGCATAAGACTTGAACCATCTTTACTTATCTATATATATATAACCAATCCCACATTGAAAGTGAATATATTTTGAAATACTAATTAAAACTCTTTAAATAATATTTCATGATTATTAACTTCGGCGTTACTCCACTAAAAACCCGTGGCTGAACTCTCGAAACTACAAATGTTTTATACAATCTGAAATCTCAGTGTCCATCGATATATCTATACTATATGATATGATCCTCCACAAGTAGTTTATAATTAGAGTTAGGTCATAAAATCTGTTATATCCCTCTAATTATATCTTTTTCTTTAAGAATCGTTGATTCTCTAATGAACAATTAAATCCTATCTTCCTTACGGAAGAATAAGAGCGCTCATAATTGTTTAAGCCCCGAATCAACCCTTAAGGGAACTACTCATCTACTTCTCGCAAGAAGGAGTGGATTCCTCTATTGTGTTCAAACATTCTCAACCACAAGCTAGACCGCAACTCCAAGATACGGAAGTATTAATCGAGAAAACTACATTCGATCTCACTCATGGTAAGTCAAAAGCCACAATCTAACTTGAAGGAGTCGATAAGACACTCAGAATTAAGATCATGCACTCATCTACTAACGGATCTCGGTGAGAGATTCATATAAATCGTGGCCCATTCTTATAGGATCTCATCATATAAGGTGTCTCCATTCTCATGTCAACTATATAGGCAGTCTAGGGTAAGACCACCGTACACTATAGAATGGACCGCAACAGTAGATCAACCACAAATAAAGTACCCAACTTTGTTTGCTCTCTACGAATTCTTTATATTGCATGTCTCAAAATAAATCCTTCTGTATATGACATTCATATACTCAGTATGATATTACATTTTACAATCTTGGATGTTACGCGTACATTATATAAACGTATGAATATTGTAACATCCCTAATTTCGAATAATTAATTTTGAATATGTGGATATAAAATTTATGATTTGAGGGGTATAAAACGTAATTTTTATGGTTTCTAGGTGGAACAATTTGAACGGTTGAAAACGAAGCACTAAAAAAAATGAAAATTGGGACAGTGAGTATCGCGACCACTCGCTGCGACCTGAGATTGTGATGAGTCGTTCGCGGTGAAAAATGGTGATTCTTGGCAGTGAGCACCGCGACCAGTCACCGAGCTCGCGATGAAAATATCAAATTCAGGCAGTGAGCAACGCGACCACCAGCGCGACCATGGTACCGCAATGGGTGATCGCGATGAAGGCGGTGGAATCGCTCCAGTGAGTACCGCGACCAGGTGGCGCGACCACAAGTCGCGATGACGGCCGCGACGACCGAAATTTTATAAAAAAAATAGGAGGCGTGAGAAGTCTCTAGAAAACAGAAAGGGAAAAAGAGAGAGACCGAGAGAGAAAAGAAAAAGAAAGAAGAAGAAGAAGAAGAAGAAGAAGATAAGAAGAAAAGGAAAAGAAAAAGAGAAAGGAAAAGAAAGGGAAAATCCAGAAGGAAAAAGTGTGTAGAAATGGTATTCAGGTTGGTGTACACTCATTTTCAAAATTTTTATGAAATTAATATATGTTTTTGGTTTGAATCCAAGATTTTTGGATAGTTTAGCAAAGATATATTTATATTGTTTTTCATTTGAATAATTTTGCTTAAATCGTATTTCGATTAGTATGAGTACATAGAAATAACTGGTTTCATAATATCACACGAATAACTCGTTTAATGAAATGATATTTACATGTTTTACTAAAAATCGTCTGAAATTTATATTTGTTGAATTTAATTTTGATTTGTGGATTACAGTTGTTTATTTTGAAAGGAATACCATGTATTGCTATGAGAATTCGAAAATATTGTATCGAAACGGCCCTAGGATACTTGGACATATATATGGATATAGGAGGTTGGTATACCAGCTGAGTTAGTTTAGCAGTACTGCGCCGTTATTATTTAGTGATTGTTGTTTCGGGGCAATCTCGGACAATCACAACGATACTAGTGATTATTGTTGCGGGGCAATTTCGGACAATCATACTAATATTCGTGACTGTTGTTGCGGGGCAACCCCGGACGTCACATTGATACTACAGTGATTAGACCCATATTCCAGTCCTGACATTATGTTGAGTATACCAAAGGGCCAGGATTGAACTGAAATTAGATAAATTGTTTATAAACAAACTTCGAAAATGAATATTGTATATTTTGAATTTCTAAATTGAGTTCAATTGTACTTTGTTCTTATATTATATTTTGTTTATATTTTATGTTGCACTTTACTTTATGATTTTGATAATTGAGTTTAAAGTACACCCACTAAGCTATATGCTTAGCGCGTTAGTTTTTATAACGCGTAGGTAACAGGAATCCCGAACGACAGGAAGAGTAGAGAGGAGGTACCTGTAGATTGAAGAAGTCAGAGTCTCCATATTTATTGGGTAGTTATACAGTTTTGTATGTTATTTTTGGTTTAGCATGCATATACAAAAGGCTGTAAATTCGATATTTATATATGTTTTGTAATAAATTGTACGGTTTCTGTTTTTCTTTTTAAAGGTTATGAATTATTATTTTTAATCTGTTTGGAAAGTCGCACTAAACGGCAGAGTGCGCATTTGATTGAAAAAAGGATTTGAAGTGTGATTTTTATGATATTTGAGATTTTGTTTATTTATAACAGGTTTTGGGAAAATCAGAAAAACAGAGGAAACTCTGCCGAAATTTTGAAAATAAATTTTGATGGGCTCACTAGAAAACTATTTTAAATTACAATTCATTTGATTTTAAAATGGTTTACAATTTATAAAGTGAATTAAGAAAGTATTTGAAAACCCAAGTAGCGCTCCCTGGGTCGATCCTTACGGGTTGGGTCAGGGGGTGTTACAAATATAAATAAAAATACTTTTATTCGAATGAAGAACTATTACTTTTTATTCATGTTTAATTACATTTATATTTACAAGCTTTAGAGTATAAATCCCAACAGTTGACACTTATAAAGATACAAGGAAGCATGAATCTAGCTGACATGTTAACCAAGCCAGTGACTACAGAGAAAATGGATTTGTTGCAGCTTCACTGGGTCTTTAAGGATGAAGACAGTTGACTGAGCAGTAGGAGAGTGTTAGGTTATGAAGTCTGAATCAGATTCGTACCAGGGGCAGAGAGTAATGCGAGTTGGGTGGCGTGACGATGGCACAACTCACATCAGGAAGCACCCGAGAGCATCACGAGTTAGGCGTTGCAACAAATAGTTGTGCCACTGGTCATGAGCGAGACCTGATTGGATCAAGATTGTTTTAGGTTTAAGATTTCCTAATTATTCTTTGATTGTAATTAGGCCGACTATTGCCCTAGTTATTAGTAAATAAACCCATGTGAGGGCTATGTATGAAAGAGAAACATGTGAGAAAGATAGATTACAGAGAGCGTTTTTTTTGAAAGACTTTATAATCATTATTCATATATTGGATTGAGTGTATGTGCATTCTATGGATATAGAAATCAGTTTGATTGCTGAACCACATAAAATTCTTTTGTACCATTTATTCTTTCTTGCTTATCATTGTGCCTGCGCTTCGTAATTTGTGTGTGAGGGGATTAGTTTAATTCTTAACATATGAGATAAATTCCATATTAAAAAGATAAAAAGCAAAAGAAAGGTACATCTATTATGGTGTTAGAGAACTCGGATGTGAAACTAGAGATAGTAGGAATGAAATCCACATTGCACTGTGAATATAAACACCAGTTCTCATAAATGCATGAAAAACTTAATATGGTATCAAACCCTTCCACAAACGTCATATGAGCCAAAACACAAAAAAAAAAAAAAAAAAATTATAAATGGATCCCACAACCCAATAGCCTAGTGTTTTAGATTTTAAGACAATCCACAATATTTATCAATTATTTGATTAGTGATTGTAAATGGATGATGTCTGCATCATTCCTGATGACATAAGTAATTTTCAACATCATTTGATTATTTTTTCCTTATACATAAGTAATTTTTTTCTTTTTATTTTATTTTTTTATAATTAATAATTAATATATTAATAAGTACCATTTAATAACAACATTTGGATTGATCCAAGGATTATTAGTAAATGGTGCTAATTGTATTATGGTAAGGGGGTCCTCATATAAAGCTATCCTTGTGTGTGTGTGTGTGTATATATATATATATATATATATATATATATATATATATATATATATATATATATATATATATATATATATATATATTATTTCTTATAAACACATAAAAATACAAGTATAGAAATTTAATACTACCAATAATTATATATAATCGGTAGAAATTGAAACAACACGCTTATTTATAATAAACTTATAATTCTAATATAAACTCATAAAAATTCTTAAACATATAAATGCTAAATAAACAAAAACCTTAAACTAACACAAAAGCCTTTGAAACCCTCGTAGACTTCTTCACTCCTGCCAATTATACTTGATAGGCACAAGGCAAAGAGGTATCTTCTTATAGGCAGTGAGGCCAACTTCCTCTTCCATGCTAATATCCTCTCTCTCCATCCCATCAGGTAGTTTCCAATCAAAATGGTAAAGAAGATTTCCAAGCACAAACTCAAAAGCTGTAGTTGCCATTGTCATTCCTGGACAAATCCTCCTTCCAGCACCAAATGGAAGCAACTCAAAATTTTGTCCTTTGAAATCAATGGCCTCATTTTCGAACCTTTCTGGGCAGAATTCTTCCGGGTTTTTCCAAGTCTCCGGATCTCGTCCAATCGCGAAGACATTTATTAGGATTCTAGTGTTGGGATAAACATCATAACCACCAATCTTAATGTGTTGTTGGGCTAGATGAGGGAGCAATAGAACTAATGGTGGATGTAACCTAAGAGTTTCTTTGAATACCATTTTCAAGTATTTAATGTTTTCACAAACTGTTTCTTCAACAAGTGGTGTGTTGATATTCCCAACAAAGCTTCTGATTTCAGCTTGGAGCTTTTTCATAACTCTAGGATTCTTTATTAACTCCGTCATTGCCCACACAGTGGTAACAGCAGTGGTGTCTATTGATCCGATAAATATATTCTGAAATATAGAAATTATCAGAAATTATAATTAGCTCAACTGTGTATAAGTATTAATAGAAATAGAAATTATTACATGTAGATACTCTTTGTTTAATTATTACAAGTCCAGAATGAAAATTATAAATAATGTTAAGGAGGTTTTTGTGGGTAAATATTGTAAAAAGGTTAAAATTTTAATTGATTAATTTTTTATCATCATATTATTACTATCAACAAAACAATTTTTGAAAACAAAACGCAAACTATTTTCTCAGGATAAAAGAAAGCACTTGTAGCAGTTTGTTGGAGAAATAATTAATATTTTTTTTTGAAAAAAATACTTCGATGGTTTTTTTTTTTTTTGAAATATACTTCAATGGTTTATAAAGAGTATTTTTACATGTGAATTTTTAAGAAGCATGGCTTATTTGACATAGTTTTTATTTTTCACTATTGACAGAAAAGAAAATTTGAAGTTAGAACTTTTCTATTACAATTTAAATAATATATTTTATAAAAGATTTTAAGAATATTTAGTTGAACATTTTAAAATCTCTTCTGACCATATATAATTATTATACCTTAATTTGAGTAAATAATATATGTAAATTTTTTAATATTTAAATAATTTTTCATTATAGTTAAATATATATTTATTAGTTAAAATAAATAATAATAAAAATAAAATTTAAAACTTTCAAAAACAATAAAAAAAAATACTAAAAAACTAATAATTTAATAACATTAAAACACTACACCCACCATTCTTTCTAACCTCCCTTTCCACGCCCCACAACACCCCCCACCCCCCCACCCCACCCCCCCCATTCTTTCTTTTGCTCTCAAAACATATTTATTCTCATCCAACACCCACCATTCTTTCTAACCTCCCTTTCCACGCCACACACCCCCCACCCCCCTCTCTCTCTCTCTACTTCCAAATAATATTCTAAAAACAAGATGGAAGGTTTAGAGTCTTACCATGAGGGTTGCTTTGATATGATCTTGAGTTAAACGTCCACCTTCATTTTGATTCTTCATTAATCTAAGCAATGAATCAACAGTGTCTTCATTTTCCGGAACCGGTCTGCGAGGATCAAGATGTTCATCAATCACCATCTGATAAAATTCATCAAATTCATGAAAAGACTTTTCCCTTCTTGCATGTAGTCCAGTCAAAACATCTATAATCCGCCCCACATAAGGGAAAAAATCAGCTGCTGAGAAACTCCCTAACATGGCCATAGCTTCTTCAATAACTTTTTCATGCTTTCCATTTTGAAACTGCTTCCCCTGGTAACTTCTGCCACAGGCTATCTTACAAATAATACTATCTAACAAGTAAAACACTTGCTCACTCATGTTTACAGGGTTAGGGCTTGTTTGGGAGATATAGTCAATGAGTGAAGAAACTGATTCTTCTCTAACAGAAGCAAAAGACTTAACTCTCTTGGAGCTAAAAAGCTCCATGACACAAATCTTTCTCATCTCTTTCCAATAATCAGTATAAGGAGCAAAGGCGATATCCAAGAAATTATAGGAGAGTCTTCTAGGGCCTTCGGTGAGAGGTCTACTACAACATTCAAGATCATGTGTTTTAAGGACTTGTTTGGCAATTTCTGGGGAGGAAACCACAAGGGTTGGGGCTTCCCCTAGTTGCAAGAGCATGATTGGGCCATATTTTTGAGACAATTTTTGAAGGGAACGGTGAGGCAATTTACCAAGTTGATGGAGATTGCCTATGATGGGAAGCTTTGGAGGGCCTGGAGGCTGATTGGAGTTTTTCTTCTTTAGATGTAAAATGAAGAAAAAAGGAAGAAGAAGAAGAAGGATGAGCAGAAAGGAGGAGAAGAAAGCCATGGCCTTGTTTGAGACGATTTTTGTTTCCCTTTTTAATTAGGTGTTCTTTTTATAACTTATAAGATGTTGAGATCATACCACCTTGTATGTATTTGGACTTTTCATTTTGGAAAATAAATCACGTGGTACGCTATCAATTTAGACTTTTCATTTTTAAAAATATATCAGGTGGTATGCTATCAATTTAGACTTTTCAGTTTCGAGAATATATCACTTGGTAGGTGTTGATATGTCTCGAATTGGTCCAAGCCCATTTACAAATTAACACAGCATTGTGTTGACCCAATAAGAATAGTCAGTGCTATAGAGAACAGTGTGCACCGTCTAATGGGTCCCACGTAAACAGTACGTATCGCCTAGTGGGTCCCATACGCGTACAGTGAGCCACATGAATAGTATTGGTGAACAGTAACTAAAACTTTTCCTATAAATACCCCCTTCCCTTCATTTGTAAACTATCCAAACTATTTGAGAGAATTCCTCAAAGTGAGAGAATTCATTGAGAAAAAATGTGCCTGTGATCTTGTGAGAGTATCTATCAGGTGTATTGGGGTTTTGGATTTTGAGAGAAATTCTTTTGTCTTGTAATATCTCAATTTTAGTAAAATTTCTTTGATCGTTTTCGCCCGTGAACATAGGCTGTAAACTGAATCACGTAAATTTTGTATCTCCACTATTTTATTTATTTCTCTAATTTATCGTTCACTTATTCTTCCGTAGTGAAATTCCTAACAGTGGGGAATGAATTTACACTTTCCATGATGTGCACAAAAATTTCTTACTTTTTACAAAGTAGAAAATGTTCAATACATTTTACCCAAAATTTTGTCATATCATACACAAAAAATAACCAATTAAATTATTATTTTATGTCATATCTGGAGTTTTTTTTTTTTTTTGGTTCATATAATGGGTGCATGCACATTTGATTTGATATCTATATCATATTGTATAATATTATTGGATAAGATGTATGCACCGAGATGCATTGAAAATTTTTCTGATGTATAGATGATTTTATGTGAAAGGATAAGCATTGGAATAATTTCAAACTTTGTGGATAAGCATAGACTTAAAATGCTATGCTTTATTTCAGGATTCATACCAAGTTTTCTTATTTTTTTAAGACCTTTGGCTAGCGACCTTTGGTTTCAGGTTCGCCTTTGGGTCCCATGCAATCCAAAATCGATGCTAGCGGTCCATAATAGCGAGTTGTTGACGGTGTTAGAATACAGTAACCGAAGGAATCAGCTACAGCAGCTTCTGCTTCACCACCAACAAAGTCAGTAACAGCTGGACCATTAGAGAGTTGTGTTACAATGCTTGCTCATTCAGTAAGCTATGAATCAGAATCTTAAAGTTGAAGATCAAAGTAAAAAAGATGGTCGAGCTGATGATGCAGTGAAGAGTTTGTTAGGAGTGATGAGTCAGCTTTCTCGATGTATATATAGGATGATGTCTGTGTAAATTAATTGATCAAATTCAGTTAATAAAAGCAAGCTTTCTATGCAATTCAATGTGTTCATTAATGATGTTTTCTTTGAGGATTTTCACAAACAGTTGGTGACAATTATCAAACACTGTTGCTGATTATTTTGATTCTTATGAATCACTTTTACATGGTATCATAATCAATTCTTGGTGGTTCTTGTATGTTGCAATTCATCGTGTTTGTCTATGGAAGAGGCAGAAATTGTGGTAGATGGAACAATGGCAACAGACCTTCTTGCCAAATCTGTGGAAGAAGTGGACATTATGCATTGTATTGCTATAATGGTTTTGATAGATCTAATCAAAGCTTTCTAGGAGGTAACAATCAAAATTATTCAAGTCCAAATCAGAATTCCTTTCAGCAGCAACAGTTGAGGCAGTCTAAAGGTTATGGTGGTCAACAACAGTAGGCAAAAATCAATCAACAACATATTTGCCATCCCTGAATCAGTATCTGATCCGGCTTGTTATGCAGATAAAGAGGCTACAAATCATATAACTTCTGATACCATGTAAAAGTGACTCACCAAGAATCAAAATAATCAGCAAAGGTGTTTGATAATTGTCACCGTGTGTTTGTAAAAATCCTCAAAGAAAACACCATTGATGAACACATTGAATTGCAGAGAAAGCTTGCTTTTATTAAGTGAATTCAATCAATTAATTTACACGGACATCATCATATATATACATAGAGAAAGTTGACTCATCACTCCTAACAAACTCTTCCTTAAATCAAGGAGCTACTCATTTGTAACAAACAATTAGCAAATTGTTTGATAATTGTCACCAAGTGTTTGTGAAAATCCTCAAAGAAAACACTATTAATGAACACATTGAATTGCAGAGAAAGCTAGCTTCATTAACTCAATTCGATCAATTAATTAACATGGACATCATCATATATATACATAGAGAAAACTGACTCATCACTCCTAACAATCTTCTTCTTGAATCAAGGAGAGCCTCCCATTTGTAACAAACTAATGCTGATATGGCACTGCTACTCTAACCAACTAAACACCTGACTTCAACTTGCATGAACTCAGCCACCAATGAACCTTGCATCACCACCTCGACCGTCTTTAGTACTTTGATCTTCAACTTTAATATTCTAATTCAGAATTGCATCATAGCTTGCTGGATAAGCAAGCATTGTAACACAACTCCCTGATGGTCCAACTGTTACTAACTTTGCTGATGGTGAAGCTGGAGCTGATGCCTTCAGTTGCTGTATTCTAACATCCCCCCTCAAAGTGGACCGAGAAGGATTGTAGAGGATTAATTTGGAACAGAGAAAGTCAATACAAGGATGAGAGAGTGCCTTGGTAAAAATGTTAGCTTTTTGACGAGTTGTAGGAACATATCTAACAGATATCTGATTGGCAGCCACCTTCTCTCTAATGAAGTGAACATCAATCTCATTATGTTTGTTCAAGCATGAAAAAATGGATTATGTCCAAAAGAGGCTCCACTCATATTATCACACCAAAGTACAGGACAATTAGGAAGCTTGACACCAAGCTCAGCAAACAATGACTGCAGCTATATAATTTCATAAGCAGCATTGGCCAAAGCTTTATATTATGCCTCGGTGCTTGATTTTGTAACAACATTTTACTTCTTTGAACTCCAACTTATGAGATTATCTCTCAAGAAAGCACAAAACCCATTGATCTTCGATCATCAACACAGGATACCCAATCTGCATCACTAAAAACCTCAACATGTAGCTCTGAAGATTGCTTGAAGAATAGACCAAGAGAAGAGGTACCTTTGAGATGTCTTAACGGGTACCCTCTTACAAGCAGTCCAATGATCTTCTGTTGGGGCTACAAGGAACTGACTTAGTTTATTGATTGAGTAAGCTATATATGGCCTGATATATCACAAATATTGTAAAGCACCCATAATGCGTCTATAAACGAAAGGATCATTGACGAGTTTGCTAGAATCAGAAGCTTTTGTAAGCTTGGTACTTAGACACATTGATGTAGAGCAAGGCTTACAATTTAACATCTTAGTTTTGTGCAAAAGATCAACAATGTACTTGGACTGACAAAGAGATAAACCAGCTGATGTCCGAGTTGCTTCAAAACCAAGGAAGTAGGTCACAATGCCTAGAGTTTTAAGAGCAAAGTTGGACTATAAAACCTGTATAGTGGAATGAATCAAACTAGCATTGCTTTCTGTGATAAGAATGACAGCAACATGTACTAAAAGGTAAATCATATGAGTTGGATTGCTTAATGAATAAAGAGATATATGATCTAGAATTATGAAAACCAAGACCAAACATAGCAGCCTTGAGTTTGAAGAACTAAGCTATAGAGGCTTGCTTAAGACCATAAAGTGTTTTGTTTAACTTGCATACATAAGAAGGAATCTACTGCTCTAAAAACCAGTTGGATATTCCATATGCACTAGCTCTTTAAGATCACCATGCAAGAATGCATTATTTATATCAACTTGCTGTATTACCCACCTATAGAAGATTGCTAGTGTGAAAATCATCCTTATAGTACAATCCTTAACCACAAAATTAAATGTATCAAAAAAGTCAATTCTAACTGTTTGATGGAAGCCTTCAGCAACCAACATTGCCTTGTACTTTGGGATTGATCTATCTTGCTTGTATTTAGTTCTAAACACCCATTTGCATCCAACCAAGTTCATTAAGGACTGTTGTGGCACAAGTGTCCAAGTATTATTTTTTCAGCAAAACCTGATACTCCTCTTCCATTTCCTTATACCAATAAGGTTGTGCCAATGCCTCTTTTGCAATTTTTGGTTATAAAGATATTGCTAGAGCAGCTTGTGGTGCTTGACATAAGACTGAGTAGCCTTTTGGTTTGAGATGACCAGATTTCAACCTTGTAACCATAGGATGATAAGCTGCAAGGTCATACTGATGTTGTACAACATTTGAATGCTGCTGTTGCATAGGAAAGGGCCTTGTAGAGTTGTGTTCAAGAGGAATAGGAGACTGTGACAAATGATTAATTGAATGCATGAAAAGGTATTGCTGAAGGACCATAACTTAAGTAATTAGGAGAAGACACAATAGGAGCTAGAGATGTTGAATGAGGCTGAGTACCAGCTAACCTTAGAACTGATAAAGGTAAGACATAATATATTGGTGTTTGTCGAGAGGCTGTGGACTAAAATAAGGATTGATAAGGAAAGTCATGTTAATTAAACATCACATTTCTTGACACATACACTTTGCCTGAGGGATGTAGGCATTTGTATTATGTTTGATGTAAACTATATCCAAGGAAAAGACACTTTAAAGGAATGAAAATCAAGTTTGTAATTGTTGTATAACCTAAGATATAGAAAGCAAGAACACCTAAAAACTTTAAAGAAGGTGTAATTAGGAACTCGATTGAAGAGAAGTTCAAAAGGACTCTTCATTTTTAGAACTAGTGTAGGCAGGTTATTTGTGAGGAGCACAGCAGTTTGAAAAACATCAACCCAAAATGTCAAGGGTATGTGAGCATGAGCTAACAATGTGAGGCCTGATTCTACCAAATTTCTGTGTTTTCTCTCAGCTATGTCATTTTGTTGGTGAGTATAAGCATAAAGTGTTCTAAAATGAATGCCAAAGTGAGCAAGAGAAAGTAGCAAAGGTTTATATTCTGAGCATAAGTCTGCTTGAAGACACTTGATTTTGCAAGACAATTGGAGCTCAATAAATTTCTTCAACAAAAGAAAAATGGAAGCAACTTTATACTTGGCTTTGAGAGGGTAAAACCATGTAAATTTTGTGAAGGAATCCACAAATATAACATTATATTTATAGCTTTCAACTAAGCTTAAATAGGCTGGTCCCCAGACATCATTGTAAAGTAATTCAAGAGGACTTCTAGCTCTATAAGATGAGTGTTGAAAAGGCAGTTGATGCATATTTCCTAGCTTACAATAATCACATAAATGAAGAGCAGAAAATGTATTCTTTAGATGCATTTTATGCATAACATGTTGCAATATTAAGGGTGCAAGATGGCCAAGTTTATTATGCCACAAATTTAATCACTGGTCCTCGACAACAAAGGATGTTGTTTACTACAATTGACATTAGTTTTGCTACCTCATTGGACCTCTCCCTATGTCAAAAGGGTAGGTGAGGTATATAATCATAGTCGTGGATTACTTCACACGGTAGGTAGAAGTTAAAATCTTTGGCAAAAATCACTGAAGCACAAACCACAAGCGTTTTTCTCTAATCGATTGTATGTATGTATGAAGCTCCCAGAGTAATCATCACGGATCTGAGGAAGCAGTTCGACAACAAGAAATTTAGAGAGTTTTGTAACACTTATAAAATTGAGTATCGTTTTGCTTCAGCAGCACACCCTCAATCCAATGACTTAGTCAAGTCCACCAATAAAACCATAAAAAAGCTGATTAAGAATAAATTGGATGACGCTAAGGGAAATTGGACTGATGAGCTACCACATATTCTGTGGGCTTATCGAACGACAGTAAGGACAACCACATGAGAGACACTTTTCGCCCTAACCTTTGGAGCAGAAGTCATACTCCCAACAGAAGTAGCACTCCCGTCTTTCAAAGTGAGCTACTTCTCACAAGAAAAAAAAATGATAACCTGTTAAAAGGCACTTTGGACCTTATAGAGGAGAAGTAGAGTGAAGCGGTAGTCAGAGTAGCCCTTACAGCAATTCATAACTCCATATTATAACAAGAATGTGAAAGTACAAGTATTCAAAGTAGGTAATTTAGTTTTGAGGAAAGTTACCTAAAACACTAAATATCCAGGAAAAAGTGCACTAGGAGCTAACTGGGAAGGACCATATCTGGTCAAAGAAAGCCTGGAGCATACAAGCTGGCGGACATGGAAGGGAATCCACCTAAGCATACTTGGAATATACATCACTTGAAGATATTCTACCCATTACCGAAGATAGAAGAACCAGAAGCACCAATATATAATAGAAGTCCAAGAAATTAATCAAACCAACAACAATAACAACTTTCAATAGTCAGCAAACATGCTCAGGCAACAAGCAAATGTTCATTAGTCCACAACATACTATGCAACATCTGAAGTAGTTTGTGATCCAGCTTGGTATGCTGATAGTAGAGCCACATATCATGTGACCTCTGATCTTAACAAACTCTTTGTTCAGTTTGAATACAAAGGGAGTGATAGACTTATTATAGAGAATGGCCAACAGCTTCAAATCTCCCATACCAGTAATTTGGTGGTTAAATCTTTTGCTTTTCCTTCCTGTTCTTTTATTCTCAAAGATGTCATTTGTGTGCCTTCCATTTCTAAAAGTCTCTTGAGTGTCTCCAAGTTTACTACTGACAATGATGCATATGCTGAGTTAACTAATAATTGTTGTGTGATGAAGGGAAAGAGTACCAAAAAGGTTCTTTCTTTCGAGTTCTCTAGCTTAGAAATGGTTTTTACAAACTTGATATTATCTGTGTTCAATCTTCAAGGATTTTTTATCATCAATTAAGAGTCTCATATGTTAATTGTCAAGGTCCTTAGTCAGGTTACTCATATAGTTGTTTCTCATCATGTTCTGCTGTGCACTCTTTCAGTTTCAATAAATGTTCAACTCTTCTAAATTCACTAGTTGAGAATGTTCATTGTAAGTCTAGTGCAAAAGTGTTATTGTCAGCTCATATTAATGAAAACTTATGAGACATTAAACTTAGTCATCCATGTCCCTTAATTCTTAAATATGTGTTACATAAACTACAATTAGAACCTACATCGAGCACACTTAAATTTTGTCTTTGGTAAGCTTAGTAAGATGCATCAATTACCTTTCCAAGCCTCTACTCATAAAGCTAAATCATCTATTGAACAAGTATTTACTGATGTATGAGGTCCTGCACCCATGGTTTCAATAGCTAGTCATAGGTATTATGTTGTTTTCATTGATTTCTTTTCTAGATATACATGGTTGTTTCTTATGCAACTCAAATCAGAAGTCTTAAACATCTTCTTGCAGTTTAAGAAAGCTGTAGAATTACAACTCAACTCTATAAGAAAATCTATTTATAGAGACAAAAAATAATTTCACAGGAAAAGAAAAATTCATCACAATATCAATATTGTGACAAAAAACGTATCACTACAAAAGTGCCACTGATACCCCAGTCACTAAAAGTATTACAGACAATTAGAGTCATCTCATCACTATGGTTAGTAACAGTATCTTATATTTGTCACAAATCATGACTTTTAGTGACACATTATTAGTGGACCTTAATGAGTAACAAAATAAATTAGGGTCACTATACACAAATTTAATAACAAATAATCATATAAAAATTGTGTCACTCTATACAAAGTTAGTGACAGTTAATTATATACAATTTATGTCACTATACTTAAACTTAGTAACAATTAATTGTTTAAAAATTATGTCATTATTTATAAATCTAGTGATAGTAAATAACCTGAAAATTAGGTCACTATAAATACACAAACTTAGTGACAATTGACCATTTTAAAATTGTGTCACGCATATTTATTGACATTTCAATTTACTACTTTTTTAGTCACTATTTTGATAGTGATACAATAATTATGGTTATATTTGTCAGTAATATTAATATTTTATTAAAATGTCAAAAATTTAAATTTTTACGATTACATTGACAAATTTATATAAAAAAATATATAGAAAAACATATATAAAATTTATATTTAATTGTTCAATGAAATTTAAATAAATATGATATTTAATATTTCAAAACTATTATAAGAAATTAGGATAATCAAAGTCGATACAAAGTCGTTAATCTAATTATATGATAGAACTAAAAAAATATTTTAAAATATAAAAAAACTATAAAATCCACTAACAAAACATATACTACGAATGTCCAGATGAATCTAAAAGTTATTGTCGAAACATCACCAAAAATTAGTCAAATTGATATTTCAATTCCTCAAATCTCTTTAAGTTGGGATCTCAACCAATTCATTTAAGTCTCAAGATATTTTATCTTTTCGTTTGCTGCCTCTCTTTGGATTCTCTTACCCTCTGACATCTTTAGTGTCCCAATATGAGAAGGGCTTTTACCTTCTTTGTTTTTGATCAACCGATCCCAAGACCATAGGTTAAAGTAGACAAATCAGCCTTTGAACCAATAACTTCACTCATAATTTGATTGATGATTTTATTTATAGATGTATTGGGTTGGTTTGTTTTCAGTTTTGTAAAAATAAGTAATATATATTCATGTCACTTAGTGGCTATTAAATTGTGTTTTTACAAAGGCAAAACAATGTGTTATCAAAAGAAATCGAAATGACAATATAACTTTAGCAATAGGACTAACATTTAAGGATGCATATTTAGATGAATTCTACATTAAATCAACCTACCTGAATATATCATAGCAAAACAAGGGTATGAAACCTGCCCACAAAAACAACCATTGTGTAATAAATTTAAGAATAAATAATACTCAACCCACCTGAGGTTTGATAAATTACACTCGAAATCAAAGTTTACAAAAACTGACACTGACCTCCCGTGGTGTTAAGTTTGACCATTAAATTTTATAGTTCACCGTCTAAAATTAATAAAAGGATAAAAATACCCTCAATTAAAAAAATTATAAAAATAAAAGAGCTAATTGCATCGACCTCCCCTGAGGTTTTGCAAACTACAAGCAAAGTTAACTTTATCGTTTATTGACAAACATCTCTTCTGCCCTTAGTAATATTTGGTCAAATATAACGGCTGTCCAGGGGAGGTCTTTGTAAAAAAAAATTCAAAAGTTAACTAACGGGATGGGAGGTCTTTGTCAATAAACCCAAAAGTTGACTCCGCCTGTAATTGAACAAACCTCAGGAGAGGTAGGCGTTATTTACTCAAAATAAAAAATAAAAAACTATCTTCAGATTTCCACCATTCATGTGCCATCTTTTCAGATGGATGGTGGAGATTAATTCATAAAAAAAAATAATTTTTAAAATAAAATAAAGAGCTAATTGCATGGACCTCTCCTTGGGTTTTGCCAACTACAAGTAGAGTCAACTTTATCATTTATTGACAAACAAACCCCATGCCCTTAGTAAAACTCGGTCAAGTGTAACAGTTGACCAGGGGAGGTTTTTATCAAAAAATTCAAAAGTTGACTAACGGGAGGGGAGGTCTTTGTCAATAAACTCAACTTTGTCAATAAACTCAAAAGTTGACTAACGAGAGGGGAGGTCTTTGTCAATAAACCCAAAAGTTGACTCCGCCTATAATTGAGCAAACCTCAGAGGAGGTATACATTATTTACTCTAAAATAAAATATATAAAAATAGTGAATCTTAACCCTCCATCTAAAAAGATAGATGGCACAAATGTTTTTTTTTTTAAATAAAACTTTTTTGCCAAAAAATTCTCATTTCATGGCAAAACTGGAAAACTAAAAAAAAACTCTGTCAACTTCTTTCTTGGTTCTGAAGCTAGTAGGCCTGCTTCTTTGTCAGTCCAAGTATGTTTCTGACTTACTTACCAAGACCTATATATCCAACAGTAAGCCATGTCCCACTCCTCTATGCACCAACACCAAATTGCCAAAGTCTGGAGGGGTACTCTTTTCATATCCCTTCCTATATATGAGTACCAATGGAGCTCTCCAATATTTGACAAAACAAGCTCAGTCAATTTGTTGGTGCACCCTCTGAAGATTATTGGAAAGCCTGTAAATGACTGCTTAGATATCTCAAGGGTACATCTTCTCTAGGCATTTGGTTTACCCCTGCTGCTGCACTTCGTATAAAAGTGTTTAGTGATGCTGATTGGACATCATGCATTGATGATAGAAGATCTACTACTGATTGTTGTGTTTCCTTGGGAGCCAACCTTATCAGTTGAGCGTCTAAGAAGCAGCAGGTTGTTTCCAGGTCAAGTACCGAGGCAGAATATCGTGCCCTTGCTCAAAGTTGCACTGAAATTCTGTGGCTTGAATCTTTGTTCAAAGAACTTGGTCTTGCTCTTGCTCAATGCCTGTTATTTGGTGTGAAATACTAGTGCTATATCATTGGCTCACAATCCTGTTTTTTATGCTAAAACCAAGCATATTGAGATATCTGTCGATTTATAAGGGAAAATATTGCAGCCAAGTCTTTGACTGTGCAATATGTTCCAACATATTTTCAACGGGTTGACATTTTAACCAAGACCTTATCTCAGTCTAGGTTTGAGTTTTCAAGGTCCAAAATTAACTTGCAAACTCTATCCAAGTTTAGTTTGAGGGGGAATGTAAAGCATAACGGTGGTAAAGCTTCTTATAATAATTAAACAGCAACTTCTGGGAGTGTAATGCTGCATGCTCAGGTTGTTAGTGCAGTACCAAGAGTTGTTAGTGCAGCTATTAGTACAGCAACTTTGTTACACAAACGAGCAGCAGCTGGAAGTGCAATATTACACACATGATCAGTTGTGATAATGCTTGCAGTCCGAGCAAAAGGCCAATGCATGATGAATGATTGTGCCAATGATATGAGATTTACAACTCAATGAAGTTTGTTAGGAATGGCAGCTGGCACTGCTGATGTGGAATCAGCTTTGCTAACATGGCACCAACCAGTTAGGATTGATTAGTTGCTCGCTTTCTTAGGAAAGTTAGTTATCCCATGCACAATGCATGCTTGGGAGCCTATATATATGGTCAATCCCTTTGATTAATTAATTAGAGAGTTCTCTGATATTGTAAAGTTGATTAGTATACTTGTAAAGCTTGAAGTTTCTTATCAATAAAGGTTGTTCATTGAGGCATTTGATCGAGCATCTTTTCATTTCTATTAAACACCTTACTTCTTCACTAACTCAAATAGCATGTCAAAATTAAACTTAAAATGAAAATGTTCAAAACAAATATATAATATTCTAATTCATGATTCTTCAATTATTAAAAGCTATCACCAATCAACATAATAAAACATAAATATAGCAAGATCGTAAAACAAACCCAATGTGTAATTTCCCACCAACTATATCATGATTAAATACTTCACTACGAAAAAAGTGAATATCATGATTAAACACTTCACTACGAAAAAAGTGACATGTAGTGACAACAAATATTTATAATTAAAAAATAAAAAAAAGATAATAAATATAGTATTTAATATTTCAAAATTAATATAAAAAAAATAATAAAAGTCGTTACAGAGTCGTCAATCTAATCTCTGATGGAATTAACAAATGTTCTAAACTATGAAATCTACAAAATCCACTAACAAAATATATAAACTACCAAGGTACAAGTGGAAACATCACTAAAAATTTGCCAAATTGATCAGATTTCAATTCCTCCATCTCTTGAATTTGGGATTGCAACACAGTCATTTCAGTATCAAAATGTTTATCTTTTCATTTGTTGCCTCTCTTTGGATTCTTTATCCTTTACCATACGTGGCTCTTATGATAAGAAATCGACTATCAGCTCCTTATATAATATTATCAGTACGTAGAGAGCCGCTTAGCAATACAGATTATAAATTGTTGCATACTCTTTGCCTCCATTTCTTGATTTACATGTTGCATACCCTTCTCATTATTAACTGTCAATGTAAAAAAATAAGCTTATAAAATTGACCTGAAGTTGATTCTAATCCGTATCTTAGTATAAGCAAAAATAGATTCCAAACATTATGTCCACCTGGTTCATGCTAGATACTGAAACGCGCCTATATGTCCCATTGGCTTCCCTGTACTGATTTATTTTTATGGCTGGAATTTTGACAGATGTACCACAATCAATTACCAAAAGATTGTCATATTGAATGAGATGAAAGTGTTGAAAAAATAAATTTGCCTCTAGAACTCATCCACCATTCTTGACCCTCTAGAAGCCATCCACCATTGTTGAAATTAAACTTGCTAGAAGCCATGCAATATTGACTCAACTACCACATTCAACTAATTGACTCCAACAACCCGTATCTCCCCAGCTGTAATCTGTATTTGTTTTTTGTTTATCTCATTTTCTATATAAAGGAATGAAGTTTGTATTGAATTGTGTGGAGTGGTGTAAGTTGATAAAGAGAGAAATAAAATCTTCTCCTCCTTTGTGTGTTTCGAAATCTCTCTCAGAGGTGCACCAGAAGTAACCTCAAACCATACCATCCTACCAACAGTGGTATCAGAGCGCAGGAGAACCAGAAATACGAAGAACAGAGGCTAAAGACGAAATTTGCCCAGAAATCAAAGTACTCAAAATTCATTTTTGAGCATCCCAGTGGGTTCTACTCCTCCCCACGAGTTCAACGGTGAAACCTCACCCAAATCGGAGTTCCAGAGAGTCCGCACGCACCATTTGAAGTTGGAGAGTGAACTACACGCTCTGGTTGTCTTTTTTGCCCGTTTGCGAGATCCGACCCGTGGATCCGTGTTCGACTCATGGCCCGACCCGGTTGATGACGTCACTAACGCTGTTATACCGGCTACAATATTCCGTCAGTCAAAGGAATATTCCGTTATCAGCGGTTGACTTTTTCCAAAACGTTTGACCGCCCGTTTCAGACGCTTCCGAACTCATTTTTTGACAAAATCAGAGTGGTTTCCAAGGTTTTGGACCATTCCAGACGCAACCGGGCACTCCATTTTTGCAAATTCAGACTCTAAATTAGTGTTCTAAGCACTTCAAGTCTTGATGGCCAACAATAACGCGCACATTGTCATTCCAAAACTCACCAAAGACAACTATGACAATTGGTGCATACAAATGAGAGCTCTACTAGGCTTTCAAGATGTTATGGAAATTGTAGAAGATGGATATACAGAACCTGCATCCAAAGAAGCTGAAGGAACCCTGACAGAAGCTCAAGCAACAACTCTCAGAGCCGATCGAAAGAAGGAATGTAAAGCAAAGTCCATAATCTATCAAGGACTGGACGAAGCGACGTTCGAGATCATAGCATCCGCTAAGTCATCAAAAGAAGTCTGGGACACCCTTCTCAAAACTTACAAAGGTGCTGACAAAGTGAAAAGGATCCGTCTTCAAACATTACGGGGGGAGTTTGAATCCCTACGAATGAAATCAAATGAATCCATTGCTGAATTCTATACACGAGAGATGGTCGTTGCGAATCAGCTAAGAAGAAATGGAGAAACTCTCACAGACATGAGAATTTTGGAGAAAATCTTGCGATCATTAGATCCAAAGTTTGATTTCATTGTTGTGGCCCTGGAAGAAACAAAAGATCTTGAGACGATATCCGTTGAAGAACTAGTGGGTTCATTGCAAGCCCATGAGCAGAAAGTCACAAGAAGAAGTGACGACAGAGTATTGGAGTAAGCTCTCCATCAATGAAAAAAGATACGAACAAGGGGGGACCTCATAACAAGTAAGAGAACGAGGTAAAGGATCTCGTGGAAGAGGTTTAGAAACCAGAAGTAGAGGCATATGAGGAAGAGACACAAATAGAGGAGGACGTGGACATCATAACTATGTCCCACGAGGAAGAGAACGAGGAGGAAGAGGCTGATACAACAACCGTCCGATCATTGAAAAAAGAAATGTCGAATGCTATAATTGCCACAAATATGGCCACTATAGCAACGAGTGCAGAGGCAACCCAAATGCGGTAAATGAAAGTTCTAACTTTATAGAGAAAGAGCAAGTTGGAGGAGAATCGTTGATGTTGATGGCACACAACTCAACCTATCAAAACCAAAATGTTTGGTTTCTTGATTCTGGCGCCAGCAACCATATGACTGGCAGAAAAGACTTAGTCACTGCACTTGATGAGAAAGTTCATGGAGAAATCTCATTTGGCGACCTCTCTAAAATCCCTGTCCAAGGAAGGGGAGATGTTATGATCAAGCAGAAGAATGGAGATCATGCTTTCATCTCCAATGTTTATTATGTTCCAGACATGAAGACAAACATCCTAAGTCTCGGACAACTCTTGGAGAAAGGCTATCACATTAGCCTTCAAAATATGCAACTCACCATTACAGATGCTCGAGGAAAGCTGGTTACTCGAGTCCAGATGACGAAGAACAGGATGTTTCCTCTCGCAATTCACCATGATGCGCCAAGGTGTTTAACAGCCATCATCAATGACAAAAACTGGCTATGGCATCTTAGGTATGGACATCTCAATTTTGAAAGTTTGAAGCAGCTGGGAAGTAAAAAGATGGTGAAAGGATTGCCAAACATCCATCACCCTAATGAGATCTGTGAAATTTGTGTTCTCAGCAAACAACACAGAAATAGCTTTGGAAAGGAGGCAAATTGGAAAGCAACCATGCCACTTGAGCTCGTTCACACAGATGTGTGTGGTCCATTGACGACGGTATCAAATGGACAGAATCAATACTTCCTTACATTCATTGATGACTACAGTAGGAAGACTTGGGTTTATTTCCTTAAAAGGAAGTCTGAAGTATTTGGTTACTTCAAAGAGTTTAAAACTCTTGTGGAGAAGCAAAGTGGCTACTACATCAAAACACAGAGATCAGATCAAGGTGGAGAATACACTGTAGGTGCTTTCCAGGAATTTCTCAAGCAACAAGGAATCAGACATCAGTTTACACCAGCTTATACTCCTCAGTTAAACGGTGTAGCTGAAAGCAAGAATCGAACAATCCTTAACATGGCCAGAAGCATGTTAAAGGATAAAAATATGCCGAAAAGTGTTTGGGCTGAAGCAGTCTTGTGTACGGTATATCTACTAAACAGATGTCCTGCGAAGGGTCTTGATACAAAGACACCGTATGAAGTATGGAGCACGCACAAAACAAGTGTGAGCCACCTTAGAGTTTTTGGCTCAATTGCCTACATCAAGGTCCCAGAAACAAGAAGAACCAAGCTTGAAGATAAAGAAGAAAAGTGTATCCTTGTTGGATACGGTGACAGAACTATGGGTTACCGGCTATACAACCCCGTCACCAAAAAAGTAATCTTCAGCAAGGATGTCATTTTTGAAGAAAATGAATCATGGAATTGGGATCAGACCAAAGCTTCCACATGTACAGAATTAGTACATGAAGGAGAGACAAGAGAAATGGCTACAGAGCCATAAATCCCCAGAGATCAGCAGACTCCTTAACATGGTTTCCCTTCACCACAAAAGTATGATGCTTCATTACCAATTGAACGTGAATTCTCTAATATGAGGCCTAGAGGGACATGTAGCCTAGAAGATCTGTATGAAGATACAGAACATGTGGAAGAAGATATTACTCTGTATTGTCTGCTAATGACAAGTGATCCGGTTAGCTTTGAAGAGGCTAACCAAGAAAGAAAATGGAGAAGTGCAATGGATGAAGAGATTCAATCCATTGAAAAGAACAAGACATGGGAGTTGACTAATCTCCCAGAAAGTCGAAAAACCATAGGAGTAAAATGGGTCTTCAAGACAAAAAGAAATGCCAAAGGAGAAGTCCAGAGATACAAAGCAAGACTTGTAGCAAAAGGCTATAAGCAAAAGGAAGGAGTTGATTACGGAGAAGTCTTTGCCCCAGTTGCCAGACTAGAGACCATCAGATTGCTAATATCTTTGGCAGCCTAGAGAAGTTGGAAAATTTACCAACTTGATGTAAAGTCAGCATTCCTGAATAGCTTTCTTGAAGAAGAAATCTATGTAGAACAACCACTTGGATATGTGAAGAAAGGCAGAGAAGATAAAGTATACAGACTGAAGAAAGCTCTATATGGTCTGAAGCAAGCACCTCGTGCATGGAACATGAGGATTGATGATTACTTCCAGAAAAACGGATTTGATAAATGTTCGTATGAGCATGCACTGTATTTGAAGAAAGAAATTGATGGAAGTATGTTATATGCATGCCTATATGTTGATGATTTGATCTTCACCGGCAATAATCCAACCATGTTTGAAGATTTCAAGAAGAGAATCGTGAAAGAATTTGAGATGACTGATATTGGTCTAATGGCTCATTTTCTCGGAATTGAAGTTGTGCAGAGCGAAAAATGTATTTTCATCTCCCAGAGTATCTATGCTAAAGAAATTCTGAAAAGATTTGGTATGGAAAACTGCAATCCTGTTACAACTCCAGTAGAAACAGGATTAGAATTAAGAAAGAATGGAAAAGGAGATGTTGATTCGACCTATTTCAAGAGCTTGGTTAGAAGCCTGAGATACTTGACGTGTACCAGGCCAGATATACTCTATGGAGTTGGATTAGTCAGCAGATACATGGAGACTCCTGATCAGTCTCACATAAATGCAGCAAAGAGGATACTCCGTTATATAAAAGGTACCATTAATGATGGTATGTTGTATATAAAATGTGAGGATTGCAGGTTGACTGGCTATTCAGATAGTGATTGGGAAGAGATCTGGATGAACGTAAAAGCACAACAGGTTTTACGTTTTTTATGGGAGATGCAGCGTTCACATGGTCATCCAAAAAGCAAGCTATTGTGACACTGTCATCATGTGAAGCTGAGTACGTTGCTGCATGCTCAGCTGTCTGTCACGGTATATGGATCAGGAATGTGTTGGAGTACTTAGGATTTCCACAAGTTAATCCTACAGAGGTCTACATCGACAATCGGTCAGCGATTGCACTAGCAAAGAATCCAGTATTTCATGAGAGAAGCAAACACATTGATACGCGGTATCATTTCATCAGAGAGCATGTGAAGAACAAAGACGTGGAACTAGTCTCTTGCAGGATATATGATCAAGTTGCTGATATTTTCACTAAGCCACTCAAACTTGATGTGTTTTCAAGACTGAAGTACATGCTCGGTATGACGAAACAATGAGACAAGTTTAAGGGGGGATGTTGAAAAAATAAATTTGCCTCTAGAACTCGTCCACCATTCTTGACCCTCTAGAAGCCATCCACCATTGTTGAAATTAAACTTGCTAGAAGCCATGCAATATTGACTCAACTACCACATTCAACTAATTGACTCCAACAACCCTTATCTTCCCAGCTGTAATCTGCATTTGTTTTTTGTTTATCTCATTTCCTATATAAAGGAATGAAGTTTGTATTGAATTGTGTAGAGTGGTGTAAGTTGATAAAGAGAGAAATAAAATCTTCTCCTCCTTTGTGTGTTTCGAAATCTCTCTCAGAGGTGCACCAGAAGTAACCTCAAACCATACCATCCCACCAACAGAAAGAACAGTAAGTAATAGCGTCAATTCAGGGAACAACGGACACTCACTTTCTTTTGTTGGTTAGAGGCAACTTCAAAACTTATAGATCAAAAGAAAATAGTTAAAGGATCAGTTGACACTGTTAAGATAAACAAGAGGGCGTACAACAGCTGCAGTGATATCTGCTTAGTGCATATGCAAGATCAATATTTATTTCAAAAAAAAAATACACAAAAGGTTTCTTGCAGCTATGTAGAAATGAGATAGAGCGAGCAACAATTGCAATGGCACCAACTTAGTTGGTGCACATGATCCTATAATGTCTTAATCGACCTTTGACTAACCTGCCAAACTAAATGAGGAAGCAAGATCTCAGGACATGGACTTCCTCGTGGCTTTTCAACAAAGGTTATAAGCTGATCATTGGCAGCATTGTAAACTTTTACACCTGCATCATTAGCCCAAGTTGTAAGACTTGTTCTCCACTGCACTGCATGTATTCAGATTTCAGAGTACCAGAAAATGAAACTAATTATAAGAATCTCAATTCTATATAATTGAAAATAATAAGAATAAAAGCCCTAACAAGTAACTACCAATAAACATATGGACATAAAAATATCAATTTTCAACGGGCATTGCACATGTTAATTATTGAAAAGCAACAATTTCCACTAATACTAAATATAGTGATAGTTTTACAAGCAACACCTACATTGCAAAATCAAAATTTTTAATTTTGGATGTAATGAAGATGAAAAAGAAACCATCTCAGAATTAGCACGAACATAAGCAATATCCACAATAAACATAAAAACTGAACAAACCAATTCGAGTTCAGGAGGTCGAGCGAGCAGATAGAGAAAGCCAATTGAAAAAGCTTAGATTTGGAGAAAGGGTCACTGGTGGAGAGAACAAGAGCACCGAGCTCTTCAAGAGACGAAGCAGACTCCATTGAGTTGTCTGCAGTAATTGTTGAAGTATAAACTTGTTTTAGGCCCAAACCATTTGAAGGCCCGAACTTTTATGGGAGCCCAAACCCAAGCCCAAATAAATTAGAGTCCATAAATAAGGTCCAAGCCCTTTATCTAGAATTCTCTAGGGTTTGGTAATTAAATATAAAAATCATGTGGTCAATTGGAAGGATGTGGAAGGATGTAGAAGGATGAGGTGTATGGTTATTATAATTTTGGATTAGTTTATTTGTGTGGTCTAAAATGATTTGTAAGTAGTATAAATACCCCCTCCCCATTTTGGTTTAGGCATCAAGAAGAAGCAAAGCTTCTAAGTGAGTGAAGAAGAAGTAAAGAGTGAGTGAGTTCTTGAGTGAGAGTTTTTCTTGTAATATTTGTTTTGAGTTTAAATAAAAGTTGTTTTTGAGTATTTTATTTCCAACAAAGTGGTATCAGAGCCGAGTTGGAAGGTGTGCACTATAGCATATCCAAATTGAAGTTCTCGACGAGACGAAGCCGACGCCGCAAAAATCGCCCCGATCGGAGTTCAAACGAGCCCCCACGGGCCGCCGGAAGTTTGCTGCCAGGGAGTGAGTTAACTCACCGAGTTCAAGCCGAGTCAGCTGAGTTGGAAGTGAGTCCAGCCGAGTTGAAGCCGAGTTGACCGAGCTACCAAGCCTGTTGACCGAGCCGCTGACTAAGCCGCAAGCCATTGACCGAGCCATCAAAAAGTTGACTATTGACCAGGTTAGGTTGACCGTTGACTTTGACTTTGACCATAAAAAACGGTTTTTTGTCTGAGTTCATCTTAAGGTTTTTCGACATTCTGAGTTCATCCGTGTAGTCAGAATTTCGAAATTCTCACTATATTGAGAGTTATGGCTAATGGTATGGCGTCGTTTCAAGTTCCAACACTCAAGAATGAAAACTATGATAATTGGAATATCAAGATGAAGGCTCTCCTTGGAGCACACGATGTCTGGGAGGTCGTAGAGAAAGGCTACACCGAACCAGAAGATGAGTCAACTCTATCCCAAACTCAAAAGGATAGTTTAAAAGACTCAAGGAAAAGAGACAAGAAGGCTCTCTATCTCATCTATCAAGTCTTAGATGATGATGGTTTTGAGAAGATTTCGAGTGCAAGCTCCGCTAAGCAAGTGTGGGAGAAGTTGCAAATCTCTTACAAAGGAGTCGAAAAGGTAAAGAAGGTCCGTCTCCAAACATTAAGAGGTGAATTCGAATCCTTACACATGAAAGCATCTGAATCTATTTCAGATTATTTCTCAAGAGTAGCAGCCGTTTCTAATCAATTAAAAAGAAACGGTGAAAAGTTAGAAGATGTAAGAATAATAGAGAAGATACTCCGATCATTGGATCCCAAATTTGAGCACATTGTGGTGACGATAGAAGAAACTAAAGACCTGGAAGAAATGACGATCGAGCAACTCCAAGGATCATTGCAAGCATATGAAGAAAAACATAAGAGGAAGCAAGGGATCAACGAGCAACTCCTCAAGATGCAACTGAAGGAGAAGGAAGGAAGTCAAGGCCAAGAGAGAAGCCAGCGTGGTCGAGGGAAAGGCCGAGGCCGTGGCCATGGACGAGGTTGGAATTCTAACAGCAGCAACCTCAACAACTACGAGAAAGGAGAAAGCTCAACAAGAGGCCGTGGGAGAGGCAATTCAAACTCGAGGTACGATAAATCTCAAGTTCAATGTTATAATTGTCAGAAATTTGGGCATTATGCTTCGGAATGTAGAGCTCCCAGCAGTAAGGTTGACGAAAGGTCCAATTATGTGGAAGTCAAAACCGAAGAGAATGAGACAGTGCTACTAGCTTGTAGAGACAATGATGGAGACCAAGAAAATGCTTGGTACCTCGACACTGGTGCAAGCAACCACATGTGTGGAAGAAGAAGTATGTTCGTAGAGCTAGATGAATCAGTAGCTGGCAATGTCTCATTTGGAGATGATTCAAAAATATCAGTGAAAGGAAAAGGTAACATTCTTATCCGCGCTAAAAATGGTAGTCATCAATTAATCTCAAATGTCTACTATGTGCCCAATATGACATGCAACATCTTGAGTATGGGTCAACTCTTAGAAAAAGGCTATGATATTCATATGAAGGATTGTAGTCTTTTTATAAGAGATGACAAAGGAAATCTAATAGCGAAAGTAAAAATGTCAAAGAATAGATTATTTTCTTTAAACATTCAAAACGATGTTGCAAAGTGTCTGAAAGCCTGCTACAAAGATGCATCTTGGTTATGGCACCTTCGATTTGGGCATCTCAATTTTGGAAGCTTGGAGCTACTATCTAAGAAGGAAATGGTGAGAGGACTACCATGCATTAATCATCCTGACCAACTTTGTGAAGGATGTTTACTCGGGAAGCAATTTAGAAATAGCTTTCCAAAAGAATCAGACTCAAGAGCCAAGAAGCCACTAGAGCTAGTCCATACCGATGTGTGTGGTCCGATCAAGCCAAGCTCTCTCGGTAACAGTAATTATTTTCTACTCTTTATTGATGATTTTTCAAGAAAAACATGGGTTTATTTCTTGAAGCAGAAATCAGAAGTCTTTGGAGTATTCAAGAAGTTCAAAGCCGATGTGGAAAAAGCGAGTGGCCATAAGATCAAGGCACTGAGATCCGATAGAGGAGGAGAATTCACATCCAAGGAATTCCTGGAGTTTTGTGAAGATAATGGAATTAGACGTCCCCTAACTGTTCCCAGATCCCCCCAACAAAATGGAGTTGCAGAAAGGAAGAATAGAACAATCCTGGATTTGGCGCGAAGCATGCTCAAAAGCAAGAGATTGCCGAAGGAGTTTTGGGCGGAAGCAGTGGCATGTGCAGTGTATTTGTCCAATCGTTCTCCAACAAGAAGTGTGTGGGGAAAGACACCTCAAGAAGCATGGAGTGGTAGAAAGCCCGGCATCTCCCACCTAAGAGTTTTTGGAAGCATAGCTCATGTTCATGTACCAGATGAGAGAAGAACCAAGCTTGACGATAGAAGTGAGAGTTTCATCTTCATCGGCTATCCCGCTTATTCGAAAGGTTACAAGCTATACAACCCGAACAACAAAAAGTTTGTGATCAGCCGAGATGTGATATTTGATGAAGAAGGAGAATGGGATTTTGGATCGCATGTAGACAACTTCAACTTCACTCCACAATTTGAAGAAACAGAGCAGACGCCAGTGGAGCAACTAGAAGAACCTCAACAAGAACCCACTACACCACCAGCATCACCAGCTTCAACAAATAATGGAAATTCACCACCATCATTTTTACAAGAAAGAGCAATGGAGCGAACAAGAGGTCTTCAAGATTTATACGAGGTAACTGAGAGATCTGATAATCTTACTCTTTTTTGCCTCTTTGCTGATTGTGAACCAGTAAGTTTTGAAGAAGCTGCTCAAGAAAAGAAGTGGAGAGATGCGATGGATGAGGAAATTAAGGCCATTGAGAAGAACAACACTTGGGAACTTGTTCCACTTCCAAAAGGACACAAGGCAATTGGAGTCAAATGGGTGTACAAAACAAAGCGAAATTCTAAGGGAGAGATTGAAAGACACAAGGCAAGGCTAGTTGCGAAGGGCTACAGTCAAAGAGCTGGAATAGACTATGATGAGGTATTTGCTCCAGTTGCTAGATTAGAAACTATAAGACTAATCATTTCTATGGCAGCGCAAAACAAGTGGAAGATACATCAGATGGATGTAAAGTCTGCCTTCCTAAATGGAGTTCTTGAAGAAGAAGTCTACATACAGCAACCACCGGGTTATGAAGTCAAAGGCCAAGAAGACAAAGTTCTGAAGCTGAGAAGAGCTTTATATGGGTTAAAGCAAGCACCAAGGGCATGGAATAGCAGAATTGACAAGTATTTCCAACAAAATGGCTTCACCAAATGTCCCTACGAGCACGCCCTATATATCAAGATCATGAATGGAGACATTCTGGTAGTATGCTTGTACGTGGATGATTTGATTTTCACCGGCAATAACCTAAGCCTAATTGAAGAGTTCAAGAAAGCAATGGCCAAGGAATTTGAGATGACTGACATCGGATTAATGGCGTACTATCTTGGTATTGAAGTCAAGCAAAAGGAAGAAGGCATCTTTATCTCCCAAGAAAATTATGCAAAGGAGATACTCAAGAAGTTCAAGATGGATGATTGTAAGCCGATAAACACGCCAGCAGAATGCGGAATCAAACTATCGAAGCATGGTGAAGGTGAAAGCATAGATCCAACATTCTTCAAGAGTTTAGTTGGAAGCTTACGCTATTTGACGTGCACAAGGCCAGATATTCTTTATGCTGTTGGACTTGTAAGTCGATATATGGAGAATCCAACAACCACCCATTTCAAAGCCGCTAAGCGAATCCTCCGTTATATCAAAGGTACAATTGATTTTGGTTTGCTTTATTCAATTTCTAATGATTACAAGCTTGTGGGATATAGCGATAGCGATTGGGGTGGAGATGTAAATGACAGGAAGAGCACCAGTGGGTTCGTGTTCTTCATGGGAAACACAGCTTTCACATGGATGTCAAAGAAGCAACCGATTGTCACCTTATCTACTTGTGAAGCTGAATATGTAGCTGCTACTTCGAGCGTCTGTCATGTAATATGGCTCAGAAATTTGCTGAAGGAATTGGGTTTGCCACAAGAAAAGCCAACTGAGATTTGTGTCGACAACAAGTCAGCCATTGCCCTAGCAAAGAATCCAGTGTTCCATGATCGAAGCAAGCATATTGATACTCGTTACCACTACATAAGGGAGTGCATAGCGAAAAGGGATGTGCAAATGGAGTACGTGAAGTCCAAAGATCAAATTGCAGATATTTTCACCAAGCCACTCAGGTTTGAAGATTTTTCGAGATTAAGAAGTTTGCTTGGGATGATAAAACAAGTTTAAAGGGGGGTGTTGAAGTATAAACTTGTTTTAGGCCCAAACCATTTGAAGGCCCGAACTTTTATGGGAGCCCAAACCCAAGCCCAAATAAATTAGAGTCCATAAATAAGGTCCAAGCCCTTTATCTAGAATTCTCTAGGGTTTGGTAATTAAATATAAAAATCATGTGGTCAATTGGAAGGATGTGGAAGGATGTAGAAGGATGAGGTGTATGGTTATTATAATTTTGGATTAGTTTATTTGTGTGGTCTAAAATGATTTGTAAGTAGTATAAATACCCCCTCCCCATTTTGGTTTAGGCATCAAGAAGAAGCAAAGCTTCTAAGTGAGTGAAGAAGAAGTAAAGAGTGAGTGAGTTCTTGAGTGAGAGTTTTTCTTGTAATATTTGTTTTGAGTTTAAATAAAAGTTGTTTTTGAGTATTTTATTTCCAACAGTAATTACCGGCGTGAGTTGCGAGTGTTGAGAAGGGGATTCTGGGCCATTAGGTCCCCAAAAGTGGTTCTCGTTGAGTGGGTTGAGACTCCACTGCTGTATACCAAACCATGATTTGTACTGCAAAGATGAAGAAGTGGGAATAGAGAGGTGAGAACCAGGCGTGTTCAAAATCTAATCACTAATCATAAGTGTGAGTGAAGAATTTTTGTATAAATCAACCAAATAAGGATTTAAGGAGATTTTTATGGAGATTGAATTTCAATTAAACAAGAAAATTAGGGTTTAGAAATGGTGATGAAAAGAAATTAAAATACAAGGTGATAATTTGTGACAGAAAAAAAAATAGAGGAAGCAATTAATTTTATTAGCGTCATATTTATATGTGTAACAAAATATTTCTTTTTATTTTTATAAATTAATGTTCTGACTAATTATTTTAATTATCACAATTTATTTAATTTTTATTTAATTATGACAAATTATTTAAAAAAAGTCTCAATTAAATAAGATTTTTTTAGACATAATTTAAGAGAGAGATTTTGGTCCAAAAAATATAATAATAAATAATTAAATTTATCATAAAATAATACCTATAGTAATACATTTAAAATCTGTCACAAAGCAATAGTGAGAACATAATCTCTTCTACACAACATTCCTTAATTATGGTAAAAATTCCATAAAACGGCAAAACCGCTTGATAACAAAAAGAACGAATGAGAAGGTAGGAGTCTCTTGAACACTATCAACACATTGTTTAAACACATCAACTGAATATTTACTCAAATGATAATAACATCCAAAATGAATAAATAAAATTGAAATTATTAAAGGTCATTCATTGAAGCTGTAAAAGGTATATTCATTTTTCAAGAACTTAAAAATAAAACTTTAACTCACCAGACTCTTAAGAGTAAGTAGAAATGGAGGTGAAGACGGGTTAAATTAAAACAGAGATGAAAAAGAAAATGAAAAATTTGAAGGATGTGATTATAAATGAAAGGTTGGAAAGTACACTACTAAAATGTGAAGATATATTTTAAATGAAAGGTTGAACTCTGTGAAATGTGAAGATATACACATTTAAATGAAAATTTTAATTATTGTTTTTCTCTGATATATTTTCATTTTTCATTTAAAATGAAAAATTTAAATGAAAGGATGTGATTATCTTAAATGAAAGGTCGCGCGTGCCCCCACAAAGAGAAAGTCCCAAAAGGATTATTGGCAGTGGCAGTTTTGTCCAGCAGCGAAGATAGATATGGCTATATGCTCTGCAATTTAATTATTATTTTTTTTTGTTCTTGAGTTTTGGTGGTGGAGATCCACTTCCGTCAAAATTAATGGACGGAAAAAATTTAATCTGAATTTCTATCAAGAAAACAAAATTTTAAAAATAATTTCTTTTTTTTCTTTTTCTTTAATTGTTAGATTTTTAAAAAATAAATTTGGTAAAGATGAATCTTGGAGATACATTTTTTTCATTTTTTTTATTTAATTTAATTTATAATCAGGTGTAGTTTTATCATTTCACATATAAGTCATAGTCAAACCGTTATTTTTAACTGTATTAAATAACGATAGGGTACTAAGATATAATTAATACTAAATTTATAATTGTGTTGTAATATAATTAAATATTAGGATATTTTATTATAATTTATTCTTTTATTTTGTTTGAATTCAAATAAGAATTGGGTTGGGCCTTAAGTTACTGGGCTGTGCTACAACAACGTCTTTCTTTATTTGCTTAATTTCTTTTCTTTTCTTCTCTCTTATTTACGTCTTTATTTGCTTAAATATTTGGGCAATTAAATAGGCTGTTACAAAAGCCACGCTAGGCTTACCATTATGTAGAGCTTCCGATTATTCAACTTGAATCCGCTTGAATCTCGAAGACTAGAGTATCCTAAGACAATATTGACATACAAACTATAACAAAATGAGATTTTAGTACGAAATAAAACCAAACAAAAACTATTGTCCTCATAAATTGGAATGCCTTTGCTCAGAAGGTTAGTAACTCAGTTCCCAAAGGTAAATTGTCTGTTAATATTATTATAAATAATTTATTTAATGAGGGAACCAGGAGAAAGAGAATTGATGTGGGTTTCAGACAATGCGCAAGCCTGTGTGCTGAAAGCAGTGAGGAGGAGTACTTACAGAGAGCAGAGTGTTAAAGAAGCAAAAACAAGGTGTTTGATGAAAACAATAATGTGTCTGATCGACATGCCAAGAGAAAAACTGAGAAGCTTTCCAAACTTCATCAATAGAGATTCTACGGAGAGAATATCAAATATTTGGAGGGAAATTCTGGTATTGCTTCATTGAATAATTAGCTGGAAAGTCAGCTAGTTTATATACAAAAGCTAAAGCTAATCGTGGTTGTTGATCTTTAACAAACTTTGATCAACACCATAGCTGATTGTCATAGCTGTGAGTTTGTCATCACATGATCATCATAACGGCCACCTTACAAGGTTGAGTTGAGCTCTTGAATTTATTGCATGTTGAACCTGACCTAAGCTACATTGTATTTGCTTAGGCGCCTCAGCTATTGTATTTTTATTAACACTGAGATTGTTGGCCTCATTATCACTAACACTGGCGGCAGCATGTGTATTACTGTCCCTCACATCCCCCTTCAAACTGAACTGTAGTGAATGAATCATAGTCAATATGCATCACAAAATACTTCTTGCCATTATAGTTTCCTCGACTAATGTTGTTTGAAGAACTTCCACCTCTTTGACCTCTTCCATTGTAGTTACCATATATTGGAATTTCAGTGATGCAAGTAGCTCACAATGGTTGGTCCCGTAGTTTTTTTCTGGTTGAGGTTACCATGTAAAAATTGAGTGCCTAATTTCTGCATCCTTACTTGATTTATTTATTTATTTTTGTAATGATTGTTTTGGGTGCTTCAATAATTTTAGTATAAACCTGTTTACCCCTCTCTAGGGTTGTTAGTGACATATAGTGACATATTTAGCGGACACTTTTTTATCGGTATTGGCATATTCCACAATAAAACACTTTCAACGCCACATCCTTCTCTTCTGCTGCCCTGCAAATCAAATTAGTTCAACACACAAAAAATAAAAAGAAAGAAATAAAATATACTAATATCCTATATTTATTGATATACAAAGAATTTAATGAACATTAAGAAAAATGATTAATTGTTTTAACGTGGGAACTAATTGCACCCGTTAAGAATTAAAAAATTAAACAAAAACTTTATATTTATCATTTAAAAATACACGAACGTGTGTATTGAGGTATTAAAATAATAACTATTAAGTACTGTTTGTTACGCATGACAGGACTGAGATTGGACTAAATCTAGTCTTGTCCTGCATTTGGCAGCTGGATGGGATTATCCATGCAGCTGCCATTTGTCCCGCCCTTAAGCTTAGAACAATTTGTTCCAAGCTGTACATCCTTTTTTTTTCTTTTAAATTCTTATTAAAAAAAAGTTATATTCAATTTAAATAATTTAACTTTTATTATTTTTTATTCAATTTCATACTACACCAAACAAGATATAGTACTATTTTAATCCATTCGTACCGCACCAAACACATGACCGTATTAATTAGTCAAATCCAATTCAATCTCACGCACCAAACACACCCTTAGTACTTTATTAAGATTTTGAAGTGCCCTTAGGATACCTGTTCAGTGGACAGTAAGAAAAATAAGAGATATATCGAAACAGAAAAATTAAATAAGAAAACCTCCTAGAGAAATGAATGGGAGAGAGAACATAGGAGGTGTCCTTGGCTTACTTTTGGTTCCCTATTAGTATTTGCTTGAAGAATCTAGTGACAGGCCCCTAATCTACTATCTTACGCTAGGCGGCTTGCCGGCAACCCCACGGTAGCTTCCCAATTGAGGCTTGCCCTGCTGAAAGGATTTCGTGAAGTTAAGCCGTTACTTATCCTGTAAATCTGAGTAAAAGTTTTTTTTATATATACAAAACTACTTTATTAAAATTTTGGCAGCATGACGGCTGCATTTTGGACAATTCCTATTATCTGTAAAATAATTTAAAAACACTTCTAAAAATCAAATATTTTCTCTACTACCCTTAGGACTTCAGGTCCATTATAAAAATACAACACAACTCAATCACAATTTCAAAGTAAGCGAAAGTGGACAAATCTAATTTTAAATAAAATATTTGTGTACTAAACAAACAATACTTATTTAAGGTATTTTTCAAAATATAATTTTACATGAATGTTACAAATAAACATAATACATATTTCTAAAACAGTCACAGCAAGTCTGACTAGTCTTGCTGGTCCTGGGAGTCCCTGCAACATCCGTACCTGTACATAGGAGGTTGGTTTATAAAATATAAAAATATAATGAGCTAAACGAGCTCAGTGAGTATTATTAGTTTCTAAACAATTTAATTTTTCTAATTAAAACCATACTGAAATGCCTTTCCTGTTTTCATGAAAATTGTACTAAAATGAATAATCATAAGACTTTTTCTTGTTTCCTGAAATATACTGAAATAAGTAATAATAATACTTTTTCTATTTTCTGAAACAATATACTGAACTCTATTTCCTGAAAACTGTACTGAAATCTGTTTTATGAAAACTATACTGAAATCTGTACTGAAAACTGTACTAAAATCTTTTTCCTGAAAGCAATATACTAAAATCCATAATAACGAAACTTTTTCTGCTTTCTGAAAACAGTACTGAGATATATAGCATAATAATAAAACTTTTTCTGTTTTCTGGAAAACTGTACTCAGTGGTGGTTATAAAATCATCAAAAATATTACTACTAAAAATCACCAACCACTGATGGCCTTTTTCCTGAGAATACCCTAGATAAAGTACGAGGAATCTCGGTTCGCATTGTACTAGTACTGTGGAGTGGAGGCCTGGGCCTTGGCCCAGCCTGACTCGTCACCCGGCCTCGGCCGAGCCCACTCAATAAATAAACCGATTTACGTAATGGAATTCCTACATCGCCACATAAAAGGCAGCGCTCTAACTCCATATATACTCTGAACGTGCAGAAGACGACATATTGACAACTGACACACTAAGCCTAATTGCCTACTTGGCAGGATTTCAATATATATTGCCTACCTAGCAAATTCATGGTTAGCATAATACCTAGACACATACCCTGCCATACACGTCCAGGATACCTCTGATTGGTTTCTGAATACTGATATCTAAATGCTAAATACTAGGGATTCGTTATAGGCCAAAAATCTTAAAATCTTTAGTTTATTTTCATTTCCAAAAATCATGGCTATATTTAGAGAATAAGATTATAACTTTCCATGAATTTACATAAAACATATTATAGAAATGAAATGTACTTTGCATAAAATAAGTTGAACACTCACTTAAAACATATTCTTAAAATAAAATACACTTTACTTAAAAATACTTTAAACATTCACTTGAATAAAATGATAACTTGCTATGAATTTACATAAAACATAGTATGAACATAAAATGTACATTTCATAAAATAGTTTTACTAACTTTCCGAGCACCACTCTAATTTTCCTACACATTTTCACATTCTCCTTTTTAGAAAATACCATACTCAAACTCATTCACACAACCACTTGCATGAGAGCAATTAAAATCATCTAAACTACTTAAAACAATTCCCTAATTCCTATGGCATTGTTTTGGCCATAACTTGACCACTTTATTTTCGATTCTTTTCCTTCAAGTTTCTACATCTAAGTGTGATGTTTAGGCACATTTCTAGTCATAAAATTAATCCAACTAAATCACATGTCATTTTAGCCCGTCACAAGAGCCCATGTCACAATTTACTTTCTACACTTAACACATTCTTCTTCTCTTTTCAATTTCCATCACCTCCTCTCACTTAACCATATTTGAATAACCATTACTACACATTAACATGAAGAAAAATTTAACTCAACCATCACACACATGGCTGGCCGAATTTCCATCATGCATTCCCCAAAAATTTTCTTCAATTTCATAACATAAATTGCTTAAAATTTACATCAATTTCTATACTAGTGCCTTAGCATGCATAGATTGAAATTTTCAAGCAAAATCACACCAAACCCTAACTTGATCACACACTAACCTTTGTTAACTTAACATACATCACTTTCCTTTACTTAGTAACATTAAATTCAACATCATCCAACTTGATTTAAACTAATTATAATATCAATTCAAGTTTAATTCAAAAATTCCCAACAAACTAGTAACTCACCTTACATCTTATGACCTTAAATTCTCTTGCTTGACTTGAATACTTGTTTGATATCTTAATCCCTAAATTCATACATCAAAATCATCACCCAAGCACTAAGAATTAAAAAGCTAAGAATTTATTTCACAATTCACAAAATTATTGCACTTACCACTTGATTTCACTTGATATGGTTGAATCTTACTTCTAGGCTCGTAAAGGAGGCTTGTATGGCCTTGAGAACCCTTGAGAATGGCTTGGAAAGTGCATTGGATCTCTTCCCCTTCTTCTTCTCCCTTTGCTGAATTTCCTCTCCCTTTTTTTTTCTCCTTGGCCGATTTTCTTCCTCTCCTTTCTCTCTTGAATTCTTTTAATTTGTTTCATGACTTGCTCTTTATATAGCCTTTAATTTTCCTTAACTTTTGCCCTTAAACTATCTTAGAATTTACAAGAGTGCCATTGGTTAGGGATGATGAAATTTGATTGGTTAATCTCTAATGGAACTCTAATGGCTAGTTGATTTTTAACTAGTTCAATAAAAATTCACTTACTTTTTCCACAAAAATCCATTTACTTTCAAAATACCAATCAATTTAATCCATCTCAAATTATTTTTTCCATCAACCAATCAAATTATACCATCTCATTTAAAACGTCAATTAAATTACACCATCTCATGTGTCACCAAATATTATTTAATTTTCCAAAAATACCCTTAGTACTCCAAATTTATGGAAATCCTTCCTAGGTCTTCCGAAACTTATAATTGGATTTCGTATACACTTTACGGAGCCTTACTATCCATTTGAAACCATTCCAAACATTTTGTATATCCTTTAATACCCACCCGGACGCATTTTGTAACTTTTTCGGGTTTCCGAACATCTTTCTGAAAACCTCCGGATCCGTCCAGTAAATTTCTTTATAGTACCGTTAATACTTCTAACATTCAATTTACTTATAATAAAGACATATTTATTCACACGTGCACTGTATAATAAATTCTGGGAAAATATATTATTATATATATACATGTACAGTACAAACTATCGGAAGGGTATATTACATGCAGTGCTAATTATCTGTGAGGGTTCGGTATTTATAAGAGGTCTTGACAAATAAAATAAATGGATTTTTTATATTACGGTCCCTTCTATTTATGGTTTTTATATTCTGGTCCTTATCGTACTTAGTTCTCATCTAATAGTGATGGTTATGTTTCTGTCATTTCTGCTAGTGTTACTTTGTCTATTTTTAATCAACTACCTCATTCTCCTTTATTTTAGCATACAACCAGTCAAGGGTGTACCGAGGAATTTTTGTTAGGGTGGACGAAAATAAAACAACAAAAAAAATTTCAGGCAATATCATCAATACGAAAAAATTTAATTAATTGAAGAGTAAAAATAAAAATAGATAGAGGACATAATGAGCATTATTTCTTAAAATAATAAATTTTTTTAATTTAATTTAATTACTAATAGGTAAAATAGTAATAATACTAAAGTTAAAGAGTCTAATATGCAATTATATTTAAAAAAATTAAAAATCTTGGCCAGGCAGCTGCCCAGCTTGCCCTCCATTTATGTCCGCCCCAGCAACCAGTTTAGCTAAATCACATACCTTACCTTCTTCTCACATTTTTGTTGAACTAATCAACCTAAACAAGTAACTTCTACTCATTCTATGGTTACAAAGTCTAAAGCAAATCATACCAAACCAAGAGTTGATTTTGTTCTTTCTAAGTCTCTTTTTAAGTATGAACCAACATCTATTAAACTTGCTCTTGCTGATCCTAAGTGGAAATTAGCTATGGAAAAGAAGTATCATGCTTTAATCAAGAACAACACTTGGACTTTAGTTGCTTCCAAATCTGATTGTACCATAGTTGGACACAAATATGTATTTTGGATCAAGTATAAGCCAGATGGTGTATGTTCTGTTGTCAAATACAAGGGTCGGCTGATTGCTAAGGATTTCCATCAAACATCCGGAGTTGATTTTTCAGACACCTACAGCCCTGTTATTATGCCTTCTACTATAAGGGTTGTTTTCACTATAGCAGCCACATTTGGATAAGAAATTCAATAGATAAATGTCAATAATATTTTTCTCAATGTTGAGTTGCAACAGTTGGTTTTCATGGAACAACCTACTGGGTTCATCAATTTTGTATTTCCTCATCATTTTCGTAAATTAAATAAGGCCCTTTATGGTGTTAAACAGGCTCCTCGGCCATGGTTCTATAAACTTAGAACAACTCTTTTCTCTTGGAGTTTCCATAACTCACTTCTGATGTGTCCATTTTTATCAAGAAGCAAGATACTTCCTTGTTCTATGTTCTTGTCTATGTGGATGACATCCTCATTATTGGTACTAGCAGCAATCTTATTCACAGCACCATCAAAGATCTGCACTCTTAATTTGTGTTGAAACTCTTGGTCTAGACCATTATTTTTTAGGCTTTGAAGCTTTCAGAAATTCACAGGGTATTTTCCTCACTCAAACAAAGTATACTTTTGATCTACTTGGGAAGACTAATATGTTTTCTTCAAATCCTTGTAATACACTTCTTTGTCCAAGCACCAAGCTATCTCTAACTTGGGGTTCAAGCTTATCCAATCCTACATTGTATCGAAGCACTATTGGATTGGAGCTCTTCAATACCTTACCTATACTAGGCATATCGTATTTCCTATCAACAACCTGAGTCAATTCTTAGTTGCTCCCACTGATGTTCACTAGCAGGCCTGCAAACAAATTCTGAGATACTTGAAAGGGTGTGCTAGTCTTGGCCTTCATTTTCAGCCTGCTTCTCAATTGTACATTGAAGCCTTTACAGATGTAGAATATGCCTCTTCTTCTGATGATCATCGTTCCACAAGTGGGTGTTCTGTGTTCCTTGGCCCCAATATTATAAGTTGATATTCCTAAAAGAGTGGTTGCTCGTTCTAGTACTGAGATTGAGTATAGAGCTCTATCTCAAGCTTTCACTGAGGTGTTGTGGCTCATTTCTTTGTTCAAGGAGCTTGATAACATCGATGCCCCTTCTCTTGCTTACAATCATGTGTTTCCCTCACAAACTAAACATGTTGAAGTGGATGTACGTTCACTTCATCAGTGAGAAAATTGCCAATAGTCAGGTTATGTTGTTCAGTATGTGCCAACAGAATCTCAAACAGCTGATCTTTTAACCAAAGCTCTTCCTCACAGAAGGTCTGAGTTTCTATCCAACAAACTGAATCTGTTTATCCTTCCCCAGTTCAGTTTCTACCTAGGAAGCACGGATACAGATACGGATATGGATATGAGGATACGATACTGAATAATACGGGGATATGCAAATCTCAAATAACTAAGATACGAATACGGCAGGATACGACAATTAAAATAATATATATTTTATATTTATATTTAAAACATATATAAATTCATTCATTCACAATTAAACTAGTCAATTCATAAAATATAATTCATAAAACATCATCGAAAACTAGTCAATTCATAAAATATAATTTATAAAACATCATTTCAATGAAAACCTAATTGAAAACCTAATTCGACAACCACTCAGACAAAATTTTAAAATTTCATTTTGACCCCATATTAAAATGAATGTATTTCAAAATGTTATAAGACAAAGTCAAGTTTACCTAGTGATAAGTTCATCACACCTACATCTTTGAAAAAAATGTTTACGAGGAGGAGAGGAGATTTTAGCTTGGGCAAATTGCAATAAAGTATAAATTGACCATTTTACCCTTTCTTTATTAAGTTATTAAATTAAAATGATGATTTTACCCTTTAATTTTTTTAACAACTTTACGTATTTGGATAGTCCAATAAAAAATAGACATATATATGTTATAAAAATATAAAAAAATTTTAAAACTCTTTATAAATATAAAAATATTATAAAAATTTTAAAAAAATCTTAAAAATAATATTATTTATTTACTAATAATGAAATGTTTATGTTTGAAATTGTTATTAGTTTTATTGCCAAAAATGCTTGTGTTTGGTAATATATTTTAATGTATGTCTCGTATTTTTTTTTGTTGATATCTTCTTGCTAGATCTACAATATAAACGTGTGTGGTCAGTTTGTCTTATTTCTTGTTGATATCTTCTTTGTAGGCTCGAAAGTTGATGTCTTTTAGTGTCTTTTGTCTTGTAACGTATGATGAGTAGGGGTGGGCACAGTTCGAATCGGCACGGTTCTGGACAAACTCGAATCGACTCAAAATTTACACGGTTTTTGAAAAAAAAAAACTAAACTGAACCAAAAAAATACGGTTCTATTCGATTCGGTTCATACGTTTTGGGCCTATTGAGCCTAATGGGCTTTTGTCATATTTTCAAATTTTAATAGTTCTTACTTCTTATAATCACATATCAAACACAAATCAAACTTAAACAACAAATTAAACTTATTTCAAGCTATAAAACTAATTTCCACAGAAATCAAACTAATTTCCAAAATATATCGAAGACAAATCAAACTTAAAGAACAAATTAAAGTGATTTCAAGCTATAAAACTAATTTCCAAAACATATCGAACACAAATCAAACTGATTTCAAGCTATAAAATTAATTTCCACAGGAATCAAACTGAAACATATCCACAACTACATTAAACGAAGAAATCTATATGCAATCAACAACAAAAACTAGAAGAACAATTATTTTACCGTACTGGGCGAGGAAGAGCGAGGAGAGGGGCGGCGGCACTGCTAAGCAAGGAAGAGCGGCGTAAAAGGGCTGGTGGTAAGCGAAAAAGGCGAGGAAGAGCGGCGAAAGATGACTGCTAGGCGGAAGAATACGAGCGGTGGAAGAGCAGCACTGGTGCAGTGGTGCTATGCGAAGAGTGGTACAAGGGCGGCGGAAGAGCGGCGAGGGGCACAGCTACAATGTTGCCAGGCGATGAGCGGCGAGAGAGGTGAGGTTTGACAATTATGAGCGGCGCCAGCGAGTGAGAGAGAGAGAGAGAGAGAGAGAGAGAGAGAGAGAGAGAGAGAGAGAGAGAGAGAGAGAGGTGCAATATTGCGAAAGAGCGGCGGAAGGCACGACTGCAGTATTGCCAGGCGATAAGCGGCGAGAGAGGAGAGGTTTGACAATGATGAGCGGCGCAGAGAGAGAGAGAGAGAGAGAGAGGTGGGTTAGGGTTGTAAGAAAATCTGATGAGGAAGAAATGAAAGAAAAATTTTGAGCTTTTTTTTTTCTTTATATAGGACGAGTCAAACTGGTTTTGGACCCCCAAAACTGAACCGAACCGTTTTTTGACGATTTTTTTAAATTAAAACTGAACCGAACCGAATTCAAACCCAAAACCGACTCAAACTATAAAAACCGATTCGAATACGAATCAAATACGGATCTAACCGGTTTTTGTGCCCATCCCTAGTGACGAGTATAAGCCTCTTTTTTGGACTAAGAAAATTTAATTGATTAATCCTTTTTTTAAAGGAAAAAAAACTAATTAAACAATAACATTTTTGAAAAACTTTTAAAAAAAAATTATTTTTAAAAAAATTAAATTGAGAAGATATCTGAAAATTTTCAGATCTTGTAGCACCCCCCGACCCGACCCTGCCGGACCGATCCGGGAAGCGCTACTCGGACTTTCAAAATTTTTTCAAAACTTCATTTTTCATTTTAAAATCAGTGTGAGCCCATAAAACATTTTAAACTTTTTACGAAAATTCGGCAGAGTGCCGTTTGTTTTCCGGACTTTCCAAAACCTGTTTTTACACAATCAATTCAATACCAATTTCAATAACACTTCAATAACAATTTCAAACAATTGCGCACTCTGCCGTTTAGTGCGACTTATTAATCACAATTTATAAAATAAAACAAAATAGACTTTACTATTTAAATAATAAAAGACAGTAATCATAAAATAACACTTCAATATCAATTACAAAACATTTTACAAAACGTATTTACAAATTTCCTGTATATGCATGCTTTCAGAATATATACATATAACAAAAGTATAGCTACCCAACTATACAATCTTGTGACTCGATCTGCAACTCTTCCTTCAGTCTCTAGCCTCCTCTGGATTCCTAGTACCTACGCGTTAGACACAAAACTAACGCGCTAAGCATAAAGCTTATTGGGTGTACTAAAATCTCAATATGGAAACAATTATAACTTTTAATAATAACAATTCACAATATATATATATATATATATATATATATATATATATATATATATCAATTCAAATCATGTTCAAAACAATTAAAGTGCAGAATCAAGTATATAATAATTTCAAGCACTTGAACTTCAATAATGAGGTCAATATATAATTTTCGATCAATAAAAACATTCAATACACTTTTCAATTCCAATCAATTCTGGCCCGCTAGAATACTAAACATATACGGACTGGAATATGGGTCAAGCTCCCAACCCCCATAACGAATTCTGAGGAGGTACGTGTCTCCCATCTCTAGGACCGTGGGTACGGAACCTAGAGAGGTACATAGCTCCCTATCCCAGGAACGAATCCTTGGGAAGGTACATTAACTCCCAACCCCCAGGACAAATCCTGAGGAGGTACGTATCTCCCAACCTCTGGACGAATCCAAGAGGAGGTACATCAATATCATCATTATCAATCAATCAATATCGGCGCAGTACTGCTCAATAAAACCCAGCTGGTATACCAACCTCCTATATCCACTTCTATGTCTACGTATCCTAGGGCCGTTTCAATAAACTATTTTCACAATAATCACAATATGGTACAAATCATGAACAATAGTCATGCGAGCAATATTTTTCACAAATCACAACAGTCGAAATGTTCGAAAACGAAATTGAAATACAATCTATCACAAATCAGTCCAAAATCAACAATAATCGTACAAAATATAAATCATGTAGTATTTACGAAATCGACAAAATCGAAAGAAAATCAAGATGCGATCTAATATAAAAGTATTCCAAAATCGACAATAGATGTAGCAAGTACATATAAAATAAACACTTTACTTACGGAAAATCGATAACGAAAACTTTGAACGAAATCGAAAACGAAAACGAAAACACTAACGAAAGTCTTTGCGTAACGATTTCGAAAACAAACGTACACCTACCTCGGTACCGTCTTTTCGTTCGAGAATCGCGGTTCTACGATTTCGTCTTTCCTTTTCCTTTCTCCTACACTTACTTTCTCTCTTTTCTCTTTCTTTCCTCTTCTTCTTCTCCTTCTTCTTCTTCTTCTTCTTCTTCTTCTTCTTTTTCTCCTCTTTTCTTTCTTTTCTCGGTCGTTTCTCTCTCCTCTTGCTGTTTCTGTTTTCTCTGGCTTCTGCGAGAAGCTTCTCTTTTTTTTTATATTTTTTTCGCCATCGCGACCGCCGTCGCGACCTGTGGTCGCGGCACCAGGTCGCGATGCTCACTGGAGTGCGCGCACCGCCTTCATCGCGAGCGCGCCTTGGTCGCGCGAGTGGTCGCGCTGCTCTCTGCCCGTTTTTGACAATTTCATCGCGAGCAGTCCATCGCGACCTGTGGTCGCGGTGGCTGGTCGCGTTGCTCACTGCCCGGTTTTGCCATTTTCATCGCGAGCAAGCCATCGCGACCTGTGGTCGCGGTGACTGGTCGCGGTACTCACTGCCAGATTTTGCGTTTTTCACCGCGAGCGAGCTGTCGCGACCTGTGGTCGCGGTGACCAGGTCGCGATGCTCTCTGGTCCAGTTTTCCAATTTTTCATTTTTTTTCATTTTTTCACTATTCAATTCGGTCCGCTGGAAATCAAAAATTTTACATTTAATTACATTTACACCCCCTCAAATAGTAAAAATTTTATTTTCACATATTTCATATATATCAAAAATTCATTACCCGCAATCCGGGATGTTACAGATCTCCTCCTCCAAACTCCATCAGATAGAGTAATCTACTCCATCGCAGATAGAGAGATATAGCTTTTCCGTTTCAGGTTGGAGCTTTATCAATGGCACCGATCTGTAGAGTTGCTCCTTTTTTTCAGATATTCTTTTGTTTTGAATTTTCGTGAAGATTTGGGTTGATGAGAGAAAGAGAATTTTTTACTTTTTGGGAATTTGATTGAAGAGGAAATTTATTTTTTTAATTAATTTAAAAAATAAATTTATTGAAGTAAAAATTAATTTTTCGATTATATAAATAAAATACCTAAAAAACTTCATATCTGAAATTGTGCAAGTCAAATTGTAACTTTATGGTAACATTATCATTTTAACTTAACTATTTTTAATGTCTATTACATTTACAGTTTTGGCGGTTTTTGAACAAATTAGTGAGAGAGACCAATTTCATGTATTATTAAAATCTTAATGACCGGCACTAGGTCGCGCAGGGAGATGGGCCGCGACGAGTGATGTCACGCTCCAACATCACACCACGGGCACGACATCCTACCAAGATTTTGGCTCTCCCACGACTTGTGCTCGCGTCGCGGACTGTTGTCGTGCCAAGGGCGCGACACAATGCCAAGATTTTCACCTTGGTGCAACAAGTGCCATGCGACCAACATCACGCTAGACATCCTGAAAATGCTATGACTATTTGGGAAGATATGACTTCTACGAATAAAGGAAGCCATCTCCCAAACAAACACAACCTAAATTCTATCAATACTAAAGGACAAGAGCATTATTAAAGGAAACTCGTCCTATATAGAAGACATGACAAAATGTATGCAATAATTGTGTGTGCAACATATTCTTTCAAGAAAACTTGACCTTGAAAACTTGACCATAACTGATCCGTTGCTAGAAGAGAGAGAACCAAGAACCCACCAACGTAAGCAACTAAAAGAAGATACAAGGAAAAAGTGTTTTGTTGCGGATTAAAGTTTGACCTAAACTAGGGTGCTAAGTGCTAACAATCAATTATATTCCTCCTAAAAAGAGAAAAAGTGTTTTGCATTTTTTTTATTTTTCAAATTATACTGAGTTTTGACAATTTATATGACAAAAATTGATTGGATTTTATTAAGATTGTCAATTATGTTGTTGATGTAAAAATTCCTTAACTAAAAAACCACTATTTTTCTTGATGAATTCAAGGAAAGCATATTGATTTTGTTCCCGTGAAAAGTCCAGGAAATATAAAGAAATTCAAACTCCACACATAAAGTCTTATTATTACTACGTACATTCATTTTTCAGAATGCATTTATTACATGCTCAAACAAAGATAGATAGAACTTAGACAACCCAATGACACAACAGTCTTCATCATATAGCCATACTTTTAGAAATAAAATTTAAGAAGTGGACTTCAATGTGTTTCCGACATCTATGACAAATCGATATCTAACATCTATCTCTTCAAGGCGCTTCAAGGCAGTGTTCACATAGTCAATTGGTATGATCTCAATATCTGCAGTGATATTGTGTTCTGCTGCAAAATCTAGCATTTCTTGAGTCTCCTTCAATCCCCCTACGCAACTGCCTGCAAGTAGATTTCTCCCTGTACACATTTCCACAACAATAACAAGAAAATTGGTGAAATAACATAATCATTTTGCGAATGTAATAAGTTGGTTTTATGAAATGCATGCTCACCATGGATTATAGGAGAAACTGGTAGTTCCAATGGCTTTGTTGGTATCCCAACAACAACATGCTTTCCTCTAGTTGTCAGTAGGTTAATGAGTGGTAGGAGAGCATGAGATACAGGTAGAGTGTCGATGAGTCCATCCAATGTCTTCGCAGCAGCCTAACAATCCAACATGCGTATAAAACATAGTAAGAACATGACACACGACAAGTATAATCTTCATATGGAAATATCAGAAATGTTTTAACGAAAATTACTTCCATCTCATCCTGGTTATTGCTATTCAAAAATGAGTCAGCACCAAAATGTTCAAAAGCATCTTTCTCCTTGTCAGCTGAGGTACTGATTATAGTGACATGAAGCCCCATAGCCTTTGCAAACTTGACTGCAAGATGGCCAAGTCCACCCAGACCAACCACACCCACATGCATACCAGGTTTGTCAAGTCCATGGTATTTCATTGGACTGTAAACTGAGATACCAGCACAAAGGAGAGGGGCAGTGGCATCAAGAGGAAGTTTGTCCGGAATACGGAGCACGAAGTGTTCGTTGGTAACCATAATGTTCGAGTAGCCTCCATATGTGATGGTTCCATCATAGTATTTGTAATTGTATGAAAATATCACATTTGGGCAGTAATTCTCTTCATCGTGGACACAGTTGTTGCAATGGCCACATGATCCAACCACCGGCCCTACACCCACTTTATCTCCGACTTTGAACTTCTCAACCTTGCTCCCAATCTCTGTTACTACACCAACAATCTCATGCCTGTGGTAATACGAACAAACCACGATATATGTTAGGGTTTATGACTTTTTGGATCGAATACCATTAATCATCATATCTATTAGGAAACATACAAACATACCCAGGAACAAGAGGGTAAATAGAATCGCCCCAATCGTTTTTCAAAAGGTGAAGATCGCTGTGGCATATCCCACAATACAACACTTTCAATGTCACATCCTTCTCTCCTGTTGCCCTGCAAATCAAAAAATTATTGTATTATTGTCGTGTGCACTACATGCAGCCACTAAGGGTTGAAAATTTAATAATATTTATTCTTTTAATATAAAGGAATAGAACCTCCTGGAGAAATCAAAGGGAGAGAGAACACCGGAGGTGTCCCTGGCTGCCCATCCAACGGCTTCCATTAATATTTTCTATTTTGTTTTCACAAACAAAATGCAAAGCTAAAGTTTCTCTCTTGTATTGTATGCAAGAAAGTAGATCTCTTGTGCAGTGATGAAGTATCTATGAGGGTGGGTATTTATAAGAAGCCTGAGACCTTTCATTTATGGTTTTTCATGGATTGGTCCCCTCAAACACGTAAATACAGTTTGTTTACAATAACAACACGTAAATGCATTACTCCCTTTCATGCATGTGAGGAGTTTACAATAACAACAAGTAAACTTGCCATTCTTGGACCACCTCTCCACAACAAAATGTATTGGTTTTATTTTCTGAATAATTGCATTGTGGATTGAATTCTTCTTAAACTTGCCATTAATGGTGGTTTCTGAAATCAGGATCTCCATTGTTATTATTATCTCAACCTTGTCATTTACAATACAAGAATCTTCTGTTTATATGAATACAATCGGTGATCAATAACATAATTCAGAAAATTAACTGCAAGTTGGCTGCCAAGAGTAACAAAATTTTAACTATCTAGAGCTCCTTCTCAGCTACACAGCTCCTTCTCAGCCTCTGACCAGCTCGATTTTGATGATCAATCAGATGATGATCATCTCTTGCAGATGTAAACTATCAGGAAAAATAAAGAAGATGAACTGGTTGAGAAAAGTTCACAAAAGGAATGCTGGTTCAAGTCATCATTTGTGGTGCTCGACCTGTGCTCTGTTTTTGTATATATTCCCTGAAAAAAATGTATACTGTACAAGCCTGTTGAATATAAAAGAAACAAAGCTAAAAGACAAAATATTAACTTTACACCTCATTAGGACACCTAAGGCTGAAATAGAAAAATCTAGAATGCTGCAAGCTCTATACAAAACAGAGTATACAATCTTCAACCTGTCTTTCATCAAGGGTGTAGAAATTGCTGATCTATTATAACAATATAGACTACCTATAGGCACACCACTATCAGCATAATTAGCAATACTCTTAATATCCCCCCTCAAAGTGAACCGAGAGGAAAGAGTGAAGTTCAATTTGCCTCGAAGGAAGTCAAAACGAGCTGCAGTTAATGATTTTGTAAAAATATCAGCTTTCTGAAGCTCTGTAGGAACAAACTGATCCCTGATTAAACTAGTTGCAACCTTCTCTCTAACAAAATGTACATATATTTCTATGTACTTGATGCGAGCATGAAAAATGGAATTTTAAGCAAGAGCGCCAGCACTTGCATTATCGCACCAAATAACTGGAACAAGATTGATGGATAAGCCAAGTTCTATAAATAGAGAGACAAGCCAAATTACCTATGAAGCTGCTTGAGAGAATGAGCAATATTTTAGCCTCTGTGCTTGATTTGGCCACCATACTTTGTTTCTTCAAGCTCCATGAAATGAGGTTAGAGCTGAGATGGACACAAATGCCTGTGGTGAAATGTCTATCATCTAAGGAGGAGCCCCAATCAACAACCTACCAAGAGTTAAAAGTTTTAATATAATTAAGAAGAGATTAGAATTTATTAATTATTCTTTGTTTTATTCAAAATTTAAATTCATTAATTTTAACATCCTTAAAATATGTAATTATTTAGCCGTCCATAATAAATAATATTGGTAAATAAAAACGATCTACAATATTTTAAGAAAGTAAAATTATATTTTTTATCTACATAAGGTTGTTGAGTTGAAAAACAAAATACTATTTATTTATTCTCTGCATTGAAATGATTGTCACTACTATTGATCATAATATAATTAATTAATCTTCTGTTGGACTTTAACTCCAAAGTAATTATATTTGAAATACATTTAAGACAAGTCTGTATACTTTTATAAAATTTCACCTTTTTCTTGCCACTTTTAAATGGTTTTGAAAGAAACATTTCGAGTTCGTTTGAATAGGTTTAAAAGGGTTCAAATATAGGTGTTCTGATGCATTGTTGTATCTTCTTCTACAACTTGTAATCTCAAATTTTCACATAGTATCATAACCTTTTTGACAAACGTCAATAGTTTTCTTGAGCTCATAGTTCTCTTCTAATCCAGCAAAAATAGATCTCTCAACTCTAGCAAAAACACTCAATCTAAATATTTCTATCAAGCCCGATAGAAACAACTATGTTCACTGGAAGACACAAGTCATGCTTGCCATATGTGCTCTTGATCTTGAGCAGTTGATTGAGAACCCAGAAGCTGCTCCTGCAAAGTTCATTAAAGTTCAAATAGTCAACAGTGAAGGAGAAATTGTGAGTGAACAAGGAATCAATACTGATTTTGTATATTGGAAGAAGTACAATCAACTTCTTCTTTCCTGGATCCTGTCAATACTCAGTGAAAATGTAACCTCCATAATTTCGAATAAATATAAAAAGTATGATTGAATTACTTTTGAGTATGTGAATATGATATTTATAATTTGAGGGGTGAAAAATATAATTAGATGTATATTTTTAGGTTTCCTAATGGACCAATTTGACCGGTCGAAAACAATGTACGAAGAAAATGGTGAAAACTTGGACAATAACCATTGCGACCAGGGATCGTGGTAGCTGCTTGCGATGAAAATGGAGAAATTGAACCAGTGAGCACTGCGACTAGGATCGCGACCAGCGCTCGCGGTAACTGCTAGAGGTGAAAGTGGCAAATTTCCACTAGTGAGCAACGCGACCGAGCGAAGCGACCACCGGTCGCGGTACGTGGTCGCGATGGCTCAAAAATTTAAAAAACAAATAGCACCAAGTGGCATGAAGCGATGCCACTTAAAGGTAATAGAGTGAGCATAAGCTCACAAGTTAAAGCACATTAGAAACCAGAGCAATCGAGAGAGAGAAAGAAGAGAAAAGATGAGAGAGAAAGAAGAAGAAGAAGAAGAAGGACAGAAGAAGAAGAAGAAGGAGAGAAGAAGAGAAGAAGGAAAAGAGAAGGATGAAGAATTCAATTTTGGTGTACACGTATTTTTCGAATTTTCAGTTTTCCAGAAATTTTCGAAATTGTTGAATTTTAGAGTTTTTGAATTAGTTGAATTATATGGATTATAGATTATAGTTCAGGTTCGGTGTACACGTGTTTTTGAATTTTTTCGTTTTCCAGAATATGTCGGATTGATTTCATTTGATTTATTTTGAGTTATTTGGATTATATTGATTACAGTTGATAATTTGAAATTGATTCTGGAATGATTTGAATCGTGAATTATCGGAATATAGATTATATCTGAAATTTTAATTATACATACTATTCGGAATTGATTTTAATACGTTTTGATATTAGTATTGTTATGGACATATATTATTGAAAGTGATTTTAATTATATAATATTTGTGAAACGTATTGGAAAATAATTTTGGGGCATTTTGATTCGATGTGGAATTATGAAATACGTTTGAATATATTTTTGGATTGACGCATTTGAATATATTTTTGGATTGAGTTGATGTGATTATTGATTTAGAAATATATTCGTATATTTCCGTTATATGATATTTGATGATATTTGAATTTCGAAAATATATATATATATATATATATATATATATATATATATATATATCGATATGAATTGAAATTTAATAAGTTGAATTCGATGATTCCGAAAGAAATGAAATATGTTGACATTGGATTTGAGAAAACATTTTGGCTCTGATGTGTATAAATATAGATATGGATATAGGAGGTTGACATGTCAATTGGGTTTCTGTCTGAACAGTACTATACCGATTATACCACCCTTTGGATAGTACAGGCTCAAAGTGCCGGTCCTAGGGTTCTAAATTCTGTCATGGGACATTTACTGTAACATCCCCTGACCCAATCCGGCCGGACTTTCCCGGGAAGCGCTACTCGGACTTTCAAAACTTTTCAAAACTTCATTTTACATTTCAAAATCATTGTGAGCCCATAAAACAGTTTAGGAATTCTTTTCAAGTGAGCCCATAGCAATAAATAAACTTTTTACAAAAATTCGGCAGAGTACCGTTTGTTTTTCGGACTTTCCAAAACCTGTTTTTACACAATTCAATTCAAAAACAATTCTCAATATCACTTCAATATCTCATATTCAAACAGTTGCGCACTCTGCCGTTTAGTGCGACTTATCAATCACAATTTATAAAATAAAACAGTTCAAACTTTTATATATACAGACATTCAGAAATCATAAAGTAATTAATTAAAAACATATTACAAAACATATTTACAACTCCCCTGTATATGCATGCTTTCAGAATATATATATATATATATATATATATATATATATATATATATATATACATAACACAATATAGCTACCCAACTGTACAAATCTCTGGGACTCGGTCCGCAACTCTTTATCTCTTCAGTCCTTAGCCTCTTCCGGATCCCTGGTACCTACGCGTTAGAAACAAACTAACGGGCTAAGCATATAGCTTAGTGGGTGTACTATAAACTCAATTAAATAAATCACAATATAATTATCTTTTAAACCACAATATATATATATATATATATATATAATTTATTTTGAGTCAATTTCAAAATCACATGAATTTCAAAATCAGAGCATTAAACAAATTCAATCACTTTAATTTCAATAATGCGGTCAGCATATAAATGCAATCAATAAAATCATTCGGTTCATCTTTCAATTTCAATCAATTCTGGCCCACTAGAATACTAAACATTCTAGGACTGGAATATGGGTCAATGTGACGTCCGGGGTTGCCCCGCAACAACAGTCACTGATATCAACGTGATTGTCCGAGATTGCCCCGCAACAACAATCACTAATATCATTGTGATCGTCCGAGATTGCCCCGCAACAACGATCACTAAAATCGGTGTGATTGTCCGAGATTGCCCCGCAACAACAATCACACAATAATAACGGCGCAGTACTGCTCAGTAAAACCCAGCTGGTATACCAACCTCCTATATCCATTTCTATGTCTAAGTATCCTAGGGCCGTCACAACATGAATATCAACAATAAACAGACAAAAGTATAAATCATTTATTTTTAACAAAATCGAAATCGAAAACTGTTAACAAAATCGAAAGCTTGTAACGAAATCGAAAACGAGAAACGAAAACGAAACAAAACCATAACGAAAAACTTTTCGTAATGATTCCGAAAACAAACGTACACCAACCTGGAATCCGTGTTTTCATTCGACAAACCGTGGTTCCACGATTTCTTTTTCCTTTTCCTTTCTTTCTCTTTCTCCCTTTCCTTTCCTCTTCTCTTCTTCTTCTTCTTCTTCTCTCTTTTCTTTTCTCGGTCACTATCTCTCTTTCTAGCTTTCGCTAGAAGCTTCTCTTTTTTTTATATTTTTTTCGCTACCGCAACCGCCGTCGCGACCTGTGGTCGCGCCACCAGGTCGCGATGCTCACTGGACCATTCGCACCGCCTTCGTCGCGAGCGCGCCTTGGTCGCGCGAGAGATCGCGTTGCTCTCTGCCAAATTTTGACAATTTCATCGCGAGCAAGCCATCGCGACCTGTGGTCGCGGTGACTGGTCGCGATACTCACTGCCCAAAATTGTGTTTTTCACCGCGAGCGAGCTATCGCGACCTGTGGATAAAATTAATTACCCGCAATCCGGGATGTTACAATTCTCCCCCACTTAAGAAATTTCGTCCTCGAAATTTACCTCAATGAAATAGTTGGGGGTACTGTTGTCGCATTGTTTCTTCACTCTCCCAGGTAGCCTCTTCGACTTTATGGTTCCTCCAGAGGACTTTCACCAGTGGCACTCTTTTATTTCTTAGTTCTTTGATCTCCCGATCAAGAATCTGTACTGGTTCCTCCTCATATGTCAGGTCTGGTCGGATTTCAATGCTTTCGGCCGGAATTCTGTGGGAAGGATCAGATCTGTATCTCCTCAGCATCGATACATGGAACACATTATGAATCTTTTCCAATTCTGGAGGTAAAGCTAGTCTGTAGGCTACTGGTCCCATACGTTCAATGATTTCGTATGGCCCAATAAACCTAGGACTCAACTTACCTTTTCTGCCAAATCGAAGCACTTTCTTCCACGGAGATACTTTCAGAAACACTTTCTCACCGACGTCATATTCTATCTCTTTTCTTTTCAAATTTGCATATGATTTCTGTCGGTCAGAAGCAATTTTCAATCGATCCTTGATAGTCTTCACCTTCTCCTCAGTCTGTCGAATCAAATCTGGGCCTACTAACCTGTCCTCTCCTAACTCTGTCCAGCATACTGGAGTCCTGCATTTCCTTCCATACAGTGCCTCATACGGTGCCATAGCTATACTCGATTGGTAACTATTGTTGTAGGCGAATTCAATCAATGGAAGATGATCCGCCCAACTTCCTTCAAAATCAATTACACAACTCCTGAGCATATCTTCAAGCACCTGAATCACCCTTTCCGATTGGCCGTCTGTCTGCGGATGGAAGGCTGTACTGAAACTCAGTCGAGTACCCAAGGCTTCTTGAAATTTCTTCCAGAATCTGGATGTAAACCTTGGATCTCTATCTGAGATGATGGATACATGAACTCCATGCAATCTGACTATCTCTCTGATATACAATTCGGCCAGTCGATCCAGGGAGTAGTCAGTTCTGACAGGTAGAAAATGTGCCGATTTCATCAATCGATCCACTATAACCCATACTACATCGTGTTTACTCTGGGTAAGTGGCAATCCGGTGACAAAGTCCATAGTGATGCGATCTCATTTCCATTCAGGTATTGCTATTGGTTGTAACAATCCCGATGGAACCTGGTGTTCAGCTTTCACCTGTTGACAGGTCATACATCTATTCACAAATTCTATCACATCCTTTTTCATTCCAGACCACCAGTACTGAGCTTTCAAGTCTCTGTACATTTTTGTGCTACCTGGGTGCATAGCATACGAACTGCTGTGTGCCTCTGTCAGGATTATCTTTCTCAATTCTTCATCTTCTGGAATGCAAATCCTGTCTCTGAAACACACAATACCATCAGTTCTGATTGAGAAATTTGGATGCTTTCCCTCTGGAATCTGTCCACATATCATCTGAATTCTAGCATCCTGCTTCTGTTTTTTTGCAATCTGCTGAATCAAACTGGGTCTGCATATCAGCTCAGCTACCAATGTACTATCTGGATTCAGTTGCAATTGCACATTCATAGCCTTCAAGGCAAACAGTACATTTAATTACATTTACACCCCCTCATATAGTAAAATTTATTTTCACATATATAAAATTAATTACCCGCAATCCGGGATGTTACATTTACAGCGGGTGATTCCGTTAGTGTTCCATTCTGATATGATGTTCGGCGGATGGCCCCGTTTGTGTCCAATGCCGAACAACCCGTAATTCAGTCCGATAATTTATGTTTTGTATGTCATGAGCCCAATATAAAAACTGATTTGTTATATGAAAACGTTTGAGAAATTATGAAAAATTTGTCTGTTAATTGATTTTGGATATTTGATTTGATATGAGCCCCATATATTGTTTATATATTTGTTATTTATAGTTTCAATAAACAGATTGAATTATTTGATATAGTATATTTGTATATACAATTTTTTGTACATCCACTAAGCAATATGCTTAGCGTATTGAGTTTTCTCGCACGCAGGTAACAAAGGTTCCAAAGGCGATAAAGATAAAGAAGAGTAGAGACTGCAGAACCAGAGTTCGGAATCACATCTTTCCTGCATATATTTTGGTAGTTTGTTTGTAATAAGTCTATATATTTTGATACCGCATGCATATACAGAAACTGTTTGTATATATTTAAGGAGCTTCCGCTATGTAAATATTTTACTATATGTTTATGTTATTTGAATCTTTATAAATTATATTGTGATAAATAGGTTGGTAAGTCGCACTATATTTGGAAGGGTGCGCAAAGTTGATTTAAGAATTTAGAAGTTGAGTTTTATGAATTTTAACTGTAAACAAGTTTTGGAAAGTCAGAAAAATAGAGAAAACTCTAGCAAGATTTTCAAAAATTTATTTCGACCACTTTCAACATGTTTTTAATATAAATATAAATTATGTTTATATAAAGTAAAAGTTAGATTTTACTATATAGCAGCGTTTCCTGATTCGATCCGAGTGGATTTGGATCAGGGGGTGTTACAGAAAAGATCACAAGAGGGAGTGCTGCTCAAATACAGATTGTTATTTCTCAACTTCAGCAGACCTTTGCTCTCAAGGTTTTAGGCTCCATCAACTACTTCTTTAGTTTTGAGGGAGTGTTGCTCCTGCAAAGTTCATTAAAGTTCAAATAGTCAACAATGAAGAAGAAACTGTGAGTGAACAAGGAATCAATACTGATTTTGTATATTGGAAGAAGTACGATCAACTTCTTCTTTCCTGGATCCTATCAACACTCAGTGAAAAGATCACAAAAGGGAGTGCTGCTCAAATACAGATTGTTATTTCTCAACTTCAGCAGACCTTTGCTCTCAAGGTTTTAGGCTCCATCAACTACTTCTTTAGTTTTGAGGCATATAGGGACTCTACAGGTTTATATCTCACTCAATCTAAATATATTGTTGATCTTTTAAAGAAATCCAATATGCTAAGGTCCAAGCCATGTGAATCTCTTGCTAGTTCGGGTGCCAAGCTTAGCCTCCATGAAGGTGAACCTTGTAGTGATCCAACTATGTATAGAAGTATTATAAGAGCCTTACAATATTTGTGTTACACTTGGCCTGACATTAACTATATTGTTAATAAGATAAGTCAATTTCTAGTTTCACCTAAGCAATCTCACTGGCTTGTATGCAAATGTGTGCTTCACTATCTTTGTGGCACTATTAATAAAGGTTTATGGTTCAAGAGAACTGCTACATTGCAGTTGGAAGCTTACTCGAAAGTTGATTGGGCGACTAGCATTGATGATAGACGATCAACGAGTAGCAATTGTGTTTTTCTTAGTGAAAACTTGATCTCATGGTCTTCGAGGAAGTAGATTGTTGTGGCCCACTCTAGTGTTGAAGCTGAGTACCGTTCCATGGCACAATTGACAACTGAAGTCTTGTGGCTACAGTCCTTGTTCACAGAACTTCACATTACCATTCCTAAATGCACTGTCATATGGTGTGACAATCAAAGTGCTAATGCCTTTGCTAAAAATCCAGTCTTTCATGCAAGGACCAAGCACATTGATATTGATACTTATTTCATTCATGAGAAGGTATCAACTAGGCTTGTAGAACATCGTTATGTGCCAACCGAGTTTCAAATTGCTGATTTGCTTACCAAAGGCATGACTAGGGACAGGTTTTAGTTTCTTTTTTCCAAACTCAATTTGGTTGAATTACCTCCATTTCGCTTGTGGGGAAATGTGAGAGATATTCGTACTTATCATGAGAACAATGGAGACTCAACACAAAGCAAGAAGGATTGCAACAAAGCTTGCAACATAGTAAACACAGCAGCTTGCAACACAGTTAACACAACAAGCAATAAATGCCTGCCATGCAACAACTTCCCAGCAAAGATATCATACATGATGGCTCACCTTATCACTCTTGAGTAGCACTCTATAGTTCATTAATAAGTCCATATCAAGCTTATCATAATCACTATCATAATCACTATAGGCTTGATTATGATTCAGCTTAAAGTTGTTGTAAAAATTAGTTAGAATTCTGTTATGCAAGTTGATAACTTGCAGCCAAGTTTGTTGAGGTGAGCAGAGGTCATTAGTCGGTTATTGTTCATGTTTATATATTTCTTATACAGCTCCTTGATCATATTATTCAGAAAAATGAAAATGAACCATTGTTATTGATCTCATAATTCTCTACACACATTGCTTTACACACAAGTAACATTGCCATTGTTCTTCGCTGTCAAGAGCAATGTTTGTAATATGGTTTTAATTAGAAATAACTCACTTCATCCATCGAATAATCTTCACCATTAAACAAATTAATTTTTTTAAAAACAAATTGAGAAGAGATGTGGAAATTTTCAAATCACCTCCTCTGAGCTCCATAACATGGAGTAATCTACTCCATCGCAGATAGAGAGATAGAGCTTTTCCATTTCAAGTGGAGCTCTATCAATGGCACAGATTTGCAGAGATGCTCCCTTTTTCTAGATTTTGTTTTTTGAATTTTGATGAAGATTTGATTTGATAAAGAGAAAATTGATTGAGAGAAAGATAACTTTTTTTTTTTTTTTGTGGAATTTGATGAAGAGAAATTTTGTTTTAATTAACTTAAAAAAAATAATTTTTTGAAGTAAAAATTAATTTTTTGATTATATAAATAAAATAGCTAAAAAACTTCATATCTGAAATTGTACAAGGGTAAAGTTGTATTTTTCCTTTATATATTAGGTTCACCGTTAAGTTAATAATAGTCAATAAAATAAAATGTGTTAAATTGTAATTATTGCTAAACTCACTTTTCCGAATTATTATGTAGATAGTTGAGATATGTTAGCGCAATTTCCCCAATGTTATTGTCGTGTCGTCATATAGAAAGTTGTGCTTGCAAATAATCAATAGGTCTATGACTATTTGGGAAGATAAGACTTTAATGAATAAACGAAACCATCTCCCAAACGAACACAACAACCTAAAGTCTATCAATACTAAAGGACAAGAGCATTATTAAAGGAAACTCGCCCTACATAAAAGACATGACAAAATGTATGCAATACACGTGTGTTCAAAATATTCTTTCAAGAAAATTAAAGTAATGCTATCACAACTTACATCCATGAGCTTGATCTTGAAAACTTGACCATAATTGATCCGTTGCTAGAAGAGAGAGAACCAAGAACCCACCAACATAAGCAACTAAAAGAAGAAGTGTTTTGTTACGGAATAAAGTCTGACCTAAACTAGGGTCCTAACAATCAATTATATTCCTCTAAAAAAGAGAAAGACTATATATATATATATACATTTAGGCAAATTGTAATAACAAACCCCAACATTTGTATAAATACACAAAAATAATTTAGTTTGGGGTAAATTAACCAGAAGTATCGTAGCCTTAGTTGATTTTGTCAGAATTAATAATAGACCCAAGTTTAAGAATGAAACGATTTAAATATCCCTATCTTAAATAATTAATCTAAAAATGGATTGAGTTCTCTAATATGATAATTCCAAACTCAACTTAACAGACCTTGATAGAGAGTTCATTGTGTGTAATTGGTATTTTTGAGACTCTTTTGCAATCTCCTTTCATCATAATGAATTTTTCTTTATCTCCACCGTGGACGTAGACTTTATACCGTACTATGTAATTTCTCGTATTTTGTATTTTATTTATTTATCAAATTATACTGAGTTTTGACAATTTATATGTGACAAAAATTGATTAGATTTTATTAAGATTGTCAATTACGTTGTTGATGTAAAAATTCCTTAACTAAAAAACCACTATTTTTCTTGATGAATTCAAGGAAAGCATATTGATTTTGTTCGCTTGAAAAGTGGAAATTCAAACTCCACACGTAAAGTACTCTTATTATTGCTACGCACATTCATTTGTCAGAATGCATTTATTAAGTGTCATATCCCACAATACGACACTTTCAATGTCACATCCTTCTCTCCCGTTGCCCTGCAACTCAAAAAATTATTGTATCATTGTCGTGTGCACTACAATAATATTTATTCTTTTAAAAAATTTAATAATTGCATGTAAAAAATGTCGTGTGTTATTTATTGTTGCATTGTCAATTGAATGTTTCTGAAATTGCATGGATCCCGAAAGAAGTAGATCTGCAAGCCCCCTTTTCACATACAAAATACAGCTTATGAGGGTTGTTTTGAGATTCTGAGATCTTAATTTTTGCTTCTTTTTTTTTTTCCGACAGTAACACTTTTTATTCTTAAATTAGATATTCTTCCCCTATCATCACTCGAATTTGGTTATAAGAGGATGGTCGAAGCACTAGTTTCCGGCCGTCCTCCAATTATCTGATTCATCAAGGATCGTCAATGTCTCCTCTTTTCTAGGCATGTTGAAAGTAAGCAAAAACCATTACTATTATGGCTATTCAGAAGATTAAAGCGAGCTGTGTTAAGAAATGTTGAAAGCCTAACAGAAGAGAAAATTGATGAGATATGAAAAAAGCTCCTTCAGGATGTGAAAGATGGAAAATCGCTTGAAAAAGAGGGGTGGCCTCAATATCTATCGGCGTACATACTTTGAAAAATATCAATCAATTCCTACGCGAGAATTGTGGCCAAGAAATACCCAACTATGAGGATCAATTGTGTAGATCCTTGCTTTGTCAAAACTGATATAAATTGCAAAGATTTGTGACTTTCTTTTTATGTTGGCTCAGTATATTTATGTTGTTAATTTGCCAAGTAAATGGCTTCTCTCTCTCTTTTATCTTATTAATAGCAAATTTTTTTTTAATGTTTATTTTATGAGTAAAGAAAACTATATAACTTGTAAATGTTGTATTCTTATATAATAATTTGGGAGATGACAAAACCAGAGGTGGCTTGGTAGTGAACCTCTCACACCTATACATTAAAATTGTGGGTTCAAATCATATCTCTTCCTCCAAATTTTTAATTTATACTTCCTAGAAAGCAATTAGAACAAAATTATTTTGGACATGTATACTAATTAGGAATTCTAGTAAGGGAAGACAACCCACACAGAACTTCTTAATTAAATTATTATTTCACTCCCGAAACTAATTTCATTTCTTAATAAAAAAAAAATTTGTATACAAAGTCCTTTATCTTGATAGTTGAAAGTCAAATTTCTCTAAACCACCAAGATTCAACACCTTTTTAAGCTCATTATTTTTAAGCTTTAGCCTAAACCATAAAAATATGAAAATTTTTACTAGTAGGTTTTCCAAAAAAGCTTTAGGAAAAGAGATAAATAAAAAACATAAACCTTTTAAAAGATATTATTTGATGCACAAGCAAGTTTCCATATTATTTTGTTAGTAGAAGCTGTAATAGTGTTGCCCATAACATAGCTAAATGGGTCATGGATTTCAACTCCTTCTCTGTTTGGGAGAGAGGTTTTCCCAATTGATTGCTTAATCTTGCTGAGAATGATATAGCTTCTTCTGTTTCTGAATAATATATGCAAAGTTCTTTTAAAAAAAAAAAAAAGTTTCTATACTTGCTAAACCCTTAAAAATGTCCTTAAAATAATTTAGGGCTCATTAAAAATTTGTCTATAAGTCAACTAGAGAACAAAACATGAAATCATAAGCAGAAGCACACCGCATCAGCTTTTTAATTGATTTTCCTCCTCTTAACTCGTGTTTGAATCCTTCTAAATATATCCAAACGAACTCCAAATTTTCCTTTTAAAACCGTTGAAATTTTATAAAAGTATAGAGACTTGTCTTAAATGTTTTTCAAATATAATTAACTTTGAAGTTAAAGTCCAACAGAAGATTAATAAATTATATTAATTATATTATTTATGATCAATAGTAGTGACAATCATTTCAATGCAGAGAATAAATAAATAGCATTTTTTTTTTCAACTCAACAACCTTATGTAGATAAAAATATAATTTTACTTTCTTAAAATATTGTAGATAACGATATTATTATCGGTTTTATTTACCGATATTATTTATTATGGACGGCTAAATAATTACATATTTTAAGAAAGTTAAAATTAATGAATTTAAATTTTGAATAAAAAAAAAGAATAATTAATAAACTCTAATCTTATTTTAATTATATTAAAACTTTTAAGTTATGGTAGGTTCTTGATTGGCTTGAATAAATTCAATTAAATTATACTTATTGTATTTTTATTTTTTTCACATGTAAATCTCAAAGGATATGGCCCACATGTAAATCTCCCCTTCCACCTCAAGTGGGTAGGGCTTCCTTATACCCGCAGTCTCTCTACAGGTGGCAAGTTGCTCTCTAGTCAGAGTCTTTGTCATCATATTCGACCTGTTGTCGTCAGTATGGAGCTTCTTAATCTGTAATAACTTCATTTCCAACACATCTCGAATCCAATGATATCTAACATCAATATGTTTAGAACAAGAGGAAAGGAATAATTCTTACTTAGATGTATACCGCTCTGATTTTCACAATACAGGATAAACTTCTCTTGCTTCTGGCCCAACTCTTGTAGAAACTTCTTCATCCACAAGACTTCTTTGCAAGCTTCGGTAATAGCAATGTACGCAGCCACAGTCATAGACAATGCAACACACTTTTGAAATTTAGATTGCCATAACACTGCTCCCCCAGCATAAGTAATCATATAACCTAAAGTAGACTTCCTATAATTAATGTTACCAGTCATATCTACATCGGTGAAACCATCAAGCACACATTCACCGTTTCCAAAACATAGACATATCTTGGAGGTACCTCTGAGATATCTAATAATCTACTTCACTACAGCCCAATGCTCCTTTCTTGGGTTTGAAAGAAATCGACTAATGACTCTAGCTGCATAAGCTAAATTTGACCTAGTGCACACCATGGCATACATGAGACTTTTAACTGCGGAGGCATACAATATCTTCTTCATTTCCTATTTTTCTTTCTCACTTGAAGGACATTGCTGACTAATTAGCTTGAAATGACCTGCAAGTAGAGATGCCACTGGTTTTACCTTGCTCATGTGGAACTGCTCCAAAACTTTCTTAATATATCTCTCTTGAGATAACCAAAGTCTCTTGTTCTTTTTCTCACGAACAATTTTCATGCTAAGGATTTGCTTAGCTGGCCCTAAATCCTTCATGGCAAAGGACTTACTGAAATCTTTCTTTAAAGCCTTGATTTTACTAGTATCATGGCCAACAATCAACATATCATCCACATACTACAAGAGAATAATGAAATTCTCATTAGAAAATTTCTTCACAAATAACAATGGTCAGAGTTTGTCTTACTATATTCATGAATCTCCATAAACGAATCAAACTTTCCGTACCATTGTCTAGGTGGCTGCTTGAGACCATACAAGCTCTTTCTCAACCTGCAGATGAGATCTTTTCTGCTCTGAGCTTTGAATCCTTCAGGTTGCTCCATATAGATCTCTTCTTCCAAATCACCATAGAGAAATGCAGTCTTGACATTAAGTTATTCAATTTCTAAATTCAGGTTTGCAGCTAAACCCAACACAACTCTGATAAATGACATCTTCACAACAGGTGAGAAAATTTCTTCAAAGTCAACACCCTTTTTCTGACTAAATCCCTTCACAACTAGCCTCGCCTTGTAGCTAGTTTGTGAGCTATTTTCTTCATTCTTCAATCTGTATACCGATTTGTTCTTCAAAGCCCTTTCACCTTTGGGTAGCTTTACCAAGTCATAAGTGTGGTTCTCATGTAAGGAATTCATCTCATCTTGCATGGCTTTTAACCATTCTTCCTTCTTTTTATGTGAAATGACTTCGTGGTAAGTCTCTGGCTCTTCCCTATCAGTAAGTGTCACATACTCTGTTGAAGGGTATCTCGTAGATGACTGTCTCTCTCTTATTGATCTTCTAAATGGAATCTCATCATCTATTTTTATAGGTTCTGGTTTTGCTTCTTCAACAGACTCATCATCTTCATCTGCTTGATCATTTCTATCACTATTATCACCATGGCCTTCTTGATCATCTCCTCCGTAATCATTATGCACTTGAGGTGGAATGATTGGTGTCAAATCAATAGATGGACTGGTAGAGGATATTGGCTTATCAGTTTCTTCAACGTCTTCGCCAAACTGATCTTCAAGGAATATAACATCTATGCTTCTAAAAATTTTCTTGTTAACTGGATCCTATAACCTGTATCCGAACTCTTCATGACCATAACCTAAGAAAATACACGGCTTTGCTTTGTCATCAAGCTTGGATCTCTCATCTTTCGAAATATGAACATAAGCTTTGCAGCCGAAAACTCTCAAATAATCATATGAAACATCTTTTCCTATCCATACTCTTTGAGGCACATTACCTCCAAGTGGAATTGATGGAGAAAGGTTTATCAAATCAACTGTGGTTCTCGTAGCATCCCCCAAAACAACTTAGGTAGCTTGGCATGACAAAGCATACATCATATTCTTTCTTCGATGGTTCTGTTCATTCTTTCTGCCACACCATTCTACTGAGGAGTTCTCACTGCTGTCTTCTCAAGCCTGGTACCGTGACTCTTGCAATATCTTGCAAAAGGACCCATGTACTCACTACCATTATTTGATCGAACACACTTTAATCGTCTTCCTATTTCTCTTTAACATTAGCATAAAATTACTTAAAGACATTGAATACCTAGTCTTTAGTTTTCAAAGAGAAAGCCCAAACTTTTCTAGAATGGTCATCAATAAAGGTTACAAAATAAAGAGCACCACCTAAAGTTCTACTTTGCATGCTACAAACATCAGTGTGTATCAAATCAATAACACCTGGCTTTCTAAATGGAGGATGTGTATAAAATGCAACTCTATGCGTCTTCCCAACTATATTATGATCATAAATTTTAAGAGAAGACATACCTTGAGGCATATATTTCTTCCTAGTAAGAGTTTGGAGTCCCTTCTCGCTGATGTGACCTAGCCTCCTTTGCCAAAGATCAACATTGACCTCCTTCTGAATTGTATTTACCTCTCCCTTGTAAAGTGTAACTTGTGTAACATAAATAGTGTTAATCTTCTTTCCCTTGGCAATTACTAAAGAGCCTTTGGTGAGCTTCCATTTACCTCTACCATGATAACTATCAAGGCCCTCATCATCACGTTTACCGGTAGAAATTAAGTTGAGACGAATATTCGGAACATGTTGGACATCTCTAAGTACTAGCTTGTTGTTGATGTTGGTTTATAAACAGATATCACCAATACCAACAATCTTGGATGTATTTGTGTTTCCCATTCTAACTTTCCCAAAATCACTATAAGTTTAGGATGTGAAAAACTCACTATGGGAGGTAACATGATATGATGCACCAGAATCAATCACCCAATTGTTATCCTGGCAAACAAGGTTGACATAGGCACTATCGAAGACACTCTTCACATCACCACCCTTGGTAACTGTGTTTATCTCATTCTCATTCTTCTTGCCTTTATTTTGTTCCCTTTTCAGTATTCTACACTCTTTAATTACATGCCCTAGCTTGTGGCAATGGTAGCAATTTATATTATTCATTTTCGATCTAGACTTAGATCTCCCGTTGGAAGAATCCATTTTGCCATGACCACGCAAATTTCTGTTCTGACTTCTACCATGTCTTTCGTTTTTCTCAGTTAGAAGTGCCCAGAAGAAGGTTCACCCATTTCTTTTCTTCTTGCATCTTCATTTAGAAAGTTATCTTTAACCAAATCCATGGTTAGTTTCTCATCTAGCGCTGAGTTGCTAATTGTCACCACTAACATTTTTCAGCTCTCAGGCAATGAGCTAAGAAGTAAAGAAGCTTGAACCTCATCATCAAGATTCAATTTCAAGGCAACCAGTTTGTTCACGATGCTCTGAAACTGACTCGTGTGCTCAACCATCCTGCTTCTATCTTTCTACTTTAGATTTACAAGTCTTCTAATCAAGGCAGCTTTGTTTTTTTGCCGTTTTCTTCTCAAACATACTCTCCAGCTTTTTTCAGGGAACATGAGTCTTAGTTTCATCATAGGCATTTTCAAACACGTTCTGATCGACCCATCTTCTAATGTAGACAACCGCTTTTCTGTGCAAGACCTTCCAATCATCCTCAAACATATCATCTGATTTTGCATCACCCAATGTAATTGGCTTGTACAAATCCTTGCAATAAAGCAAGTCTTCCATCACACGCTTCTAAATAGAATAATTTGTTGAATCCAATTTAATCATTCCATCAGAACCTTCCATTTTTAACACATAAGAAATTAACTCCTAGCAACCAATAGCTCTGATACCACTTTGTTTGGAAAAACTACACAATATCGTGGTTCTACAACAACAAAGCCCAACCAACAAACACAGCGAAATGATAATATATTTTCACTCTTTGTATGTAAAATAGGATAACAAGCCAATCGATATATAAAGTACCAATATACAATGAAATGGCAATAATCACAAAGTAATAAAAAAGATCAACACGCCAATTTTAACTTGAAAAACCCTCTAATGCGAAGGGAAAAAAAATGAGGTGATGGTAAACCACCCACACTAAAATTTCCATTATGAATATAATGGGTTACACAAAGTTTCTCTCTAGATAACACTAGAGGTACATGCTAACATTAAGATCTTCAACTAGGAGTGGATTACAACAAAAAATACATCAAACAAAGTTTGGATACTCTTATCGAATAGAACAAAACAAGAGAGGAATCGTCTATTCAAACTGGTAGAAGCGTAGCTTGTGTCGTCACAAATAATATACTAAAATTTTAGGAAGATCGGAGGAAGATCCACTGTTGGATCTTCGAAACTAGAAGCCAAGCCCACCTTTTCTCTTTTCCCTTTTCTTTCTCTCTCTCTCTCGGTTTCTCACTGTCTCTCTGTTTCTTACTGCTATATTTTTTTTTATTGTTTTTCTTTATTTGGCTTGCCCGAAAAAACATACACACACACACATTTGTTACTTTTAAGCTTTAGTGAACCTAAAGGATATGACCCACATGTAAGGTGGACCAGATCCAAAAACTGATTAGAGGCTGAAAAGGAGCTGTGTAACTCTAGGTAGTTAAACGTTAGTTACTCTTCATCTGATGTGGCAGCCCACTTGGCAGCCAACTTATAGGCTATTAGAGTTCGGTAGTAATCAGTTAATTATTCTGAATTCTATTATTGATCACCAATTGTATTCATATAAACAGAAGATTCTTGTATTGTAAATGACATGCTTGAGATAATAACAATGGAGCTTCTAATTTCAGAAACCACCAGTAATGGTTTCTCTTCAAGCTAATATTCTTCTTCAGATTGTTCTTATACACTGCTGTATCTTCTTCTACAACTTGTAACCTTAAATTTTCACATGGTATCAGAGCCCTATTGAGAAAAGTCAATGGCTTTCTTGAGCTCATCAATCACTTCTAATCCAGCAAAAATGAATCTCTCAACTCTAGCAAAAACATTCAATCTAAATATTTCTATTAAGCTTGATTGAAACAACTATGTTCACTGGAAGACACAGGTCATGCCTGCCATATGTTCTTTCGATCTTGAGTATTTGATTGAGAATCTAGAAGCTGCTCCTGCAAAGTTCATTCAAGTTCAAACAGTCAACACTAAAGGAGAAACTATGGCTGAATAAGGAATCAACACTGATTTTGTATATTAGAAGAAGTTCGATCAGCTTCTTTTTTCCTGGATCCTGTCAACACTCAGTGAAATGATCATTGGAGAGGTAACACAATGTTAACCTGCTTTTGCTATTTGGAATAAACTTAAAAAGTTGTATTCTCATCAATCAATGGTTAAGGTTTTGTCATTGAGACAAAAATTACAAAATCGGAGAAAAGGATCAAGTTCAGTGGGTGATTATGTAGTAAAAATTAAAGAAATATGTGATACATTGATGTCAGCTGGTGAGGAGGTAAAGGAAAGAGATCTTGTGTTGAGTATGTTGAATGGTTTAGGTCATGATTATGACTCAGTTGTTGTGCATATTGCTTCTCAACAACAATCTATATCACTTAAGCAGGCACATGGTTTAGGTCATGATGCATGAACAAAAAATTGAGCAACTCAATTCTTCAAGTCAAGTTTATATTGCTGGAGCTGCTGCAAACTTTGCTTCAAACATGAACCATGCCGGAAGAGACCAAAGAGGCGGTTTTCAAAACAACAATCGTATAGGCAATAGAGGTAAAGGTAGATGAGGCAAATATGGAGAAAAGTCTGGTCAGAGACTATATTATCAACTCTGCTCAAAACCAGGTCATGGAGCTCTTTAATGCTTCAGAAGGTTTGATTAGGATTTTCAAGGGCCAAATCCACCTAATCAGGTTCATTTCATAAATCAATACAATGCTGGAAATGCTGGAGGAAGTCAGAATAAGGGAAATCACTAAACAACAATCAAAATCATCAACATCACTCTATAACATCAAGCACACTATCATTAAAACTCAATAGCTTACTATGCCACACCAGAAACTATGAATGACTCCTCATGTTACATATACAACGGAGCAACCAATCACATTACCTCTGATCCTAACAATCTTGCCATAAGGACTAAATATAAAGGCAAGGATAAACTTTTAGTTGGCAATAGTGAACAACTTTCTATCTCAAATGTTGGTGGTATATTTGTTAAACCTTATGGTTGTCAGGAGTCTAATTAGCATGTACATCTAAAACATGTGTTGCATGTTCCATCCATTGTTAATAATTTGCTTAGTATCTCTAATATTACAAAGGATAATCATGATATAGCTGAATTTTCTGCTGCTGATTGTATCATTAAGGATCAAAAAATGAAGAAAGTGTTATTTTAAGGTTCTCTTAAGAATGTATTATACCATCTGTAGCTAGCTAGAAGTGACTTTTCAGGTGTTCATCAACCATCAAAATTTGTTCAACAATGCTTTAATGTTGTTTTTAATAAAAGAAGTTGTAAGACTCATAAAATGTTAGAGACAAATGCCAATCAAAACTGGTCTTGATTGTGCTAGTTGTATATCTTAAGATCATAAAACTTATTTGTATTGTGCAAAGTATGCTACACAGTCTAACGCCTCTATGTGGCATGCTAATTTGGGTCATCCTGTACCTTTGATTTTGAAAAAATTGTTAAACTCTATGTATTTTTCTTGCAAGATATCAGTCTTACCATTTTGTGATTCATGTAAACTTGGTAAGTTACATAAAGTCACAAGATGCACAATCACAGCAAAAGCACTACTTGATCTCATCTATAGTGACATATGGAGACCAGCCCCTTTTATGTCCACATAAGGCTATAGGTTCTATATATTGTTTGTGGATGCTTACACACAATTTACTTTGTTGTTTCCTAAAAGATTGAAGTTTTGAAGTTATTTCTTATGTTCCAAAAGCAAGTTGAACTCAGGTTTGATAAGAAAATAAAGTGTTTACAAGCTGATAAGGGAGCTAATTATGTTGCTTTCGTTCCTCATATGTCCGAGCAACAAAATAGGGTTCCTGAAAAGAAATATAGATATTTGGTTGAAATAGGCCCACAATGCTTGCCCATGCTCATATGCCCTTGTATTTCTGGTTTGATGCTTTTACCATTGCTGTATTTGTCATCAATAATTTGCCAATAGCTCTCTTGCAGTTTCAATCTCCTTATGAGAAACTATTTCACAGAAAACCAAACTTCATGTTCTTAAAGACCTTTGGCTGCTCTTGTTTTCCATACTTTCAAAACTACTTCAAGCATAAGCTCAATTTTCATTCAGAAAAATGCTTATTTCTTGCGTACAACCATCGTACAAAGGTTACAGATGTCTGTATTCTTCAAGGAGGATTTATTTGTCAAGATATGTGCTGTTTAATCAGCTTGAATTTCCTTTTCCATCCTTGTTTCATAGAAAAGGAAGTTCAAAAATGCCATCTCATAGCTCTTTCATACCAATTTCTATTACTTTCTCTATAGATCTTGCACAGATGTCTGTATTCTTCAAGGAGGATTTATTTGTCAAGATATGTGTTGTTTAATCAGCTTGAATTTCCTTTTCCATCCTTGTTTCATAGAAAAGGAAGTTCAAAAATGCCATCTCATAGCTCTTTCATACCAATTTCTATTACTTTCTCTATAGATCTTGCACAGCATACTAAGTCTAACATTGTTATTGATCTTCAATCCAAGGTTGCAAATGGTGCTTCATCACATGAAAGACCTGTTGAATCCTGCAACAACAATATAGCTCATGCTCCCTCAATCTTCCTAGCATCAGTATTGTCCCTATGTCACAATCTAGAGCTGTTCTTGATACATCTACAGCCAACACTCAAGTCATCAGCAAGCATCCTATGATTACTAGAGCTAAGAGCTCAATGCTGTCTAATAGAGTATTGTTTACAGAAAGTCACAACAGTATAATTGCAGTAACAGAACCTACCTCAGTAAATGCGACCATGTCTGACCTAAGTGGCTACAGGCTATGCATGATGAATTCACAACTCTTTAAAATAACAACAAATGGACATTGGTCCCTTCTACTGATGCAATGAACTTTGTAGGATGTAAATGAATTTTCAAAACTAAATTCAATCTAGATGGGTCAATCCTGAAGCACAAAGCAAGACTTATAGCTAAGAAATTCAATCAAACTGCTGGTATTGACTCTAAAAGCAGGTTTTTATGAAGCAACCTGAAGGCTTTGTTGATTCAAGATGTCCAATACATGTGTATAAGCTCAATAAAGCCTTGTATGGCCTTAAACAAGCACCAAGGTCATGGTTTCATAAACTAAAGGTTGCATTTCTTTCTAAGAGCTTCATCAACTTTAATTCAGACACGTCTTTATTCATCAAACATTCCAAGACTGATGTGCTACACCTTCTAGTATATGTTAATGATATTCTCATCACAGGTGGCAGTGCTCTTCTTCTGCAAAACATCATTAAACAGCTAAATTGTACCTTTACTTTGAATACACTAGGGTCTATTCATTACTTCGTCGGATTTGAGGCATATAGAGATACCTTTGACTTATATCTTACTCAAACTAAATATATTTCTAATCTGCTTCAAAAGAATAACATGCTTGATTGTCGGTCTCGTAATGCTCTTTTTGCAACAGTTTCTAAATTGTCCAAATGAGGTGTATAACCCTTCTTAGATGCCACATTTTATAGGAGCACTATAACTTAGCCTAATATCTCAGCCAACATCTAGTTGCTCCAACTCAAATTAATTGGCAAGCATGCTAGAGGATTTTAAGATACTTGAATGGATTAATGCATATTGGGCTGGTGTTCAAGTCCTCTTCTAAGCTGTGTTTAGAGGCCTTTACCGATGCTGATTGGGCAACCAATATTGATGATCGAAGGTCCACAAGTGGCAGCTGTTTATTTGTAGGAAGGAGTCTGATTTCTTAGAGTTCTCATAAACAAAAGGTGGTTGCTCAGTCTAGAATCGAGGCTGAATACAGAGCCATAGCACAGGTGATAACTTAAGTGTTATTATTGCATTCTCTTTTTCGTGAATTGCATATTCCTCTAATAGGTTCTTATTTTGGTGTGACAATATTGATGCTAACTCTCTAACACAAAATCTATCTTTCACTCTATGACTAAGCATGTTGATATTAATACTTATTTCATTAGAGAAAAGGTGGAGAGGGGTGAGATAGAATCAAGATATGTTCCCATCGATTTTCAGCTTATATATATCTTTACAAAAGGATTGCCTACTGACAGGTTTTAATATTTGTGTGACAAACGGAACTTGGTGATTTCACCCAAGTACAGTTTGCGGGGGAATGTGAATAATGGAAAGAGGCTGAAGAGTGATCAATATGTTACTAACAAAGTTGACCTGAAAGCTGTTGATAAACATCAGTATACCAATAGCAAACCTGTACCTAAGTGCACAGCCTATATGTATGCAGGAGCAATTGCATGATCAGCTTAAGGGGCTGCATATAATGATCAACATTCTACAAGAAATGATCATCATCTGATTGATCATCATGATCGCACTGGTCAGAGGCTGAGAAGGAGCTATATAGCTGCAAGTAGTTAACGTTAGTTACTCTTTATCTGATATGGCAGCCCACTTGGTAGTCAAGTTGTAGGTTGTTAAAGTTTGTTAGTAACCTGTTAGTTATTCTGAATTCTGTTATTGATCACCGATTATATTAATATAAATATAAGATTCTTGCATTGTAAATGACAAGCTTGAGATAATAATAATGAAGCTTCTAATTTCATAAACCACCATTAATGGTTTCTCTTCAAGTTAAATCTTCTTCTTCACATTGTTCTCATACACTGCTGTATCTTCTTCTACAACTTGTAATATCAAGTTTTCACACCCTTCATACAAATTGGTCCTCATCACTTTCATAAATTTCATAAGTGACAAGCATCCTCTGTTTGTACTGACCGACGGAGATAAAACAATGTGTCAGGCTATTGAGAAGCTACTTCCCAAACATGGGCATCTGATATGAGCTCGGCACATCGGCAAGAATGTAACTACTCACCTCTATGCTTCTACCATGGTATCCCTAATTAAAGAATGTATGTATGGTGCCCTAACAGATGATGAATTTGATCAAGCATGGTTGAATATAGTGGACACCTATAAGTTTAATACCATGGAGTGAGTTAATAAGATGTAGGATAAGAGTCATAAATGGGCAGAAGCCTTCTTCGGGGGCATTTCTTTGGCGGCATGTGCACCACTTAACAAGGCGAGGTATTGGCTCCATTTCTTGATCTAAAATGGACCCTTACTAGTACCTTTCCTCACCTACTTGTGTTCCATTATCGGGTAATTATCGGTTGTTTTTAATGTTTATATTCTAGTGTGCAGGTAATAAGAGTTTGGGCTTAATGGAAGAACCTTGGTGGATTAAATTGAAAATGTAGGCGTACACGTGAATAGTACCGTACACGTAAACAGTATCTGGTGGGCACCGCCTGGTGGATCCCGCTCATGAACAGCGATGTCAGCAGCGACGTAATAGTGCTATATGCGTCAGCAGTGACGTACACATAAACAGTCAATTGTGGGCGCCGCCTTATGGGCCCCACGTGGACAGCTGGTGAACAGTACCTATAAACAGTACCGTATACACGTGAACAGTAACCATAAATAGTAACCAGGCATCTCCTATAAATAGCCCCCATTTATGCATAAAAAGGGATATTCAGAATAAACTAGAGAATAGAGAGAGTTCAGATAATCCAAAATCGATAGAAAACAGACAATTAAGAGGAGAAACAGAGAGAGAAGAAAAGGCAAAAGGGGGAGAAGAAGATCACCTTGGAAACAAGAGGATTCGGATTCAATCCTTAAGTCATATTCTCACCATCAAGCTTGGATTTGGAGAAAGTGGAAGCTAGAAGAATTCGCAACAGGAGGAGGACGGGAGTTCATCGCACCTAGAATTTTTCTATCTCTTTCCTTCTTTATTTTCTTACTTGTAACTCTAATTATTAATTAGAAAACACGTTTGGTTGTAAATCTTTGATTATGAACTAAACTTGTAAGTTAAGGTTTTCTTGGATCTTATTCTATGAAACTTGGATGAATTGATTGTATAATTTATTGTAGGTGATTATTATGTTGTTGAGTGGTATTATTGTTCTTAATGCTTTTGAATGTGAAGGCCTGCATTTAGTTGATATTACGGTTGTGTGTTATGTACTGAGAGGAGATGCCCACAACGTGCTTGATGTAATGTCCACCATATGTAGAATTAGATAGAGATATGCTAATTTACTTGTGTGATCATATATGGTGTTTATTGTAACTAATGCATTTTCATGCACTTGGATATTCCATCGAGAGGTAGGATATTAGTGTATGTGGTAATAGGTCCGATTTACCTCGAGAGGGGACTTTGGATAATTTAGATAAAGACGGTCATCAACATGAATAATTAAACTACAACAATGTGCTATCATGAAACCCAATTGGATGGATTAGGTAAATTCAAATACCCTAACCAATCTCTCATATTGGTTGTCTGCTTTCTTTTTATGTTTTTATATTTTTATCTTTTAAATCTTTCGATTATCCAAATAGAAATAACCTTATTTATTTTTAGTACTCAACGCCTAAATATCCCTGTGGAGATGATAATTTATTCATCATTATATTACTTGTGCTGACCCCGTATACTTACGGGTGCAAAAAGGCGTAACAAGTTTTTGGCGCCATTGCTGGGGATATTTTAGTTGTGTTGATATTAATACCGATTAAGTCTATAGCTAATTTAGATTTGTATATATTATATTTTTATTTTTATTAATTTTTATTTTCTTTTTTTGTACGGGACATGTATTCTTGGTATAAGGTGCAAGAGCTTACCGAGGAAGTGGCGACTAGTGGGTATAAAGCACCTCTAGGCTGTTTCTTATTTGGGGGGCCGCATGTGAGTACTAATTGTCAGGTAGGCAATCCATTTGCTGGGAGCCGTTTTGAGGAACAGCAGTATGAGAACTATCTATACTTTCAACAGAACAACCCCTACCCGACTATAGACTATGGAGCACCACTGAGATGTTTCTTATGTGGAGGGTTGCTTGTTAATACTGATTGTCAGGTGGGCAATCCATTTGCCGGGAGCCATGCCCGAATTGCTCAGCATAGTAACCAATTTGCTCAACAGACTCAAACAGATGCCCAAAGCTTGGCGATTCAAAGCAACCAATTAGCTACAGAGATCCAATGGCAAGAGCACGAACCATATCTTATGGAGCAATGCAATGAAACAGCCGTGGAAATCGAAGAGCGGGTTGAGCAGCTGAATTGGATCGATCAAGTGGAGGTGAAAGGGAGCAAGAGTTTGTTATATAGAGATGAGACATCTACCTCTCCAAAGCTGCTTGAGATTTATCTAGTCCATAGTACCACTATAAAAGAAGAAAACTACCAAGATATATACGTTTCTATGGACCTCGGAGAAGGAAATTCCAAACCACCACCACCTTTTGAGCAGCCACCGCACTTGGGCCGTAAAAAGATACCTTTTTATTCAAGGTATTGACACGTCCAGAAAATGGATTTCTACTCCCAAGTGCAGGAGTGTCGAAGTAATAAATTAACCCGGTGAGACCGGGGTCGATCCACGAGGAAGAATATTTAGATCCTGCAAAAACCAACAAAAATCTACAAGGAAAATATAATGGGAAATAAAATATTGTGAAATGAGGGTAGGTATAATGGTGAAACAAATTAAATTAAAATATGCTAAGGTTAGAGGTTCCACTCTTGGTATATGGTTTAAGTTATATTTAACTCCATTTTTATTACTCAATTGGAATCCACACACAAAGGAGGTTCCAATCGGAAGTTATCTCATTTAAGTTCTTTACACATCTATCAAGTTATATTTCTTTTCTTTTAGTTATATTACAATGGATACTCTACACTCCTTATGTTAAATGGGTTCAAGTACTTATTGTGCCAATCAACTACCATAAATCAAGATTCCTTTGCCAGATGCAGGTATAACCATGCGGTTCTAGACGGATTCAAGTATTTATGGTGTTGTTTGTCTACAATGAATCAAGAATCCTTGGTCAGAGGTGCAGGTACAACCATGCGGTTCTAGACGGATTCAAGTATTCATTGTGCCAAGAATTGTCTACAATAAGTCAAGATCCCCACTTCACATAAGAGTAAGAGATGAAAATTCAATTAAATAAGAAAAGTAATATAAAACATGTAGATAAATTTACACAAATGAATATAAACTTTAAGACCATGTTAAGAGTTAAATAAATCTTTATTCACATACCAAGAGCTTCACCCTTCACCTTAGCAAAAAGAGAATTTAGCTACTCATGATAGAAGAAAGAAAACAAGTAAAAGAGATAAAATGAGCAAGAGAGAAATTAGATTATCACAAAAGTTCAACAATACAACAATGTAAGGTGAACTTGGCAAGGAACCCAAGCTACCTTCAAGCTTATACAAGGCCTCTATTTATAGACACAATGAGAGGCAAACAAGTCAAAAATGGTAGGAATAAATTAATGCAAGTTGATTGAATTTGGTAAGGTAAAGTTGTCAACTTTGTTGTTTTCCACACATGCACCGACTTTTCCACCGAATTAGGCACCGTTCCTTTGACAATTTGATCTCATGATAAACACCAAAGTTGTAGATAATTCTCTTATCTTTCTAGAATGATAAGACTCATAATATTTGGAATTTTCTGGAGAGAGTTATGGCCCAAATAGTGAAGACTGCCCAATTGACGCGGCCATGCAAACCAGCCCAAGATAATCCAATATTTGTCTTCAAAGGAGTCCAAATCTGATAAGAGTTTACAAACCAAACTTATAGGGCTATGAGTTATCTTTCCAACACTATCAAGAACGTAGTGATTGAATATTTGAGTGCAAAGTTATGCCCATTACACTGAACCTGCATCAAAATAGAAAGTTTAACAATTAAGTGTAGTTATAAATAAGTTAGGTAATTTGATGACACTAATAGTATAAAATAATGGTTTTAACCTTTATTATTATACAAATTTAAGTGTTCATCAGGTATGCAATGATGGGAGAGTCGTCTTCTCTTCCAGTCATTTGGTTAGGATGGTGCGGTAAGGTGATGATGAGATATCAATTATGGGGCAGATGGACGAAAGCTCAAGCGATCATGTGACATGTGTATAGTATTTTGTCATTTTTTTTATTTTTTATTTTATTTATTTATTGGTTTAATTTTTTTTTAGTTTAGTATTTGGTAACCCTTGCCCATGAGCTTATTTGAAGTGCTGTGCCTTGTGTTGAAAATCTTGAAGTTCGGGGGAAGTTTAGTTGGGTGTAAATAATATTGAAGTGTTTGGTTGCATTTGATTTTTATGTTTGTGTTTGTGTGTCTAGTTAGATTGTTTTTAGTTATTAGTTTTTTAGTTTTTCATTTTTATTGTTTTGTTTAGCCCATTTTCCTCTTGCATAAGGTTTTAAAACATTGCGGATAATATTTATCTTAGGTTTGGGGGTGGTTTTTGGTTGTTTGTTTTCTTTTAATTTTTTCTTATCTTGTAGTTGTGGTTAGTTGACGTACATTGGCTGGAAACCTAAACTTTCTTTCTACGCATTTTGTGTTTGGAAGACTTAGGTATAACAACGCCATGTACGTCTAGTCTGTGTTTAGTGTGTCTAGTATGTGTATAATATGTTTAGTGTAGATTCTGAACATTTTTGAACCTTTATTGTTGTCATGTATACGTTTTCTATCGCAGCATAATTGTTAGCTTTTTCAATGAGTTTTAATTTGTTTGGGACCACTCAGATTTTTTTTATGCCATGTTTGCACCGCATTGTGTTACACTCTGTTTATCTTTTTGTGAAAACATGCCATGTTCGATCAACTAGGATATATAGTGGAAACTTACCCAGTGAGTTTTTGAGTTTATATGTTGTTATTTGAGAGGGTATTTTCATTTCTACTCTATACACACTTATCTTCAATATGGACTGATTAGTTTGATGTCATTTAGGTTTTGCATTGAATATTTTAAACATCATCAAATAGATCATGTGTTTATCCTATGTTTTAGTTGGTCCTCCCTGTTAGATGTGATGTAGGCTATGCATGTTGAACCACTAAAAAGCCAAATATTCATCATACTCTTGTGTGTGCTCCAATAACCATTTTGAAGCCAAACACTTAGAAGCTTTTTCTTTCAACACCTACATAAATCCAAAACCAAGCTCTGGATATGAAATAACCTTACCATTTTAGCTTGGATTATTTTAAGATGAAAAGAAAAGAGAATAATTGCATGGATGAAGTGTATATGAATATGCCAAGGTAAATATTGCTATTGTTGTGATCGTTGAAAAGAAAAAAAAATAAAGGAAAAAAAAAACAAAAGGTATCATGCAAAGCATTATGGCATAAGAATTGAAAAATAAAAGAGAATTATCCATGTATTGAAAAATGTCATGTAATCTCTTAAATTAATTGAAAGCTTTTGCATTCCTTTTTACCATTTCTTTCTTAACCCATCACCCAATAGCCCCATTACAACCTTTATTAAGACCTATTGATCTTTTGGGGAGTCTAGCTTTAATGTACAGTTTTTCATGTTGATATCTTGTTCATAATGTTTGATTCCTTCAATGAGATGTATTTGCGACAAAATAACGTTTTTCAAATTGATTTTCACATACGATGTATATTAGTACTTCTTTGAGCATAAATTCATTCCGCATGTGTTTGATGAGTGTGTTGCCTAGGTTCTGAATGATTTTCGAGAGAATTATCCTGAGAGATTTAAAGTCGAGGCAAATTTCATCCTGGTTATTTAAACACAATTGTTTTCGTTTAAAAATTCTTAGAGTGTTGGCATGTGTGTGGCAAGGGGTGCAAAATTCTGATAAGTGGTTACTTTCAAATTTTTAGTTATTGAATTTGTTCACTTTTATCTTAATGGTTTGTGTTTCATGTAGCAAATTTAATTGTTCTTTAATGTTCAGAGATTGCGTTTGTGAGTATCGTAGCTGGTAAACTCTCACGAGACTATAACTCGTTCACTAAGGACACCTATGGGTTTAAAGGCTTGTGGCACATGCTAAGTGTCATCGTGTTACCTACGAAAGTGGTTTAGGCTAGTTGTTTGTTTTTAGTTATTTGCTATTTTGTTTTCCTTTCATTTTGTTTGCATTTTTGTTTCGTTCCGATTTTGCTCGAGGACGAGCAAAAGTTAAGTTTAGGAGTATTTGTTGGCTCCAATTCTTGATCTAAAATGGACCTTCACTAATACCTTTCTTCACCTACTTATGTTCCATTCTCGGGTAATTATCGGTTGTTTTTAATGTTTTTATTCTAGTGTGCAGGTAATAAGAGTTTGGGCTTAATTGAAGAACCTTGGTGGATTAAATTGAAGATGTGGGCGTACACATAAATAGTATCATACACGTGAACAGTTATTGGGATTTATGCCCTAAAGCTTGTAATTGTAAATAGTTAAAGATAATAATAAGAATTTTTCAGATTATCATTCAAGTTCATAAAATGTTTTATATTCAGTAATACATTCGTATTGTGCAAGAACATCCTAGATTGCAAGATGTAATCTCATAATGAGTATATGATGGTCATATACAGAGAGGAATCATTTTGAGACGTGCAATCTAAAGAATCCGTAGAGAGCGAACAACACTGGGTTCTTTGTTTTGATTGATCTACTGCTGCGGTTCATTCTGTAAAGTACGGTGGTCTTATCCTAGACCGCTCATGTAGTTGATATAAAAATGGAGGCACCTTATATGATGAGATCATATAGGACTGGGCCACAATTTATATGAATCTCTCACCAAGATCCGTTAGTAGATGAGATTCATATATAATCGATAAACGATGGCTATTTATAGGTGATCTTAATCCTGAGTGTCTTATCGACTCCTTCAGGTTAGATCGTGGCTTTTGATTTACCATGAGTGAGGTTGATGAGAATCTCGACCAATACCTCTGTCTCTTGGAGCTGCGGTTTGGCTTGTGGTTGGAAGGTTTGAACACAATAGTGGAATCCACTCATTCTTGATTGAAGTAGATGAGTAGTTCCTTTAAGGGTTGATTCGGGGCTTGAACGATTATGAGCGCTCTCCTTCTTCCGTGAGGAAGACAAGATTTAATTGTTCATTAGATAATCAATGGTACTTAAAGGAAAAGATATTTCTAGAGGGGTATAACAGACTTTATGACCCAGCTCTAGTTATGAACTATTTGTGGAGAATCACACTATATGTAATTAGCTATATCAATGGACATTGAGACTTCAGATTGTATAAACACGTCTATAGTTTTGAGAGTGCTGCATCGGGTTTTTAGTGGAATAACTCCAAGGTTAATAATCGTGAAATATTAATTAAAAAGTTTTAATTAATATTACTAAGTATTATTGGAGCTCAAAACTGTGGGTTCATTAGGTCCCCTTACTAGCCCATATGGTTGTTGGTAACGAGGATCATGGTAGATTAATTGGATGGTCCAATTAATAGTATTACGAAAGTAATGCCAGTTAAATAAAAGAGAATAATTAAATAATGTAATTATTTAATTAATTAAATATTTAATAAAATAATAGAAATTATTAATTATGAATTATTAATTCTATTTATTAAATATGAGGTCATGTGATTAAATAATGACTAGGATAAAAGAATTAAAATAATTAGATTATTTTAATAGTCCAAAAGGTCATAAGTTCAAATCTTTAGGGAGACTAAAAATAAATAGGATTTAGAATCCTATTTTGACTTGGTCAAACTAAAACCCTAAAGGACTACTATATAAGTGTTATATAGTTAGGAAAAACCTAACTTAACACACAAGTGAAAAAGAAAGAGAATTCGGCCCCCAAAGAAAGAGAGAAAAGAAAAAAAGTTTTTTCTGACTCTCCTCTCTTTTGCAAGATTCGGCCAGCGTTCTTTTCACGTGACCTTCATCTCTTGCAGTGACGTGTCCACACACACGTTGTCAGACCGCGGGTCATAGCATGGAAGATCTGGTGGTAGATCGAAGAATTAGAAAAAGAAAATCAAGAAAAAGGTATGTAGTTACTAAATTCTTTTTCTGCGTATATACATGAACTCGTTCTTGATTGAAAAAAAGTTTTCAATATAAGAAAATTTTTGAAGCCCAATTCTGCATGTTATACGATAATTAAAATCTTTTCTAAAACTCCCTTCAACAGTATCTGGTGGGCACCGCTTGGTGGGTCCCTTTCGTGAACAGTGACGTCACAGTACTGTATGCGTCAGCAGTGACGTCAACAGTACCGTATGTGCCAACAATGACGTTAACAATACTGTATGCATTAGCAGTGATATACACATGAACAATCAATGGTGGGAACCGCCTGGTAGGCCCCACGTGGACAGCTGGTGAACAGTACCGTATACGCGTGAACAACAACCATGAATAGTAACCAGGCATCTCCTATAAATAGCCCCCATTTATGCATAAAAAGGGATATTCATAATTGTTAGAGTATTTTATTTTGTAAGATATTTGTTGTATATAGTTGACAATCTATTACTTAATCTTAGCCATTAGTGTGGTAGGTGAGGACTTAATCCTAACCATTGGTGTGGTAGGTGAGGACTTAATCCTAGCCATTGGTATGGTAGGTGAGGACTTAATCCTAGCCATTGGTGTGGTAGGTGAGGACTTAATCTTAGCCATTGGTGTGGTAGGTAAGGAATTAATCTTAGCCATTGGTGTGGTAGGTAAGGACTTTGTATTTTTCTATAAATAGCCTCCATATGGAGAAGAATAAAATCAACAAACACTTTGTATTTGTTCATGGTATCAGAGCCCAAACAAATTGTTTAGGGTTCTTCATCTCTTTTCTCTACAATATATATATATATATATATATATATATATATATATATATGTATATATTTTCTTTCGAAACACAATCATAGTATTGTAATATAGAATTTTATTTCTAAACCTGCTAAAATCTTGGCTGCCTAGACTTCGATCTGCTTGTCTGGCTGCAACCAAGTCGTTTTCTACAAAACTACTACCTTGCTACCTCGACTCCTTGCTGGGTCTCTACCCCGACTCCTTGCTGGGTCCCTTTTCATTTATTTTTCTGGTGAAATATTACTACTAGAAGCTCTATACACCGTCGCCTTCGTTTGTGCGCTGCTGCCACCTAGTATTGACCCTTCAATCAAAAAAAAAAAAATTTCCGCTGCTATTGTGACTACTTCTACTATGGCCATTGGAACTGCCTCTTTTACTTCATCCTCGGGCAACTCGTCTTCTACTCTCCAGGGTAACGTATGTGATTCTCAAATTCAATTCTCCAACTCAGGTATTTTTCATTCTGCTTTCAATGTTTCTACAGTTTCTAGTAATAATACTTGGATAATTGATTCTGGTGCAACGGATCACATGACTTTTAATTCTCAAAACTTCAGTCATCGTAGTCCAACTAAAACCAATAATGTGTCATTTGCTGATGGTACACCCACCCCAGTTCATGGGGCTGGATCTATATCTCTAACACCGTCCTTAAATTTATCATCTGTTTTACACGTGCCCACTTTATCCAACAATTTACTCTCGATTAGTCAAATTACTAAATCTCAAAATTGTTCTGTTACGTTCTGGCCTTCTCATTGTGTGTTTCAGGACATCACAACCAAAGAAACGATTGGAACTGGTAGGGAAGAAGGAGGGTTGTACTACTTTACAGCAGACAGTGTTTCTAGTCATCCTCACAGAGTAGTCCAAGTTAAAGCTGACAATGAGAGTAATATCTTCCTTTGGCATAAGCGTTTAGGTCATTGTTCTTTTGGATATCTCAAGTTTTTATTCCCTTCTTTGTTTAAAACAATTGGACACAATAATATGCAGTGTGAGACGTGTGTTTTGTCTAAACATCATCGCACAGTTTTCCCCCTAGTAATGATAATAAACGATCTATGCCTTTCTCTCTTGTTCATTCTGATGTTTGGGGTCCATCGAATATTGTTTCTACATCTGGTATGCGCTGGTTTGTTACATTTATTGATGATTGTACTCGCATGACTTGGATTTTTCTTTTAAAAAATAAAAATGATGTATGTGACATCTTTCAAAATTTTTATCATATGATTCTCACACAGTTTCATAAGAAAATTCAAGTTTTACGCTCAGATAATGGTGGTGAATATCTAAACCATAGTGTCAAAGCTTTTTGTTTGAAAAATGGTATTCTCCACCAAACATCTTGTGCACATACCCCTCAACAAAATGGTACTGCTGAACGTAAAAATCGTCATCTCCTCGAGGTTGCACGATCTTTACTTCTCGGTATGCATATGCCTAAATCTTTTTGGGGTGATGCAGTTCTATCTGCTGCATATCTCATTAATCGTATGCCATCCAGTGTTCTGTCTTTCCAAACTCCACTGCAATCCTTGTCTCATTACTGTGATATTAACTCTGCATTACATATTCTTCCTCGAGTCTTTGGATGTGTGGTATATGTACATGTGCATGCTCCTCATCGAGGAAAGTTAGACCCACGTGCTCTTAAGTGTGTTTTTATAGGGTATTCTAGCTCACAAAAAGGGTACAAATGTTATCATCCTCCATCCCGTAGGCTATTTGTGTCATAAGATGTCACGTTTTGGGAAGATGAGGCATACTTTACTCCCGAGACTTCTCTTCAGGGGGAGAATTCGAACTATGAAGAGAAGTCTCCTAAAACTGACAGTGGTATACCCATTAGTCTGAGAGGTCAATCTTCCGAGAGAGAGAATTTACCTTCTGAAAATGAGATTCCTGGTAGTCTCACGAAAAAAACAGAACCACCCTTGAGAATATATGAAAGGCAGAATAAAGGGAAAGAGAAACAGGGGGAGTCAGTTCTCATACAAGTAGTACAACCTTCCTCTTCTCCATCACTGGTTCATCAATCAGACTCTGAGGTTGAAAATGCACCTGAGGTAACTCTTGAACCCTCTATTTTATCTGATGACTTGTCCAGTGAAAATCACACAGATCCTGACCCGAGTCTATCTACTAGACGGTATCCTAGTCGAGAACATAGACCACCTGTACGGTTTGGTTTTTCTCTCGAACGACCTCCAGCAAATAGTAAGGCCCTTTACTCTATTACTGATTACACCTCAACTCACAGACTATCTGAAACCTTTAAAGCTTTTGCACATCAATTATCCTCTGTATCTATTCCTAGTAAATTGCAGGATGCATTGACAGACCAGAATTGGGTCCGAGCCATGGATGAGGAGATGAAAGCTTTACAAAAAAATTGCACCTGGGAAATAGTGGATCTACCTCAAGGGAAGAAAGCTGTTGGATGCCGATGGGTCTATACCATCAAACACAAAGAAGATGGCTCGATTGAAAGGTACAAGGCCAGGTTGGTTGCTAAAGGGTACACTCAGACTTACGGAGTTGACTATCAGGAGACTTTTGCTCCAGTAGCAAAGTTAAACACTGTTAGGGTACTTCTCTCACTAGCAGCTAATCTGGAGTGGCCATTGAAACAATTTGATGTAAAGAATGCATTTCTACATGGAGAACTCAATGAAGAAGTTTATATGGATCTTCCCCCTGGTTTTGATTCTAAAACTGGTAAAGTCTGTAGACTAAAAAAGGCTCTCTACGGACTAAAACAATCACCTAGAGCCTGGTTTGGACGACTCAGTACTTCCATGAGGAAATTTGGATATCAGCAGAGAAACTCCGATCACACCTTATTCTTCAAACATAAGGGTGGCAAAATCACTATACTGATTGTCTATGTTGATGATATGATTGTTACAGGAAACGATGATCTGGAGATGACTAATCTCCAAGACACTTGGCCACAGAGTTCGAAATGAAAGACCTGGGGGTATTAAGGTATTTTTTGGGAATTGAGGTAGCCCGATCAAAACATGGGATTTTCCTCAGTCAGAGAAAGTATGTTCTTGATCTACTTACAGAAACTGGGATGCTTGCTAGCAAACCAACAGATACTCCTATGGACCAAAATCACAAGTTATGTGAATGTCCAGATCACCCTGATCGAACCCCAGCAAACAAAGAAAGATATCAAAGGCTTGTTGGTAAGCTTATCTATCTATCGCATACTCGTCCTGATATTGCATATGCAGTGAGTGTAGTAAGCCAATTTATGCACGCTCCTACTGAGAGTCACATGGATGCAGTCCTTCGGATTCTGAGATACTTAAAAGGAGCTCCTGGTAGAGGATTAATGTTTTCTAAAAATGAACATCTAGATATCGAGGGATACACGGATGCTGATTGGGCTGGGAATGCTAGTGATCGGAGATCTACTTCTGGTTACTTTACCTTTGTAGGGGGTAACCTAGTCACTTGGAGGAGTAAGAAACAGACCGTGGTATCACGATCCAGTGCTGAGGCAGAATTTCGAGGGATTGCCCAAGGAATCACTGAATTATTGTGGTTGAAGAATTTATTGAGTGATTTGAGATTTCATCAAAGAGACTGCATGAGACTGTATTGTGATAATAAGGCTTCAGTACAGATTGCTAACAATCCTGTACAGCATGATCGTACTAAGCATGTGGAGATTGATCGATTCTTCATCAAAGAGAAATTAGAAGAAAAGATAATCGAGCTTCCTTTTGTTCCAAGTAAGGACCAACTTGCAGATATCCTTACAAAGGCCATTAATGGAAAGAGTTTTCATGACTCAATTAGCAAGTTGGGCATGAGTGACATCTATGCACCAACTTGAGGGGGAGTGTTAGAGTATTTTATTTTGTAAGATATTTGTTGTATATAGTTGACAATCTATTACTTAATCTTAGCCATTAGTGTGGTAGGTAAGGAATTAATCTTAGCCATTGGTGTGGTAGGTAAGGACTTTGTATTTTTCTATAAATAGCCTCCATATGGAGAAGAATAAAATCAACAAACACTTTGTATTTGTTCAATAATAAACTAGAGAATAGAGAGAGTTCAGATAATCCAAAATCGATAGAAAACAGACAACTAAGAGGAGAAACAGAGAGAGAAGAAAAGGCAAAAGGGGGAGAAGAAGATCACCTTGGAAACAAGAGGATTCGGATTCAATCCTTAAGTCATATTCTCACCATCAAGCTTGGATTTGGAGAAAGTGAAAGCTAGACGAATTCGCAACAGGAGGAGGACGGGAGTTCATCGCACCTAGAATTTTTCTATCTCTTTCCTTCTTTATTTTCTTGCTTGTAACTCTAATTATTAATTAGAAAACACGTTTGGTTGTAAATCTTTGATTATGAACTAAACTTGTAAGTTAAGGTTTTGTTGGATCTTATTCTATGAAACTTGGATGAATTGATTGTATAATTTATTGTAGGTGATTATTATGTTGTTGAGTGGCATTATTGTTCTTAATGCTTTTGAATGTGAAGGCCTGCATTTAGTTGATATTATGGTTGTGTGTTATGTACTGAGAGGAGATGCCCACAACGTGCTTGATGTAATGTCCACCATATGTAGAATTAGATAGAGATATGCTAATTTACTTGTGTGATCATATATGGTGTTTATTGTAACTAATGCATTTTCATGCACTTGGATATTCCATCGAGAGGTAGGATATTAGTGTATGTGGTAATAGGTCCGATTTACCTCGAGAGGAGACTTTGGATAATTTAGATAAAGACGGTCATCAACATGAATAATTAAACTACAACAATGTGCTATCATGAAACTCAATTGGATGGATTAGGTAAATTCAAATACCCTAACCAATCTCTCATATTGGTTGTCTGCTTTCCTTTTATGTTTTTATATTTTTATCTTTTAATTCTTCTTTTAAACCTTTCGATTATCCAAATAGAAGTAGCTTTAGTTATTTTTAGTACTTAACGCCTAAATATTCCTGTGGAGACGATAATTTATTCATCATTATATTACTTGTGCCGTCCCCATATACTTACGGGTACAAAAAGGTGTAACACGAGGGCATGAATAACTTTATAAAGGATTACATCAGCAGCCGTGTGAAATTGCATGTATGCATCCCTCAAATTGATAGGCACTCTAGAGGCTATGAAATGTTTTTTAACGGACGAATGTCATTTCAAGAGTAAAATTCCAGTCCCTATAACTCATCTGCAATCGCTTGAGGAACATGCAGCTTTCGTCTACACTCATGACATTGCCACTGAAGTGGTTGGCTAGATTAAACATGAAGTATACTTCACACACTCGGCACCGGAGACAAACTAAGAACCCTGCGCTTACCATGTGTCAAGATCTGATTTTTCAGATATGAGGGAAGTTGTGTACCCATGAGCGGAAGGGCTTGGCTGGGCTCAAGGTTTTTTAAAATAATTTTTTTATAGTTTAAATTATTTATATTATTTTAGATAAAAAAAATAAGTAAAAATTTAATTATTTAATTTCTATCTAACTTATAAAATTAAACTTAATCCAATAAGCCAATTTAATTGCAATAAAAGCCCAATAAACCAAACTTAAATTAAACCTCATAAACTAAAGTTAATATAAACTCAAATCAAATGTATAATTAAAATGAATAAAAATTAAATTAGATAACTCTCCACCACACTTGACATGATAGGTACAAAGACTGCATCAAACCGTTTTTCTATTTCTTTTCTATTTTCTCGTTGAATAAACAGAGCCACACTTATTTTGTTTTATTGATTCGTTTAGTGTTGACTCTTCCTATTTCCACAGTGAGTATAGAATATGTATTTTCAGTTATGAAACTTGTTAAACAATTATTTTAAAATAAGAAAAATGACAATTTTTTACAAAATGTTTGGTCATTTACATTGAAAGTGAACTTATTGATACTGTTAACTCAAAATCAGTAATATATATATATTTTCTATTTTGAAATTACATAGTGCACAATTTCGGTAATATCTTATTGTATTTGCATTCCATGCATATTATTTGCAAATTTTTTTTTTGTTTTGCCTAAATTATGTATTTGAGAATAAGAGTCATTATCCTTCATTATTGTTAATAATAAATTCTCTTGTAATGTTCATATTTAACTATTATATATAAAATTTTTGTATAATATAAAATAGTTGGATTTTTAAATAAAAAAATAAAATTTATAATAGTCCATTCAACATAAAGCTTCTAGCTATGCCTGTGTGCGCACCAATTGGACATACTAGCCGATCAGTAAGAACACAATGCTATTTAGGAATCTGAACTCCGCAATTAGCCTGTTATTTCTCGTCATTGCATATTGTAAGAAGGAAAGGGAATTTCATGCCGCCATACGTTTTATGTTATGAAAATAGAGCACATGACAGAGATTCCTGGGTAATTGATAGTGAAGAGGTGGACCAAGTCTGCTACACGTGATTCTCACATCCAAACACCCTTTACAGGTTAATTTACTGAAGGCCTCCAAACATCCATGTTTGACTCATTGAGTGGAGAATGCAGCCAGCTGTGTTACTATGGCAGAAAAACAAATAAGGTTACAATCTGTTGAAGAAGGAACTTATTGGTTTGCATTGTATTTCGCAAGGGTTAGCCAATAAATTTGGAATGCTAACCTAGGCAAAATGAAAAGGACGGGGTTCCGCATAGCAACATTGTAAAAGATCCATAGGATGTGAAAACCAAAGCCAGGTTTGGGGTAGCAGTAACTCCTCCAGCTGCCAAACCCTACAAGCATAGAAGACCAAATCCTTGCCAGTTCTATGGGCGTACCAAGTACGATATGGTACTGAATGCAAATATTAACGTGTAATTGCATAAATCAGTTCTCTCTAATGAATTACTGTAACTGCGAACTTGGGCCAGACCGAATATGTTGATTTCATTACCGGACAATTAATTTTTGAATTCGTTGTGATTGACATAGTAGATCGTATTACTTAAGAACCCAAGCCCAAAATGTAATTATGCAAAGGATTTGGGACGAAGGACGATCTTGGGCCCAATGTCAATAATACATTTAGACAATATGCTTCCAGAATCATAGATATTCCATAGATTAACGATGCAATATCAAATTCATAGCACACATCAGAATCTTGTTAATTACAACCCTAACCCTTAACAATGTCAAACGACCACAATACTAAAATGACCACAATACTAACCCTTTACTAGTATCAAAACAAAACATTCATTATAAAGTAAATAAAACTTAGAACCCCTAAGATTTACTCTTCTATAAGCGCAAACAATCTTTGAATTTATTGGTAAAGACCTCCCCTGCCGTTAATCAAATTTCATCCAATTTAATGGTTAACTAAGTTTGACTATAAAAAAGTCCAAAAATAAAAAAATATTAAGATGGACAGTAGAGATCTTAACTATTTTTCTTTTATTTTTTTTATTTAATAAATTTTTAGTAATTTTCTATATTATTTTGAGGGCATTTTAGTCTTTCTTATTGTCAAACCTGGTCAACTGTTAAATTAGATGGAATTTAACTAATGGTAGGGAATGGCTTTGCCAATAAAATCAAATGTTATTTCCTCTTATAAAAGAATAAACCTCAGGAGATCTAAGTATTATTTACTCTTTATTATAATTACAATACACATTTGTTGCCTATTGCAAGCACACCAAAAATTATTAAAGCCAGAACTAGGAAAGACCTCATATTCCTGTTTGCCACCTGCAATTTAATCAAATCCCTCGAACTCCTTGTTTCACTTTTCCAACTAGACACTTTCATTTTCCGACATATTATTACGTTGCTCAACCAGCATACTCGTTTCAACTTCGTCTTCCAAAACTTCTCCTTTCCAATCAAGCCGCATAATCGTTTGCAAAAGATATTGGATTGGGTAATTCGTCGATTCATGCCTAGTAATTGTAGCCACCTGATATGAACCCCACTAGATAGAACTCATCCTTAAAAACTGGCTTGTAAGAGGAGGGTGCCTAATAAGTTTTATATCAACCACTAATCCCATGCTTAGTGGATGTGGGATCGTAATATTCCACCAACAATCAACGTCCATGGCTACCCATCATTCCTAGCTGGATGACTCCACATATCCCGCATCGGGTAGTAGCCCTCCCCAGGTCACCCTGTCCATGCTGGTGCGCGTGGTGAAGGTTCTGATACCACTTGATATGAACCACTATGTAGAACTCACCCTTAAAAACCATTTTGTAATAGGAGGGTCTCTAGCAAATTATATACTAACCACTAATCTCATACTTAGTGGATGTGGGATCGTGATATTCTTTGGTACAGATGCACCAGTTTTATCTTTACCTATTTTGTAGAGAATGGAGACAGAGTAGATAAAATAAAGAATGGGTCACTTCGAGAGGAACCCAAGCCTTCTAATACACTGTTTGTGTGATGAATTAATTGAGTACTTTGTTATTCCATGATCATCTCTTAAACAGAGATTATTATAACGGCTAATAACAAGAAAATAGGAACTAAACATCTGTATCCATGATACTTAGGAATATATTATGAAATAAACTATTTTGAAGTGGATGACAACTGGATGACTTATTCAAACATTATCATTCCTTTTCCCTTAAAAAAAGACACTTGCCCTCAAGTGCAGATGTCTGGAAACTGAGCCTTCATAAGTTCAAGGTCTTCCCATGTGGCATATGTTAATGATAGTCCCTGCCAATGAACTAAAGCTTCATCTCTTTTTTTCCGCTTACGATGTTCTAAAATAGCTTGTGGATTTGGCATTAATTTGTCTTGGTTGATTGAGGAAAGATGAGTCTAGACATTAATATTAGTTCCCATTTTCTTTTTAAGCAAGAATACATGGAAGACAAGATGTATTCGAGCTTTTCTTGGTAACTCCAACTTGTAAGCCACTGCTCCAATACGCTGCACTATCTGATAGGGGCCGTAAAATCTTGGAGAAAGTTTCATATTTTTTTCTGGTAGACATAGATAATTGTCTATATGGCTGTAGCTTTACATATACCCAATCTCCTACTGAAAACTCCCTCTCAGTATGCTTAGAGTCATATATTTGTTTCATCCTTGCTTGAGCCTTCTTGATATTTTGCTTCAATTCTTGGAGAATTGTATCCCGAACATTAACTCTTCCTGGATCTACAGCAGCAACCTTGGCAGTTCTAAGGACATAAACTAAAAGATTAAGTGGAGTGCGTCCATCTACAATCTCAAACGATGTCTTCTTGACAGTGGAGTGCCAACTAGTATTGTAACAATACTTTGTCCAAGCTAACCAACATACCCATTGTGTGGCCTGCAAACTAATAAGACATCGAAGATACATTTCAACCGTTCGATTCACAACTTCGCTTTGACCGTCCGTCTGAAGGTGATAAGCTAATCTAAAGTTGAAACTTTTGCCATTTAAACAAAATAATTCCGTCCAAAAATGCTTGTAAACATGGGATCTCTATCACACACAATCGACCTCGGCATTCCATGTAATCTGAATATTTGATAAAAAAAAGATTTATGCAACACCAGTTGTTGTATATGGATGAGTGATAGCAATAAAGTGAGCAAATTTTGACAATCTATCTACCACAACAAATATGGATGATTTACCTTTGGAGTTTGGCAGACCCTCTGTAAAATCCATTGCAATATTATCCTAAATTTGACTTGGAATGGGTAATGGTTGTAGTAAACCTGTAGGAGTGAAATGCTCAATTTTGTGACGTTGGAAAACATCACAATTCATTATATACTCCTTTATTTGCCCCCTCATGCCTCCTTAATAAAAACTAGACTGAATGCGATGAAGTGACTTTAAGAACCCCTCATGTGTGCTATCATGGTAGTGCCCAATCATGACTTGAGCAAGAGATGAATTTGGTGCCAAATAAATTATGTCTTTGAAAAAGAGAAGACCATTTTGATGTTTCCAAGGCCCAACAGCTTCCCCATCCTTGACTAATTGTACTAGTTGTTGAAGAACTGAGTTTCGTTGAATCTCTTTCTTAACTGACTCAACCCAATTTGGTATAGGTTGAGAGAAAGCTAATATCTCTACAGAATTTTCTTCTCTTCGAGACAGAGCATCCACTACAATGTTTTTCTTCCCCTTCTTGTAGATGATGATAAAATCAAATTCTATTAATTTATAAAGCCACCTTTGCTGGGCTATGGTGATAATCTTTTGATTCCACAAGTGTTTAAGACTTTGTTGATCAGTATACACCACAAATTACCTTCCAATGAGATAAGCTCGCCATTTCTGTACAGCTAGCACTAAAGCTAGTATTTATTTTTCATATGTAGAGAGGAACAAAGTTTTACCTTAGAGTGCATGCCTGCAAAATGCGATAGATCGCTCTTGCCTTAAAACTGCTCCCACCCCTGAACCAGATGCATCACATTTTATAAAAAAATGTCTTTGAAAAGTCGGGTAACGTCAATGTAAGAGCTTTGGTCATTGCCACCTTGAGACATTCAAATGCATCTTCTGCAATTTGGCTCCATGAAAAGGAATTTTTCTTGAGCATTTTATTGAGTGGACTAGCTATCTTTCCATAGTTTTTGATGAACTTTTGATAATATCCTATGAGACCCAACAATCCCCGCAAAGCTTTAACTGTTTCAGGTTTGGACCGTTCTATCATAGTTGAAATATTTTTAGGATCTACAACAACACCAGTATTAGAAATTAAGTGACCCAAATACTTGACTTCAAATTGGCATTTCTCAAGCTTGACATGTCGAATGTTAGTCTTCAAAATTGAAAAAACCAACATCCAAATGCGTCAAATGATTTGTCCACGACTTTCTATATATCAAGATATCATTAAAAAATACAAGAACAAATTTTCTCAAGTATTTTTTGAATACCTCATTCATGAGCGATTGAAATGTTGAAGGAGCATTTGTGAGACCAAAGTACATGACAAGAAAATCATAATGGCCTTGGTGGGTGCTGACATTCTCACAGCGCGTGAGATAAATTTCAAGTACAGGATGTGTCGAAGTACAGGGTTGAATCCACAAGGAAGTGGTGGTTAACCAATGCTAAAACTAAAGATATTAAAAAAAGCAGAATTATATAAGAAATTGAAGTTTGAATTATTAAAAAGAAAACTTTGACTACAACAATTATCTACGATAAATTTAGGCAAGGGTGAGATGGCGTTCGGTAGTCAAATGGTCCCAATCATGAGCACGGGTATTGCAATTGACTATTTAAAGCATAATATTTTAAAGAATTAAATTATCCCTAACATTGACACATCAAATTATATTGGTCATGCATTGATGTTGTAATTCTAAGGGTGAATTGCACTAAACTACCCTGACTTTTATCATAATTGCACGCTTAATACCAGTTTTTCCATAATTGCACTCTAGTACCCGGTAATCCGTTGACCACCGTCAGGGTAACGGTTGACCAAACCGATTCAGGGGTAAAATGGTCTTTTACATTTAAATTTATTTTTAAAAAATTTAAAAAATCATCCAACCAATAAGAACATGCCACGTCATATTTTAATTAATTTTAAAAAATATTTTTTAAAAAACCAAATAAAAAAAAAATTTTGAAAAAATTTTCGAAGAACACGAACCCAGATCTGGGTTCGTGGTCGAACCCAGATCTGGGTTCAACCACGAACCCATAAACTGGGTTCGACCGCGAACCCAGTTGCTGGGTTCGCGATCGAACCCAGCTTCTGGGTTCGATCGCGAACCTAGATCTGGGTTCGAACGCGAACCCAGCAACTGGGTTCGCAATCGAACCCAGCTGGGTTCGAACGCGAACCCAGTTGCTGGGTTCGAGATCGAACCCAGTTGCTAGGTTCGCGATCGAACCCAGCTGGGTTCGATCGCGAACCCAGTTTATCTGGGTTCGAAGATCTGATTTTCAATTTTTTTTTCCTTTGAGGGGCATTCTCGTCATTTTGCCTGAATCCGTTTGGTCAACCGTTACCCTAACGGTGGTCAACGGATTACCGGGTACTAGAGTGCAATTATGGCAAAACCGGCATTAAGCGTGCAATTATGATAAAAGTCAGGATACTTGAGTGCAATTCACCCTAATTCTAATTAAATTCACCTATTGGTCCTAGAGGAAAAACAATTAGAAACTCATTATTAGTTCTAATTCCTAGGTTAATTAAGCACTTTCATGCCTTAATTAATCTAGTCATTATTCCCTAGAATTAAGATAAACACAATTACAACCTAATGATTTATCAAATAAGCTATAATTTTTTTTATTAATTGCAATTCAATATTCATACAAATACTTTCGTAATGCAAATAACAAGAATTACAAATTAATAGAATCAATTATCTAGAAAACAAAGCTCTTGAAATATATATAAAAAGTGATAGTCATTTACAAACCCTAAAACTCAATCATGGTCCAAGTGGTAAAGAAGACACAAAGAGATGCTGGCACCCCAACCTTCAAATCACGAAAATCATCAATTTTCAAGCACCCATTTTGTTACTTTGATGAGTTAGAAGTGGCTAGAGACATTATTGTATTATGCTTTGATTTGTAATCAAGTTCAAAGTAAATTCTCAGTGGTGGCTAATGGTGGCAAATGGATTCAGATTATTGGGTCCGATTGTATCTGAATCCGATTTTCAGATATGGAAAATCTAAAATTATTGTGCGGTTTTGGATAAATCGTATTTTCAACTTAATGATTTAAAGTTAATGGGAAAAAATGTCAATATGCATATTCAATAATGTATGACTGTCAAAAATTTACTCAAAATGACTAAAATGATGAATTTTTGAAAAGTTGAAAACCACGCAAGTTTAAGAAAAATATTGGTTAAAAAGTGATAATTTGAAAAAAGGTAGGGGCCAAAATAAAATTTTCCTTTTAGATTAATAATGTTTGAAGATAAATAACTTTTTTTTTTTTCCATACTTTAAGTGTTTGTAATAAGTCCAATGAGAATTAATTTTAACATGTCAACAAAAAATAGTTTATTCTTCCTAACAAACTTAACAGATTTATTCTTCTTCCTTTAAAATAAACTTGAACCAAAATCTCATGCTTTTGTGTTTCTTGGGTATTTATCCTCTCCAAGTGCCTATAAATGTTTTGATTCTTCTCAAAATTGTGTTTTCATATCTTGCCATGTACACCTGCTGCCTATGGTCCAACACGCTTCACCATACCATCAAGTTCACTAAAGCCAGCCGAAGATGACTTTCCCCAACTGCCTGCTTCTAGTAACAGTACATCTCATGCTGTGCCATTGTCCTCTCAGTCTGGTAATGATTCTTTTGGTCATTCTCGTGAGTCAATCTCAACTCACTCACTAGTAGACCTAATATTGTGTACACTTGAGTCATTACATTCACAGCCTAATCCTTCTATCCCTCCATTCCATGCCAATCTATATACATCCAATGCTATCCCGCTCCCAAAATAATATATACTAGCCAAAACACATCCGTTCAACCAATAACACCCTTTATCTCATCTGGTGAACCATCTTGTATTTCTCAAGTCGTCAAAGATCCTAATTGGCAAATGGCTATGTGTGAGGAATTTAATACTCTTATGAGGAATGGTACGTAGGATTTGTTTCCTCCTAATCCAAAGTATAATCTAGTCAGTTGTAAATGAATTTTTCAAATTAAAAGAAACTCATATGGGACTACTGAAAGATATAAAGCAAGACTTCACTATAAAAAAATGTTATATTTGTCGTGATTTTTTTACCGCAGATGCTAATCCGTGGCAAATATTAAAAATTTTAAATCTTTTACCGCATATTTTAAGTCTTTTACAGCATATGGTCCGCGGCAAAAAGGTTTTTACAACAGTTCTCACCTGCGGTAAAACTTTTTACCACGGTAATATTTAGAGTACTTTTTACTGCAGATTATAGCATATGTTCTCCGCACTGAAATTGTTTTTTTTTTTTTTTTTGATACTTGTTGCTAAGGAGTTTCATAATCGCCCTGATCTTGATTATACAAAGACATTCAGTTCAAAGACATTCAGTTCAGTAGTCAAATCTACTATAATTTGAACAGTGATATGTCTTGCAATTGCTTGTTGTTGGTCTATTTATCAATTGGATGTTAATAATAGCTTCATTCAAGGCAATTTATCCAAAGAGGTATACATGGCTCAACCCTTGATTTTGTAGATTCTCATTTGTCTTCTAATATGTGAAGTTACATAAAGCCATAAAGTAAGCTCCCTGGGCTTAGTCCAAAAAGCTTAGCTCGTTCTTATCATTTGGATTTGTTAACAACATCTCTAATTCCTCTATTTATTTTTCATTATCCTGACATAACTATGTATTTTTAGTCTATGTTGGTGATCTTATTATGATGTAGGACAATGGCCATGAAATAGAGGTGGTCGATGGAATTGAGGAGGGTGAGGATGACGACTTCGTTGGAATGGTGATGCATCAACTGTGTGAAAGTTAGACAAAACAATTAGCGAAATCTGCACAACACAGCTCGGCAGAAAATCTGGAAGCAGAAGAAAGTGGAGACGAAAAAATAAATTGCATCGTTCAAAGGGTCTTCTTGACACTAAAAAAAGGACCAGAAATTTCGACTCGCCATCAAGTCTTCCGAACCAATGCTCTTATAAATGGAGTGATAGCGAAGGTAGTGATCGACACAGGTAGTTCAAAGAACTTGGTGTCCAAAGAGCTGGTTCGAAAGCTGAAACTGTCCACTGAGAAACACCCGTAACCCTATGGCCTGCGTTGGATTCGAAAGGTGGAAGGCGCGGCTGATATAGTCAATGAAGTGTGTAGAGTACCGCTATCAATTGGTAAGAATTACAAAGATTAAGTTGTGTGTGATGTAATGGTTATGGATGCTTGCCAGATTTTGTTAGGAAGACCATGGCAATACGATGTGGACATCGGTTTTAAAGGAAGAGCCAATACCTACGAATTCTGGTGGAAAGGGAAACAAATCATATTGAAACCACCTACTTTGAAGACAGATGCACGGCAAGAGGAGGGAGAAAATTTCCTAGCCATGGCAACAAAACATGTGACAAATGAATGCCAAGCTTGTGCGTTGCTAACTCAAGAGGATGACACGGAAAAGGAAACAATACCCAAAAAAGTCCTCCCTTTGGTGACCGAATTTTCTGACCTGACACCGAAAGAGCTACCAATAGGATTACCACCAATGCGAGAAATACAACATCAAATTAATCTGATTCCAGGAGCAAGCCTACCAAATCTAGCACACTATAGAATGAGTCCACAACAACACAAGATACTACAAGATCAAGTTGATGATTTGTTACAGAAGGGATACATCTAGGAGAGCAAGAGCCCTTGTGCAGTGTCGGCGTTGCTAGTACCCAAGAAAGATGGCACCTGACGAATGTGTATCGACAGCCGAGCAATTAACAAAATTACCATCCGTTACCGGCACCCAATACCTACAATCCAAGACATGATCGACCAATTGGGAGGAGCAAAAGTGTTCTCCAAAATTGACCTGCGAAGTGGGTTCCATCAGATTCATATTAGGCCTGGGGACGAGTGGAAAACTGCGTTTAAAATGCACGAAGGGTTGTACGAATGGTCTGTGATGCCGTTCGGTCTCTCCAACGCTCCAAGCACTTTTATGAGACTCACGAATCAGGTACTGAGACCTTTCTCATGCAAATTTATCGTTGTTTACTTCGACGATATTCTTATTTACAACCCTGATGAAGAGTCACACTTGAGACACATGAGAGAAGTGCTAATAGTCCTGCAGAAAAATCACTTATACGTGAACAAGAAGAAGTGTAATTTCTTGTAAGACCGGCTGATTTTCTTGGGGTTTGTCATGGGAAAGAATGGGGTTCAAGTGGATGCGGTCAAGGCAATTCGTGAATGGCCGACCCCATCAACGATGACAGACGTGCAATGTTTCCATGGGTTAGCAAAGTTCTATCGAAGGTTCATTCCAAACTTCAGTAGCTTGGCAGCGCCATTGACTGAGTGCACAAAAAAAGGCTGTTTCCGTTGGGCAAAAGAGCAAGAATCGAGCTTCGCGCTACTGAAAGAGAAACTCAGCACAGCACCCGTCCTCGCGTTACTAGATTTTGATAAGTTATTCGAAGTCGATTGTGATGCCTCAGGGAATGGAATTGGGGCCGTTTTATCTCAAGAGGGCAGACTGGTGGAATTCTTTAGTGAAAAACTAAGTGACGCGAGGCAACGATGGACAACTTACGAGAAAGAATTTTACGCCGTCTTCCGAGCTCTCATGCATTGGCAGCATTACTTGATCCAAAAGGAATTCGTGTTGCACAGTGATCATCAAGCTCTGAAATTCATCAACAACCAACACCACATGAACAACATGCATGCCCGGTGGATCACATACATGCAGAAATTTACCTTCTCCCTAAAGCACAAAGTTGGACTGATGAACAAAGTCGCTGACGCATTGAGTAGACGGACCACACTGCTAGTGACAGTAGAAGCTGAAATCACTGGTTTTGAGACTTTGAAAGACCAATATGTCACCGATGAGGACAAGTGCAGCACCCACCAAAATGTAGGTGACTTCTGATACACGATGGATTTTTATTTAAATCCAATAAATTGTGCAGTCCAAAAGGGTCATTGCGGGAGAAGATTGTGCGGGAACTTCATGGACTGGATTGGGCGGCCACTTGGGACGTGACAAGACAATCATGTTGATCGCCGACTGTTATTACTGGCCGCAGCTGAAGAGAGACGCTGGGAAAATCGTCCAACCCTGTCGAGTATGTCAGGAATCGAAAGGACAGTCCCAAAATACCAGTTTGTATACTCCCCTACCCATTCCAAAGACGATTTGGGAAGATTTATCGATGGACTTCGTGCTTGGATTACCACGAACTCAGAGGGGCAAAGATTCCATCATGGTGGTGGTCGACCGGTTTTTAAAAATGGCGCATTTCGTCGCCTGTAAAAAGACTGCAGATGCAAGCCATATTGCCGACTTGTTTTTTCGCGAAGTGGTGCACTTACATGGAGTCCCAAAGACCATCACGTCAGATCGTGACGTCAAATTCGTAAGCCATTTTTGGAGGACCTTGTGGAAGAAATTTGATACCCAATTGCAATGCAGCAGTGCTTTCCATCCGCAAACGGACTGCCAAACGGAGGTAGTGAACCATACTCTAGGAAACATGTTGCGATGTATCAATGGAGAAAAACCAAAACGATGGGACCTTGACCTGGCACAAGCAGAATTTGCATACAATAGTATGACCAATCGTTCGACGGGAAAAACTCCTTTCGAAGTCGTATATACTCAGCAGCCAAAACACGCGTTGGACCTAGTCATATTACCAATCCAACCGAAAGTCAGTAGAGCGGGAGAAAATCTAGCTGAACGAATTCAGCAACTACATTCAGAAGTGCAAGCTAGCTTGGAGACTGCTAATTCTGCTTACAAAACTGCTGCAGACCAACATCGGCGTAAGAAAGTGTTCGCAGAGGAAGATTTGGTGATGGCCTATTTGCGAAAAAATCAGTTTCCTGAAATCCAAACTAAGCTACATAAATGAAAGTATGGACCTTTCAGAGTCACCAAGAAAATTAATGACAATGCCTATATTCTACAGCTGCCAGATAATTGGAACATCTCTAATACATTCAATGTAGCCGATCTTTCGGAGTACCATGAGGACGTGCCCTTGTATTCGGATGACTCGGGACGAGTTTGTTTCCAAGAGGAGGAGACTGATGTAGGACATGAGGAAGTTGCAGCTGTGTGCAACTGTGGAGATCAGACATGAGGAAGTTGATATTGTTAGTTAGTTTATTTGTCAGTTGGGTTTTCTTGTTTTGCAAGTCGTTAGGTGTTAGTGTTGGAAATAAATCAAACTTGTTTTGAGATTAGTTTTTCAGTCCCTTTAGGATTCTATTTGTTATTTTCTTTTTTTAAGCAAAAAGTCAGGAAGGTTCTCGTGATTCGAGATTATTTAGCTTCCGCTACGTCATATTATCACAACAAATCAAATCGATGCCATTTGTGAGTTTATCAAAGCTCTTTTGTAAACGGTTCTCGGTCAAGGATGTAGGGGACTTGCATTATTTTGTAGGTGTGGAGGTCATTTCGACCAAAATCGACATGTTTCTTACCTAACAAAAATATATACGAGATCTTCTTAGTCATACCAAGATAGATGATGCTAATATTGTCACCACACCGTTATCTACTACTGGTTCTCTTGTTCTTTAAGTTGGGATGACAACGAATCAAATTGATTTCGGATCGACATATGCTCCATACCTAAAATTCATTTTGAGTAAGGTGCTTCATACCTGACTCGTGCCCCTAATAGGTTTTCAATTTTCACTTCAAACCTAAAATCATTTGGCATAGGGTGATCCGGACCCAATCCGAACTTACCCGTTTCATTTTGTATTTTTTAAAATAAAAATATTTAACTCATTAATTAAACAAACTTTCACGTACAATTGAAATTAATCAAATTTAAACTAAATTTTGATACTATATATTATATAGTGTTTTCGGTATACAATAGAAGATATTGAACTAAATCCGAAATTGGATGACTGATTTTAAAAACTGGTCAAACAGCGTAAGTGTTTTTCCCTTTTGATAAAATAATAATAAATTAATTAGGTTTTTGTCATTAATCATAGAATTGAAAAGTAATAACATTTTAAAAATAATTAAATTATTTGTATAGAGCCATTTGATGATATCCTGGATTGGTAGCATATTTTTTATGTAATAAAATAATGTTATTGATGAGCATTAAGCAAGCAAAAATACCTATTTAACAAAAACTAATGAAAACTTCTTTTACTGATGGTTGTCTTAAATTAAATCAAGAGTTAATTGCATAGACCTTCTCTGAGGTTTTATCAACTACAAACGGAGTTAACTTTATTGTTTAATAACAAATACCTCCCGTACTCTTAGTAAAATTTGGTCAAATGTAACAGTTGACCAGGGGAGATCTTTGTCAAAAACCTGAAAAGTTGATAAAAAGTTGATTACGCCTGTAATTGAGTAAACTAAAAAGAGTGGAGTACTTTGTTAATAAACTCAAAATTTAACTCTACCTGTAATTGACCAAACCTCAAGATAAGTAGGCGTTATTTACTCTTAAATCAAATGTGTTCAGGGTTATTTAGGTAACTTGCTATATAATTGAAAAAAAAAAGAAAAATTATATCACAAAATATAAAAACAAAGTGCTTTAAAAATAAAAAAGTATAGGATTAAAAACAAATGTTAAATTAAGAAATAAAGAATATTAAGAATTAAAAAAATAAATTAATGATTTTTTTTGAAGTAAAATAATTTGTTACGAATGATTGTAATTAATACCTATTTGTTATATGGGACCATGTGATGATATCTTATAAACTCCATAAACTCCAAGTGCTTATGTGATTGTAAAAATAACTACAAGTGCTTGGGGTCTATAAACTCCATAGCATAACAGCTACCTAAAGTCTTCAAATTGAATCCCATTTGATTGATTGCTAGTTTTTTGCTTGAAAATGGGTTCAACAACAAAACCTCATGCAATATGTATTCCCTATCCAGCACAAGGCCATATTATTCCTCTGCTGCAATTTGCCAAACTTTTACACTCAAAAGGCTTCCATATAACCTTTGTCAACTCCGAGTTCAACCATAGACGCTTGCTTCGATCCAAAGGACCAGACTGCTTGAAAGGCCTGCCTGATGATTTCCAGTTGGAGACCATACCGGATGGATTGCCTCCGTCTGATCGCGATGCAACGCAAGATCTTCCATCTTTATCAGATTCGCTGAAGAAAACTGGTTTGACACCATTCCTGAAATTAATTGAAAGGCTGAATTCATCAGGCCAAGTGCCCCCGGTTAGCTTCGTGGTTGCGGATACAACCGTGAGTTTTGCTCGAGAAGCTGCGAAAATAATAGGCATAAAAGGTATTGCAGTTTGGACTGCCTCAGCTTGTGGCTTGTTGGGATATTGGCAGTATGGTGAACTTGTCAAAAGAGGCCTAGTTCCCTTCAAAGGTACATATGTTCATTTTGTTTAACTGTAATACAATTGATGTTCTAGTATGAATTAATCTTCCTTCATTTTATGTGTAAAATAAAGATTTTATGAAAATGTGTTGATGAGCTTTGAACTTGGCCTTTTTCGTGTTAATTTCAGATGAAAACTTCCTCACTGATGGGAGTCTTGATACACCTGTTGATTGGATTCGCGGCATGCCCAACATGCGCTTAAAGGACTTGCCAGCCTTTATAAGGGTAACCGATCCTAATGATATTTTGTTCAATTTTATGAAATCTGAGACAGAGACCATCTTGGAATGTTTAGCAATTGTGATCAACACATTTGATGAGTTTGAACATGAAGTCTTGGAGGTTATTGCATCAATAAATCCCAACATTTATACAATAGGTCCCCTTCATTTGCTTTGTAAGCAAATGCCTGAAAGCGATTCTTTCAAGATGTTTACGACAAACTTGTGGAAGGAAGACACGGAATGTCTTAAATGGCTTGATAGAAGAGAACCCAATTCGGTTGTGTACGTGAATTATGGTAGCATAACTGTGATGACAGACCAACACTTGAAAGAATTTGCTTGGGGTCTTGCAAATAGTGGGCATTCATTTTTATGGGTTGTAAGGCCTGATGCAGTGATGGGTACTGACTCTGCAATCCTCCCTGAAGAATATTTTGAAGAGATAAAGGACAGAGGATTGATAGTGAGTTGGTGCCCACAAGATCAAGTTCTCTCACACCCATCATTGGGTGCTTTTCTAACACATTGTGGTTGGAACTCTATGCTTGAAAGCATAATCAATGCCGGCAAGCCTTTGATTTGTTGGCCCTTCTTCGCCGAGCAACAAACAAATACTCGATATGCGTGCACGACTTGGGGGATTGGCATGGAAGTCAATCATGATGTGAAGCGTGACGAAATTGAGGCTCTTGTTAAAGAAGCGATGGAAGGCGAGAAGGGAAAGAAAATGAAGGAAAAGGCTCTTGAATGGCAGAAGAAAGCAATTGCAGCAGCAAATATTGGAGGAACATCTTATAATAATCTCGAAAGATGCATGAAGGAGGTCTTCAATTATGGTTACTAATCAAAATTTGATGATTTTGTGTGTTTTTAAAGTATTATCAAGAACTTTATTTTGTGTGTTTTTGGTGTTTTAATGTTGACATACTTTGATATTAATGGCTATTAAGTGACATAATATTGTTGAAGTATTTCTCTTTATTTAATAAATAGTATGTAGAATTCTCTATATTCATCAAATTAATTTAAGTGTAAACCGTAATTGAGATCCATCATAGTATTTCAATTATTTTTTATGTATAATAGCAAAAGATTTTAAAGTGAATATAAGCGTACGTAAATTTGAGTGTTCTTGATTCGATATTTTTTTTTCATTGATCACATATTTGAATAATAAAATGTGGAAGCCTAATGGGATTGATGACTTTCACACCACAACAAATTGTTCCACTGCTGTTGCTAATGCTTGAAATTTACATGCCATTTTTTCTAGGGTAGGGCTTAGAAAGTGACCCCAATAATTGTGGGCACTCTAGGATATTCTTCTTCTTTTGATTTTATGAGAATCAAAGAGAGGAAGAAGAACTCTCAGCCGACATTTTCTTCTTGAAAATTATTTTATTGATGACAAAAAAATGAATAATGTCTCTATAATAATAAGATTCAACTCAGACCCATTAAGTATTAAGTAAAAAAATAAACTGGCCCTGAATGCAGATGAGCTAAATTGCACAAATTAATTACTAAACGTACAAGTAACGATAAATTTTCTTTTTCCCATAAATATATAATTATATAGCATTAGCAAGCACTTAGCTGATTTTGATATCATCATCTTGTTAATAGAATTACGTGTGTATGTTTATTTATATGCTTGTGTTGTTAATATTTTTAGGTTGGTTCCATATATAAAGTGTCATTATAATATCTCTTATATTATATGTTTCTAATTTCAGCAAGAAAATAAATAAAAAAAAAGTAAAAAAAAAAGAAAAAGAAAATAACTTCTATTCCTAACAAGAAATTTCCTTATAAGTGGATGCCATTCACGACTCCACACCTGTAGGTCGGCAAAGAGAGGCCATAAGGTGATAAGGTGATAATCATAAAATGGATGACTATCTTTAATTGTGTTCGTGTTGTGGGGCTGCCAATAATAGAGGTGGAGGATTTTTGTATAACAAGATTTTTGACTAACAACCCTCATAACAAAACACTGGCAAGCACATGTGTCCTACCACCTCACTTTTGAACTGATAAATAATAAATTAATATAATAAGATTAAACAAACTAATATTTTGGACCATTGCTCAACTAATAAGATGATGGGAATTAATTAGAAATACTCAAATTATAATTAAAAAATTACAAATCTACCTAGTCCATATTAACTTTTGTATTGTCAACTCAAAGAAAAATTGGGACAAAATATCCCTCCCATTTTAGCACTTACAAATCTTGTTTTAATTAATGATTTTTTTTTTTTTGCATAGCTTAATTATTTGATTTAGAAGTGTGAATTTCTTACATTTGTAAAGATATAATAATTCCATAATTTTACCTGATGATTTCGACCCGATGAATATGTGACCTGATATTTTATAGGGATTTAGGATTTAGAATGATTTCTTTATCTATCAATGAATTTACAAAAGTTTTTGTATTGATTTTGTTGTGGGTTTTTTTTCTCTTTAACTTTTGCACATTGATTTGGTAGTGTGTAAGTGAATTTTGTAAACATTTCTGATATATAATTTATCGAGTCATGTAGACTCAATACTAATGTTATTGGATTGTTGCGACCTGATATTTTGGTAAAGAAGATGATTAACATTCAACTATCATCAAAGTTGAAAATAAGTTACGTGAGGTAAATATTAGGTTATAATGACTCAATGAAAAATAAATCTAGCGTTGTGGTGACCCGATGAAAAAAAAAATTTCTTTCTTTTTCTGTCTAATTTTTTATTTTTATTATGGTTTATACTTTAAGTAATATTTGTTATTGTTGATATAAAAATATTTTTTTTTACATGGTATTAGACTCGTTACGGTTTCTGTCACTACCAGTGACTTGATGCACCTTATATAATAGTTAAGCAAAACTTGCATCTCGTAGAAACAACAACCACTTTGATCTCTTGTCATCATACCAACAAACCTCATGTTCACAAACCCAATGTGCATCCCAATTAATAATCAAATTATACATTAACAAACTCATTCTTAAAAAAAATTTAACAATCCAAAATTTTTAAAATTTCAATAACTCATAAAAATGTATATGTAATTGATTGTATAAAAAAAAAAACAAAAGAGCAACACCAAAAACAAAATCCTCATTGAAAAATAGAAAAAAAAAAAGTAAACTTTTCATCATGTTGACCCATGGTAATAATAGTTGGAGAGACATGACCTGATGGTAATAAATATTGGGTCTGCTCGATCCGATAGTAATAATCATATGGTCAGCTAAGCTCGATGTTTAGCCAAGAAATGTAAAACACCAAGATCGGATTGACCCCTCAAGGAATACAGAAATGCAAAACCCAGAAAAATGAAAGATTAATAGATTCAAAGCTTTCTTTATAAATGAAATATGAACGCCATTGCTCAAAATTTCCAAATCAAAAGAAGATGGAGGTCAAAAACCATCTATAATGAACCCAAATAGAGTGTTGGTAGATGAAAAGCTTTTTAAGATTGTTGGAGTCAAAGATGAGTATAAATGCATACAATATGGTTAGATCCAACTTTAGTAGTATTTTACATTGAAGATTTTGGGTTAAAACTAAAATGGTGGAGGATAAAGACAAGTTCTGTTTAGATAAAATAGAAAGGGTATTTTTGTTATAAATTTTACTTTGGGTAGACAATGTAAAAGTTAGTATGAGTTGGGTAAGTTTGCAATTTTCAATTATGATTTAGATATTTATGATAAAATCCCTAAGATGATCTTTTATTAATAAAAAAATTTTTAAAGAAATGCCGAGATAATGGACGTAATAAATTCAACTCCTAACAAAATGTATATAAATTAAAAAGTCAATAAGGAAAGAAACATACAATATAAATACCTTATTATTGGACTCTCCATTTTCTAGAGATGAAGTGCGAGCTGCTCTCTTTGGTATGTTTCCTACAAAAGCACCTCGACCTGATGGTATGCCTGCTCTTTTTTTCCAAAAACAGTGGAATGTTGTAGGAGATAGTGTCACTAAAGTGTGTCTGGATATCTTGAATGAGGGGGCTGCTATTGATCAGCTAAACGGTATGCTTATTACTTTGATTCCTAAGGTCGCTCAACCAAAATGTATGGCTAATTTTCGCCCAATTAGTCTGTGTAATATACTGTATAAGATTGTGGCGAAAACCATTGCTAACCGGCTCAGAGGTGTCCTTCATAAAGTTATTTCGGAGTCCCAAAGTGCCTTTATTCCGGGACGTCTAATCTTCGACAATGCGATTGTGAGGTTTGAGTGCATGCATTCTCTTAAGTTTCGAAATCGTGGGAGGAGTGGGGCTTTTGCCTTGAAGCTCGACATGTCCAAGGTAGAATGGTGCTTCCTGGAAGCCATGATAATGAGGTTGGGATTTTCCCCGTGTTGGGTTAATTTGATTATGAAATGTGCCACCTCGGTATCTTTTTCGTTTCTTATCAATGGTATCGTTTGTGGGAAGTTAAAACCCTTAAGAGGCCTTAGGCAGGGTGACCCCTTATCTCCCTATTTGTTTATCTTATATGCTGAGGGGCTATCGTGTCTCCTAAAGTTTAAAGAACATTCTGGTGCGATTTCAGGCTTGAGTTTTAGTCGTGGGTGGCCTAAGATCACTCATTTGTTCTTCGCTGACGACTGTTTACTTTTTTCGAGTGCTACAGCTGCAGAGTGCCAGGTTATCCGAAGAGGTCTGTATTGTTACTCAGCTGCCTCTGGTCAAGTTGTCAACTTTGACAAATCCGCTGTTTGTGTGAGTAGAAAGATTTTGCCTCCTTTGGCATTGAATCTTGCACGTATTCTTAGTGTTCATTTGGTGGGCTGTCATGAATGTTATCTTGGGCTACCTTGTGTGATTGGGAGAAATAAGTCTCATCATTTTGCGCTGATTAAAGATAGGGTTTGGGAAAAGTTAAAAGGGTGGCGTCACAAGTTATTCTTTGTTGGTGGTAAGGAAGTACTGCTGAAGGCCATTGTCTAGTCTATCCCCACCTATACTATGTCTTGTTTAGGCTCCGCTTCTCCTTTATTTCGAAGATTCATCAGATGTGTGCCAGGTTCTGGTGGAGCTCTAAAGGAGGGAACATAAAGCTTTACTGGTGTAGATGGGATTTTCTCTACCGTAATAAAGCAGAGGGCGAATTGGGTTTTCGCAACCTTTCTGTCTTCAACCATGCGTTGCTAGCTAAACAGTGCTGGAGCCTTATTTCTAACCCTTCATCCCTGGCAGCTAGGGTCCTCAAAAATAAATACTTTGCATATTGTGATTTCCTTTCAGCCCGTGCCAGGAGGAGTGACTCCTTCTTGTGGAAGAGTTTCATTTGGGGGAAAAGTATAATTGACGTGGGTGTCAGGTGGCGCGTAGGTAGTGGGCAGTTAGTGCGGATTTATAAGGACAAATGGTTACCTCGACCATTCACTTTTAGGCCTTTCTCCCATCCGTCCTTAGGCATGGATGCTACAGTTGATTATCTTAAGTTACCTTCTGGAGGATAGAATGAGGGGCTAATCCGATCAGTCTTCTTTAAGGATGATGTTGACTCAATTCGGAGCATTCCACTTTCTTCAACTCAGGTTTAGGACTCGATTTTCTGGCATTATGACAAGTTAGGACACTACTAAGTTAAAAGTGGGTATCGTGGGGGGTGTTTGTTAGGGGCTGCTACTAGTTCCTCAGGTCTGGCTCCAATAGAGTCTTGGTGGAAATTCTTGTAGCGCCTCAAAATCCCTTCTAAAATCAAATTTTTCTCTGAAGAGCCTGCCATCACTGGATCCCAACCTTGCTGAGTTTAGCTAACCGGGGGGTTCCAGTGGTAGGTTTGTGTTCGGTGTGCCACTGTCACCCTGAATCAGTTTACCATGCTCTTTGGGGTGCTTAGCTCTTAAACCCATTCATCGATCCCTAAGGTTCCTGGATGGCTTTTCTAATGTTTAACCTTTTCTTTTCCTGAACTTTATAATGGCTTGTAAGTCTCGGTTGAAACAGGTTAAGATGGAATTCTTTTGTGTCATTTTGTGAAGGATTTGGTGTAACAGGAACATAAAGCTACACTCTCTCCCTCAGCTTCCCTTCAACCAGATTGTGGACTGGTCATTTGATTTTTTGACTGAGTTCTAAGCTATCAATGCTACTGTCTCTTCTAAGCCAGTTCAGGCTAGCTCCAGGTGGTCTGCTCCTTGTAGGAATTTGATTAAAATTAATACCGATGCGGGGATGTATTTTAACAAGAGTCTGGTAGGTTTGGGTATCATCTTCCGCGATCATTCTGGATCCGTCCTGGCTGTGTCTGCGCAGAAGTTGGCTGCTGGTTACTTAGTGATTATTGATGAGGCTCTTGTTGTGCTAAAGGGACTGCAGTTTACTTTGGATTTAGGTTTGCTTCCATGTGGTAGTAGTACAAGTTTCCATGTCATGTTCTTATGAGAGCTTTCTTCATGCATTACTATCATCCACAAGGATACATCTGGGCTACTCATTGCTTTATTGAGAGTTAATGACTCTCCATCCTTTGTTAGAAGATAGTATGCAACATTGCCCTTTGTAACATACTCTGAGTGCCATACCGGTTCTTTCCTCTCTCGAGTTGACCGCCGAAATTTCTGGGGCTTCAGACTCAACTAGTACTTGTGCCTCGTGTGCTAATGCTGCTTTAGAAGAATCTGAATCTTCTTTTTTCTGAATTTTTCTCCTGAGTTATTGTAGTATCTGAATTTCCTTTTGAAGTGTCATCGCCTTCTTCCTTCTGTATTTGATTTTCTACAAAGATAACATCACTGCTGATTATAACTTTATGGGCAGTGGGGTCCCACATGCGACACCTCTTTACACCGTTAGCATATCCTAAGAAACACTTGATTCTCTTTTCTGAATCAAGTTTCATCCGCGATTTAAAGGCTTTAAACACTGCACACACATCTGACTTTCTCTTGATCAGGTACACCCAGCATCTCCTGGAGTAATCATCAATGAAGGTCACCATGTACCTTGCTCCTCCTAGGGATCTATCCGATGATTCCCAGACATCAGAATGATTCAAGTCTAGAATGCATTATCTTCTAACAGTACTGCTATTGAACTTCAATCTATACTGCTTGCTTGTAACACAATGCTCACATGAGAATAGATTTGCTGATTTGAGCCCAAGAAGCAAATTTCGATCGGAGAAACTCTTCAAACCTCATTCCGATATATGGCCTAGTTTGCGATGCCATAATATCATTGACTCTTCTCCATGGTTGGTTGACACATCACATGAATTTGTTTCTTGTAGTGTTTCCCCTTTAAGCATGTATAGATTTGCAGCGATCTTCTATGCCTTCATAATTGTAAGCGCACCTCTAACAATTTCCAATATCCCATTTTCTACATAGGTCTTACATCCAAGCTCTAATTGTCCCAAAGAAAATTGATTCTTCTTCAGGCCATTCACATGTCGTACCTCCTGAGTGGTGCGAACCGTACCATCGTGCATTTTTATCTTGATGTTACCAATACTAGCGATCTCCTAGGCATGATCATTACCCACAAATCCTCCAAGATAGGTTCATATTTGTGGAACCATTTTCTTTGTGAGGTCATGTGTCAAGATGGTTGCTGAATCTAGATGCCAGACATCAGCAAACCGTTCTCTGCCTTCACTAACAGTAGTGTCCTCGCTGTGTAAAACTTCACCATCATCTGAGGTGCTACACCCTTGAGAGCTTGATAACTCTGGAGCTCCGTTATCCCACTATTCTTCTTGTGCCAACACTCTAATATGGCATGCCCGCTTTGCCACAATTGTAGCATTTAATACTCTTCTTACTTCTTAATTTTGACCTACCATGGGGCCATGTTCCGTTGATCTTCCTTTCATCATCGTTAATGCTTCTGCCTATTGTGGACTTGTGAATCTGTCTTCCTTGTTTTTGCACATGCTCCCTTCATCTAATACAGCGGCTGCAATATCATTAAAGACTAGATGCTCCACAAGACTTGATGATGAGCTGATCACACAAATCTGGTAGACTTTGAAGTAGAAGTTCCGCACGCACATTAAGATGTTTATGTGGTCAGTCATCGTCGAAGATTCTGCCATTCGAAGAGTATAGAGTCTCCTTTTCAAGAAGATTTTGTTGTGCAGTGACTTGGCCTTATATAATTTTGTCAGAGTCCTCCCATATCTCATTTACTGTCATCTTCTCTGTTGTACTCCATCAGCAAGTGCCAAATGCAGATTGGCAACTTCATTACCTCCCATTATCAGTAATCTCTTTTGATTTGTCTCCAATTACTGCCGGACAATTGTCTTTCATTAGTATTGCCCTCATCTTCCTCTTCTTCCACAACGTGAAATTGCTTCTGTCGAACTTCTCAATCTTGAACTTTGTTGCCATCATGTTGATGATGATCTGCTTCTCACTTGAATCGACTCACATTATATCACTGTATAGTACCCGTATACTGTAATAGTAACCGTAGTTATAAATAGTGCACCAAGTAAGTTCCTAAGAAAGAGAGGTGGGTCACAACGGACACTCTTAAGAACTAAGTCTTTCCTTAGTCAGAACCTTTCCTAGACATGCACTTTTCACACCACCACACTATTTTCAGCAATGATGAATCTACCGGAAGCTCTTAGACAGTAAACTCAAGAACAATTCTTTTCTAATGTGGAAGATCAGCCAATTCAGCATACTAAAGTATACTAAGAATTTCCTAGAGAATCTGACACTTTAGCAACTCGGAATACAACCTGAGGCTCTGATACCACTGTTAGGATCTCAGCTAGTACTTTGATATCACTATTAGGATCCTGTATGTGGAAACAATATACCGCAACTAAAGTAGATATTTGAGAAAAGTGGAGAAGAACTGGACACACAGTATTTACGTGGTAAATCCTCCAATTAATTTGAGGGAAACATCAACGGGCAAAGATAGAACAACTTTACTAGGCCAAAATAATTACAACCTCTCTTTAATAACACTAAGAGAGAACAACCTCACAGGAGATTTTAGGGAGAGGAGAAGAGAAGAGACTACATTTTTTGGATGCATTACAAATGAAAGGAAGGGGGGTATTTATAGGAAAATTGTGGTTATTATTCACCGGGTACTGTTAACGTCACTGTTCAACATTGTTGACATTACTATTAACGTCACTGTGACGTCACTGCTTACGTTACTGTGACGTCACTGCTTATATCACTGTTCACGATTACTATTCTTATTTGGTCAGCCCAATACTGTGTTCAGCCCAAACTATTCGGGCCACTACCTACCCTTATCTTAAAAAATATCTTCACACTTTCTACATAAATAAATAACAATCAAATTTCCTGAAAAATGGGAATTATTAACAAAACCAATAAATAAACATCTAACACCCTTCCCTAAACTGACAATTGTTCAAGATGTTAAGAGATAAACTTGTTGGACAAATCCAAGTTAAGTTTGAAGGGGAATATTTATAAGGATAATACAATTTCACAATCATCAACTGACATTGCTCAAACAAGAAGAAGAAAAATATTATTATGTACATTTTAAAAGAATAGAGTTCTATATGTTCATTTCAATATTTTGCAAAGAGATTGTTTTTCTATAACCAACACCACAAAAAAAATGGTTTAAAATCTGCGGTAAAAAATTAAAAATTTTTAATATACGGATTAGCATTCGGGCTAAAAAATGGCGATAAATTTTTTTTTTTTTTTTTCAGTGCAACTAGTTTATATACACAACTAAGGATTTATTGCGGCTGTTAGACTCTGACAACTTTGGATCACAGCTGTTAGCTTTCCAGATCCACACAATAGTACCTGCCTCTTTAATATTAATAGCATGTGTGACACTACAATCATAAATTACAAACTATCGGTTGCAGATTAATCAACTAACTACTGATGCTCTGATTATCACTGAGCTGCAGTTGATGGTTAATCCTGATGACCACCTTATCATATTCAGCTGCTCTTGATTGTGCTGGATCATCACACTGATGAATTGGAGCCGAACTGCATTGTATATTAGATGGCATAGTGCTGGTGATTGCTGATGAAGAATAAACAGCTCCAGGTTTAGCTGTAGTACTCCTCGCAAAAACTAATCATCATACATATACATATATATATATATATATATATATATATATATATATATATATATATATATACACTCTTCTATCTTGACTAGTTGACTCAATTGACATAATAATCTCTCTCCTTTATGACTCAACTAATCATACAAGTTGTAAAACAATAATTTTACATTTTTACTTTTGCTATTGTTTTATATATTATTTTTGGTACCTTTAAGCTGACATAGCTTTAAATAATTGGTCAGTCTATCTAACCATTTTTATATATTCATAATTAGGGTTCATTTGGAAGAGCTTCTCCGAGTAGAGTTTTTAGGAGAAGATCTTTTAGAAATAAAACTTTAACTAGTAGAACTTTTAAGAAAAAGCCGTGAGCCGTTTAATTATCAATTAAAAAGCTTTCTTAATCTGTGAATTGTTCGATTGTATTAATTTTAAAAGCTCTTTTAAATAATAGAATTACTAAAAAAAACATATAAAAGAATTTGAAACATAATAAAAATAATATGAGAAAATATCTTTTCTTACAATTAAAAAAAGAATTATAAAATATTATAAAAAATTATGAAAATATAATTTTCTAAACAAAATAATTAAAATAATAATAACAAATTATACTGATTAATACATTAGAACAATTGCAATTGATATTATTCTCATGAAAAAAAAAACTTAATGCACAGTAAAAAAATCTTACATCAAAATATACAAATATATACATATACATATACAAATTCATATAAAGTAAAAAAAAAAAATAAAAACAAGCATATGACAATATACATATATGCATAATACTGACATAACATATATGTGCAGTAACATACACACATACACACACACATATATATATATAACAACAACAACAACAACAATAATAATAATAATATGTTTGTGTGTATAGAGACGAACAATCTTGTTCAGAATAGAGAAATAAAATAATTTATTTAATTGTCTAAAAATTTTACTTGAATAATAATCAAACGATAAAAAAAAAAAAAAAACTGATAAGAGTTTTTGGAATTAAATAATCTGTTTTGACCACTAGATAAACTCTTCCAAACGTACACTTACTATTTTCTCTAAATTGTATTGCCATTTATTGGAAAAAAAAAAATGTTTAGCCTTATTGGAGGATGCTGCCTAGCTATTTGCAATAATATTGCAAAGATATATATGTTAGATTTTAGCTGAAATATGGCAACCACCGATAATGATATTTCATTGTCTTTTTCTGACTTCTCATTCATACCGATAAAGACCAAAAATTAATTCTCATCGCTAACATTCATTAAAAATCAACCCAACAACTCTACGAAAGGCGACAAAAAGTAAATAATTAAAAGGAATATTATTATTTTGCCCTCTATAGTTTATGTACGATTTTTTTTTTCTATAATTTTATTTTTTTCTCTTTTATTTCAAGATATTTTAGAAATAATTTTATCCTTAAATTTTTAAAATAATAATTAAATATTTTTAAATATAAAAAAATTAATAAACCAAAAATTTAAAAAAAAATAATAAACAAGTGGTGGAGATCCATTAAAACTCCACCATATTCAGAAATGTTTTTCAAAAGGAAAAAATGGTGGATATCCATTGAAACTCCACCATAACCAAAAATTTATTTTTTTTTTATAAAAAATAAACAAATGGTGGAGATCCAGATTGCATCTGTACCATTTGAAGATGGGCGGTGGAGATCTAATCTGAAACTCTATCAGTCCAAAAAGTTTTAAAAAAATAAACACAAGTGGAGATTCAATATGGATTTTCATTAGTCCAAAAATTTTTTAAGAAAAAATGAGCAAAAGTGGTGGAGATCCAGATTGGAACTTCACCGTCCAACTTCCAGCAACCCACGGCTTCCAAAAAAAGGTTTGAGGTTCCTGCATGAACACTAGCAAGAAAGGCACTATATTTGGGAGAAAACGAGTTATGGAACCATAGGATTTTTCATACGAGAAGACCTGAATGTTAGAGATCCAATTTGAATCTCCATCAGTCTAAAATTTTTAAAAAAATACATAAATTGCCACTCGATCAACACCAAGCCTCCATTGGAGAAAGCTCGAAAAAGGGAGGTCATTTGCACCACTACACACAGCCTTCCCATCTTCGCACCCCAAACCACTGCTGCCTTCTACAAAAAAACCACAACCGCACCGCTGCCACCTCCCAAAAAAAAATAAAAAAAAACCCACGCCGCTGTTACCACCTCCCCAAACCACCACACGCATCCTACACAAACAATGTAAAGGAGAGATTCGTGTGTGTGTGTGTGTGTGCGTGCGCGCGCAAATGGGGACTGAGTGAAAAAGAGAGAAAAATTTGTGAGGTGATAGTTATCATTCAATGAAGATTGTGAGAGGAGAGAGAGGGTAGAGGAAAAAGTAAAAAAAATTGTTTTTTCTTTATTTTATGATATTTTTTTAAGTTTAAATCAATTTTTATTTAATTTTAAATTATTTATTAACATTATTATATGGCAATTACCCTTTTACCCTTCAATATCTAACTGTCAAATTTAAAAATTAAACAGAAACTTAACGGGAGGGGAGATTTTAGATATTTTTATAATCTAAAGGGGAAAAAGAAAAAAAAAATAAATTAGAGGGACATATCGAATAATATTTTAAACTAGAGGGACATTACAGGGGAAGAATAATAATATTTTTAATTAAAATTGTTACAGTGAAGCAAGAAATTTAAGGCTTTATTTACTATTTACTTTTGTGAAATTAAAATAATTTAATTTAATAATGATTGGTAAAACTTTCAAAGTGATTATTGGATGATTTGAGTCAATTCATCAGCAATTTATTATAATCAATTAATGTAATATTTATTATAATCAATAAATGTCATAACAATCAACCCAACAGCTCAACAAAAGAAAAGGCGACAAAAAGACAATAATTAAAATTTCAGGCCCATTTTGCTATTACTTTTGTGAAGTTAAAATAAATTTATTTAATAATTTTTGAATAAAAATGGGTATTATTATTCTTTGCCCTCTAGTTTGTGATATTTTTCATTTTCTACCCCTAATTTTATTTTTCTCCCGTTTTCCCCTCTAATTTATAAAAATATCTAAAATGCTCTCTCCCATTCAATTTCTATTTGAAATTAATGATTGGTCATTAAATCTTCAAAGGTAAAATAGTATTGTAATATAATAAAATCAATAATTAAATTTAAATTTAAAAAATTATGTAAAATTAAAAAATAATAAAAACAGAAATCTATTTTTTTTCTCACCCCACCACTTCTCTCTCTCTCTCTCTTTTCCTCCTCACCCTCCACCTCTTCTCTCTCTCTCTCTCTCTCTCTCTCTCTCTCTCTCTCTCTCTCTTCCTTTTCTCTTTCTTTGGTTCTATTGTTTATGATATGGTGACAAAATGGGGAAGTGATTTTTTGAGGTTTTAGCGGTGTGGGGGGTTGCAAAAATGGGGAGGCTGGACCCTCCCCATTCACGACGGCCCAGTACAGATAGGGCCATTGTAAATAGGGAGGCTCACAGTGACCCCGTATAGATATGTTGAAGTATAAACTTGTTTTAGGCCCAAACCATTTGAAGGCCCGAACTATTATGGGAGCCCAAACCCAAGCCCAAATAAATTAGAGTCCAAGTCCATAAATAAGGTCCAAGCCCTTTATCTAGAATTCTCTAGGGTTTGGTAATTAGACATAAAAATCATGTGGTCAATTAGAAGAGTGTGGAAGGATGTAGAAGGATGAGGTGTATGGTTATTATAATTTTGGATTAGTTTATTTGTGTGGTCTAAAATGATTTGTAAGTAGTATAAAATTATTATAAAAGTTTTTTGAGTGTTTTATTTCCAACAAAGTGGTATCAGAGCCAGGTTGGAAGGTGTGTACTATAGCATATCCAAATTGAAGTTCTCGACGAGACGAAGCCGACGCCGCAAAAATTGCCTTGATCGGAGTTCAAATGAGTCGCCACGAGCCGCCGGAAGTTTGCTGCCAGGGAGTGAGTTAACTCACCGAGTTTAAGCCGAGTCAGCCGAGTTGGAGCCGAGTTGACCGAGCTACCAAGCCTGTTAACCGAGCCGCTGACTGAGCCGTAAGCCGTTGACCGAGCCATCAAAAAACGTTGACTATTGACCAGGTTAGGTTGACCATTGACTTTGACTTTGACAAAAAAATTGATTTTTTGTCTGAGTTCATCTTAAGGTTTTTCGACGTTCTGAGTTCATCCGTGTAGTCAGAATTTCGAAATTCTCACTATATTGAGAGTTATGGCTAATGGTATGGCGTCGTTTCAAGTTCCAACACTCAAGAACGAAAACTATGATAATTGGAGTATCAAGATGAAGGCTCTCCTTGGAGCACACGATGTTTGGGAGGTCGTAGAGAAAGGTTACTCCGAACCAGAAGATGAGTCTACTCTATCCCAAACTCAAAAGCATAGCTTAAAAGACTCAAGGAAGAGAGACAAGAAGGCTCTCTATCTCATCTATCAAGCCTTAGATGATGATGGTTTTGAGAAGATTTCGACTGCAAGCTCCGCTAAGCAAGCGTGGGAGAAGTTGCAAATCTCTTACAAAGGAGTTGAAAAGGTAAAGAATGTCCATCTCCAAACATTAAGAGGTGAATTCGAATCCTTACACATGAAAGCATCTGAATCTATTTCAGATTATTTCTCAAGAGTAGCAGCCGTTTCTAATCAATTAAAAAGAAACGGTGAAAAGTTAGAAGATGTAAGAATAATAGAGAAGATACTCCGATCATTAGATCCCAAATTTGAGCACATTGTGGTGACGATAGAAGAAACTAAAGACCTGGAAGAAATGACGATCGAGCAACTCCAAGGATCATTGCAAGCATATGAAGAAAAACATAAAAGGAAGTAAGGGATCAACGAGCAACTCCTCAAGATGCAACTGAAGGAGAAGGAAGAAAGTCAAGGCCAAGAAAGAAGCCAGCGTGGTCAAGGTAGAGGCCGAGGCCGAGGACGAGGACGAGGTAGAGGCCGTGGTCATGGACGAGGTTGGAATTCTAACAGCAGCAACCTCAACAACTACGAGAAAGGAGAAAGCTCAACAAGAGGCCGCGGGAGAGGCAATTCAAACTCGAGGTACGATAAATCTCAAGTTCAATGCTATAATTGTCAGAAATTTGGGCATTATGCTTCGGAATGTAGAGCTCCCAACAGTAAGGTTGATGAAAGGTCCAATTATGTGGAAGTCAAAACCGAAGAGAAGGAGACAGTGCTACTAGCTTGTAGAGACAATGATGGAGATCAAGAAAATGCTTGGTACCTCGACACTGGTGCAAGCAACCATATGTGTGGAAGAAGAAGTATGTTCGTAGAGCTAGATGAATCAGTGGCTGGCAATGTCTCATTTGGAGATGATTCAAAAATATCAGTGAAAGGAAAAGGTAACATCCTTATCCGCGCTAAAAATGGTAGTCATAAATTAATCTCAAATGTCTACTATGTGCCCAATATGACATGCAACATCCTGAGTATGGGTCAACTCTTAGAAAAAGGCTATGATATTCATATGAAGGATTGTAGTCTTTTTATAAGAGATGGCAAAGGAAATCTAATAGCCAAAGTAAAAATGTCAAAGAATAGATTATTTTCTTTGAATATTCAAAACAATGTTGCAAAGTGTCTGAAAGCCTGCTACAAAGATGCATCTTGGTTATGGCACCTTCGATTTGGGCATCTCAATTTTGGAAACTTGGAGCTACTATCTAAGAAGGAAATGGTGAGAGGACTACCATGCATCAATCATCCTGACCAACTTTGTGAAGGATGTTTACTCGGGAAGCAATTTAGAAATAGCTTTCCAAAAGAGTCAGACTCAAGAGCCAAGAAGCCACTCGAGCTAGTCCATACCGATGTGTGTGGTCGGATCAAGCCAAGCTCTCTCGGTAACAGTAATTATTTCCTTACCTTCATTGATGATTTTTCAAGAAAAACATGGGTTTATTTCTTGAAGCAGAAATCAGAAGTCTTTGGAGTATTCAAAAAGTTTAAAGCATCTGTGGAAAAAGCGAATGGCCATAAGATCAAGGCACTGAGATCCGATAGAGGAGGAGAATTCACATCCAAGGAATTCTTGGAGTTTTGTGAAGATAATGGAATTAGACGTCCTCTAACTGTTCCCAGATCCCCCCAACAAAATGGAGTTGCAGAAAGAAAGAATAGAACAATCCTGGATTTGGCATGAAGCATGCTCAAAAGCAAGAAATTGCCCAAGGAGTTTTGGGCAGAAGCAGTGGCGTGTGCAGTCTATTTGTCCAATCGCTCTCCAACAAGAAGTGTGTGGGGAAAGACACCTCAAGAAGCATGGAGTGGTAGAAAACCCGGCATCTCCCACCTAAGAGTTTTTGGAAGCATAGCTCATGTTCATGTACCAGAAGAGAGAAGAACCAAGCTTGACGATTGAAGTGAAAGTTTCATATTCATCGGCTATCCTGCTTATTCGAAAGGTTACAAGCTATACAACCCGAATAACAAAAAGTTTGTGATCAGCCGAGATGTGATATTTGATGAAGAAGGAGAATGGGATTTTGGATCGCATGTAGACAACTCCAACTTCACTCTACAATTTGAAGAAACAGAGTAGACGCTAGTGGAGCAACTAGAAGAACCTCAACAAGAACCCACTACACCACCAGCATCACCAGCTTCAACAAATAATGGAAATTCACCACCATCATTTTTACAAGAAAGAGCAATGGAGCGAACAAGAGGTCTTCAAGATTTATACGAGGTAACTGAGAGATCTGATAATCTTACTCTTTTTTGCCTCTTTGCTGATTGTGAACCAGTGAGTTTTGAAGAAGCTGCTCAAGAAAAGAAGTAGAGAGATGCGATGGATGAGGAAATCAAGGCCATTGAAAAGAACAACACTTGGGAACTTGTTCCATTTCCAAAAGGACACAAGGCAATTGGTGTCAAATGGGTGTACAAAACAAAGCGAAATTCTAAGGGAGAGATTGAAAGGCACAAGGCAAGGCTAGTTGCGAAGGGCTACAGTCAAAGAGCTGGAATAGACTATGATGAGGTATTTGCTCCAGTTGCTAGATTAGAAACTATAAGACTAATCATTTCTATGGCAGCGCAAAACAAGTGGAAGATACATCAGATGGATGTAAAGTCTGCCTTCCTAAATGGAGTTCTTGAAGAAGATATCTACATTCAGCAACCACTGGGTTACGAAGTCAAAGGCCAAGAAGACAAAGTTCTGAAGCTGAGAAGAGCTCTCTATGGGTTAAAGTAAACACCAAGGGCATGGAATAGCAGAATTGACAAGTACTTCCAACAAAATGGCTTCACCAAATGTCCCTACGAGCACGTCCTATATATCAAGATCATGAATGGAGATATCCTGGTAGTATGCTTGTACGTGGATGATTTGATTTTCACCGGCAATAACGTAAGCCTGATTGAAGAGTTTAAGAAAGTAATGGCCAAGGAGTTTGAGATGACTGACATCGGATTAATGGCGTACTATCTTGGTATTGAAGTCAAGCAAAAGGAAGAAGACATCTTTATCTCCCAAGAAAATTATGCAAAGGAGATACTCAAGAAGTTCAAGATGAATGATTGTAAGCCGATAAACACGCCAGCAGAATGCGGAATCAAACTATCGAAGCATGGTGAATGTGAAAGCATAGATCCAACATTCTTCAAGAGTTTAGTTGGAAGCTTACGCTATTTGACGTGCACAAGGCCAAATATTCTTTATGCTGTTGGACTTGTGAGTCGATACATGGAGAATCCAACAACCATCCATTTCAAAGCCGCTAAGAGAATCCTCCGTTACATTAAAGGTACAATTGATTTTGGCTTGTTTTATTCAATTTCTAATGATTACAAGCTTGTGGGATATAGCGATAGCGATTGGGGTGGAGATGTAGATGACAGGAAGAGCACCAGTGGGTTCGTGTTCTTCATGGGAAACACAGCTTTCACATGGATGTCAAAGAAGCAACTGATTGTCACCCTATCCACTTGTGAAGCCGAATACGTAGCTGCTACTTCGTGCGTTTGTCATGTAATATGGCTCAGAAATTTGCTGAAAGAATTGGGTTTGCCACAAGAAGAGCCAACTGAGATTTGTGTCGACAACAAGTCAGCCATTGCCCTAGCAAAGAATCCAGTGTTCCATGATCGAAGCAAGCATATTGATACTCGTTACCACTACATAAGGGAGTGCATAGCGAAAAGGGATGTGCAAATGGAGTACATGAAGTCCAAAGATCAAATTGCAGATATTTTCACCAAGCCACTCAGGTTTGAAGATTTTTCAAGATTAAGAAGTTTGCTTGGGATGATAAAACAAGTTTAAAGGGGGGTGTTGAAGTATAAACTTGTTTTAGGCCCAAACCATTTGAAGGCCCGAACTATTATGGGAGCCCAAATCCAAGCCCAAATAAATTAGAGTCCAAGTCCATAAATAAGGTCCAAGCCCTTTATCTAGAATTCTCTAGGGTTTGGTAATTAGACATAAAAATCACGTGGTCAATTAGAAGGGTGTGGAAGGATGTAGAAGGATGAGGTGTATGGTTATTATAATTTGGATTAGTTTATTTGTGTGGTCTAAAATGATTTGTAAGTAGTATAAATACCCCCTCCCCATTTTGGTTTAGGCATCAAGAAGAAGCAAAACTTCTAAGTGAGTGAAGAATAAGTAAAGAGTGAGTGAGTTCTTGAGTGAGAGTGTTCTTGTAATATTTGTTTTGAGTTTAAATAAAAGTTTTTTGAGTGTTTTATTTCCAACAAGATAGGGCCACTGCAAACGGGGAGGCTCAAGCCTCCCCATTTTCACACTCTCCCCCAAACCATATGGCAACTGGGATAAGCTCCATCTTTGAGAGATCCTCATAGAGATCCAGAGATAGATCTAGATTTTAATTATTATTTGTTTTTGGTGGAGATTGACAGATTTTAAATTTTTTTTTTTTTTTTTTGGAAATTTGGAAGATGTACTATCAATCTGCACCATCTATCTTTGAAGATGGACAATGAAGTTTATCTTCACTAATTATTTTTTGTGGAGACCAATCTCCATCATCCATCTTAAGGTGAAGATTGATCTCCACGGATATTTGGAGATTTGGTTAAAGTCAATCTCCACCGTCCATCCTTGATCTATGGACGATGGAGATTGATCTCAACTGATTTTTGATTTTTTTTTTTTTGTATTTTTTATTAGATATTTTGTGGAGAGTGATATCCACTGTATTATTTGGGTTGGATATTTAATGCGCACAAAGAATTTTTTTCCAAATGTAGATTTTTTTTAGAAATTTGTTCTTTAGTCATCTTTCTACTATAATATTAACAATAGTTAATCGGGAGGGAAAAAAGAAAAAAATAAAATGAGCAAGTAAAAATTAGAGACTACACCAAACTACTGGAGGGGTATGATAATATCCAATAAAAAAAATAATTGGTAAAACATTCAAAGTGATTATTTAATCATTTGAGTCAATTTGTCAGCAACTTTAAAAAATATATGAGAGGTTATTTTTATAAACTGATTATAAAATAATCTGTTACGGAATCAAATAAATCTTTTAATAATCAAATCATCCTCATTAATTTTATTATAAAGATACTTATATCCCAAAATTAATTGTATAGAAATATATTTTATTATAACTTTTTTCAATGTTAATATTTAAAAAATCAAATCTTTATATTTTAAGAAAATATAAGAAAAAATATATAGATATTTTAAAATTATTTTATTTTATATTAAACATAATCATAAATTACTTTATTTTTTAACTTTAAATATTTTTATTAACTATTAGTTTGATTTGAATACCAAATAGAAAATAAAATATTTTATTTTATAACTACTATAGACCATTATATAAAGAGTTCGGTAAATTTATGGATCTATTAATGTGCTTATTGTGTAATTGTCAACCTATTAATTACTTTTGTTTTTATAACACCAAAGTGGTTTTAGGACAAAAATATCGCTAGTACTTTTTTCAAACAAAAAATTTTAAAGTTGAGAAACAAAGAGTTAGATTAGAGAGTGAAAGTCAAAAGAAGGAAGTTAGAGAGAGAAACAAATATGTTATGACGAGAGTGATGAAGATTCTCCTCATTGAGATATGATGGGCCGAATTCAACGTCGTTTGTCCCCTTAAAAACCTTTTGCAAGTGTTCTACATCGTCACGATATCAGTCATGAAAATAGATCACGGTTAGAAGAAAATAGGTCACGCTCAAAGCAAATAGATCATAATCAAAGGGAATAGTTTGCTGTCAAAGAAAAATAAATCACGGTCAAAGGACATAATTCATGGTCAAAGGAAATAGATCACGGTTAAAGAAAATAGTCCACGGTCAAAAGAAAAAATATATAATTCATGATCAACGGAAATCATGGTAAAAAAAAAAAAAAAAATCCAAAAATAGATTTCTAAATCCAAACATATACTTTTAGTATGAAACCAAGATATTTAAAGTGCAAAACTGCAAATCATCAATGAAGAGGTTTTAAGGGCTAGAAAAATATCTAAAACTCTTAAAGAATAAGTTTTCCACATTCTAGTAAAATAAATACAAGGCCAAGTCTTCAACAATGAAATTATTTTTCAAATTAAGTAGTGATCTAACGATTTTGAATGCCAATTGTTGAATCGACTATTTCTAAAAAGTTCTAAAGTAACAAAGTGATAAACGAGAGAGAAAAGTGATGAGACAAAAGAAAGGAACATGAGCTATGTGAGACAAAAGCAATGTGAAATGAGATAGTTTAATGAAGGGTATAAGGGCTGTTCATGCTTTTTTATGCTAGATCACTAAAAATTATTAATGTAATGTTGTTCTCCAAAACAGTGCCTAATTTGGTGCTATTTCCTATTTCCCATTGTAATAACTATCAAACTAATCAAAAAATGAGACCAAGTGTTTGATAGAAGTAAAGAAGTGTTTGTAAAAATGATTGAGAGAAAAATCTGTTTTCTCAAGGAATCTGATGCACTCAACAATGGTGGCTTTCATTTCATTAGAAAAATCTGTTTTCTAATGATGCTAGTAATGTTTGATGTGTACTGCCCGTGCTTTGAGCTTGCACCAGCTCATTTCTATTTGTGACAGCAGCTGGATTAATAGTCTTTTTTACAAGTCTGTTAGTGGTTGCTGATGCTGAGGAGATGGCTATGTTATCCCTATCATGGCTCCTCAAATTGAACTACGGTGAGACTAACAAGTTCAATTTGTCTCGAAAAAAGGTAAACAGAGTTGAGGCAAGAGCTTTAGTTAGAAGATCAGCCTTGTGATATTGAGTTGGAATGTAGTGCACCTGTAGCTGACCTGGAGCAACCTTCTTCCTAGTAAAATGAATATCAACTTCTATATGTTTGGTTCTAGCATGGAAGATAGGATTATGGGCTAATGAGCTAGCACCAGTGTTGTCACACCAAATAGTAGGCACACCAGCCAAATGAAAACCAAGTTCAGCAAATAAAGACATCAACCAAAGAAATTTTGTAGAGGCTTGAGACAAGGCATAATATTCAAACTCTGTGCTTCACTTGGCCACCACTAATTGCGTCCCTGAATACCAAGATATCAAGTTAGGACCAAGAAACACACATCACCCACTACTAGACTCTTATCATCCACACCTGATACCCAATCGGCATCTGCAAAAGCTTCCACAAATCATGAAGGTACTAGTTGGAAGAACAAACCCAAGCTAGAAGAGCCCTTGAGGTACCTAAGCACATACTTGCAAGCCTACCAATGTGTGTCTGTGGAAGCAGTTAAGAATTGGCTTAATTTATTGATAGCAAAGGAGAAGTCAAGCCTTGTGTAGGTCAAATACTATAAGGTCCCGACTGTACTCATATAAAATGTAGTGTCAACAAAAAGAGAACCAGACTTAAGTGAAAGCTTTGTGCTAGAACACAAAAGAGTGGAGCAAGGTTTTGAGTTAAACATGTTTTGAGTTCATACGTTCCATGATTTATTGAAATGAATTATTGTTTGTTGAGTGGTATTATCGATTTTCATGTTTCTAAGTGTAATGTCCATGTATTTAGTTGATTTTATGGCTGTGTGTTATGGACCGAGAGGTGATGCCCATAACGTGCTCGATATAATGTCCACCATAAGTAGAATTAGATAAATATATGCTAATTTACTTGTATGATCATTATATGTGTTTATGATGCTTAGATAAATTGTTATGCATGTGATAATCATCGAGAGATAGATACTAATGTGTAATAATAACTCCGACATAATTCGAGAGAATATGTTGGTTAACTTAGATAAACACGATCATAAAAAATAATAATTAAATCTCAATAATGTGCTTTCATGAAATTCAATTAGACGGATTAAATGAAATCAAATACCCTAGCTAATCTCTCATATTGGTCCGTGTTATCTCATATTTGCGTGAATTAATATTTCTGTTATTTTCTTCATATAAATATTTCGATTTTTCAAATAGATATAGGCTTAATTAATTTTAATTCTCAATACCTAAATATCTCTGTGGAGATAATAATTTACTCATTCTTTATTACTTGTGCTGACCCCGTATACTTGCTGGTACAAAAAGGCATAACAGGAATATCTTAAGACTTTGTTCTCTCCACAATCTCTTGTAAAGGTTTTGCAGTTGATGCAATAGCTTCAGAATCTGAAAAAAGGTTCTAGTTAAATAGCAGATTTTATTCTTAAAGTCAAAAGTATAGGAGATGGCTTGAGGTCAGTTGGTCAAGTCACTATAGACTGTGATCTACTTCTAAGTGTTCTAAATGGTTTAGGTCATGATTTTGATCCTATGGTGGTTTTACTCTTATCTCAACATAACATTGTCACCTTGCATGAAGCACAATACTTGCTTGTGATTCATGTGGAACGTATTGAGTATTTCAAATCTACCAATTCAGTTGATATTCCAGCTTCTGTTAGGATTTATGCCCTAAAGCTTGTAATTGTAAATGGTTAAAGACAATAATAAGAATTATTCAGATTATCATTCAAGTTCATAAAATGTTTTATATTCAGTAATACATTCGTATTGTGTAAGAACATCCTAGATTGCAAGATGTAATATCATAATGAGTATATGATGGTCATATATAGAGAGGATTCATTTTGATACGTGCAATCTAAAGAGTCCGTAGAGAGCGAACAAAGCTGGGTACTTTGTTTGTGATTGATCTACTGCTGCGGTCCATTCTGTAAAGTACGGTAGTCTTATCCTTGACCGCTCATGTAGTTGACATGAGAATGGAGGCACCTTATATGATGAGATCATATAGGACTAGGCCACGATTTATATGAATCTCTCACCAAGATCCGTTATTAGATGAGATTTATATATAATCGATAAACGATGGCTATTTATAGGTGATCTTAATCCTGAGTATCTTATCTACTCCTTCAGGTTAGATCGTGGCTTTTGATTTACCATGAGTGAGGTTGATGAGAATCTCGACCAATACCTCCGTATCTTGGAGCTGCGGTTTGGCTTGTGGTTGGGAAGGTTTGTACACAATAGTGGAATCCACTCCTTCTTGATTGAAGTAGATGAGTAGTTCCCTTAAGGGTTGATTCGGGACTTGAACGATTATGAGCACTCTCCTTCTTCCGTGAGGAAGACAGGATTTAATTGTTCATTAGAGAATCAATGATACTTAAAGGAAAAGATATTTCTAGAGGGGTATAACGGATTTTATGACCCAGCTATAGTTATGAACTATTTGTGGAGGATCACACTATATGCAATTAGCTATATCAATGGACACTGAGACTTCAGATTGTATAAACACGTCTACAGTTTTGAAAGTGTAGCCTCGGGTTTTTAGTGGAATAACTTCGAGGTTAATAATCGTAAAATATTAATTAAAGAGTTTTAATTAATATTACTAAATATTATTAGAGCTCAAAACTGTGGGTCCATTAGGTCCCCTTGCTAACCCTTATGGTTGTTAGTAACGAGGATCACGGTAGATTAATTAGATGGTCCAATTAATAGTGTTACGAAAGTAATGCGATTTAAATAAAAGAGAATAATTAAATAATGTGATTATTTAATTAATTAAATATTTAATAAAATAATAGAAATTATTAATTATTAATTATATTTATTAAATATGAGGTCATGTGATTAAATAATGACTAGGACAAAAGAATTAAAATAATTAGATTATTTTAATAGTCCAAAAGGTCACAGGTTCAAGTCTTTAGGGAGACTAAAAATAAATAGAATTTAGAATCCTATTTTGACTTGATTAAATTAAAACCCTAAAGGACTACTATATAAGTGTTATATAGTTAGAAAAAAACCTAACCTAGTACACAAGTGAAAAAGAAAGAGAATTCGGCCACCAAAAAAAAGGAGAGAAAAGAAAAAAATATTTTTTTCTAACTCTCCCCTCTTTTGCAGGATTCGGCCAGCGTTCTTTTCACGTGACCTCCATCTCTTGCCGTGACGTGCCCATACACACGTTGTCAGACTGCGGGTCATAGTTCGGAAGATCTGGTGGTAAATCGAAGAATCAGAAAAAGAAAATCAAGAAAAAGGTATGTAGTTTCTAAAGTCTTTTTCTGCGTATATACAGGAACTCGTTCCTAATTGAAAAAGGTTTTCAATATAAGAAAAATTTTTGAAACCCAATTCCGTATGTTATATGATAATCAAAATATTTTCTAAAACTCCCTTCAGCTTCACCATCTACTAACTTTGCAAATCACAACAATGCTAGTGGTAGGTCTAATAACATTAAAGGTGCATACAATAATGGTGGAATAAGAAATGAAAATTGTTGTATAGGAAAGAGAGGTAGAGGTCGTTGGAACAATAACAACAGACCTCCCTCTCGACCTGGCCACACTACCATGCAGTGCTATAACAGGTATATAGAAATCATCCTGGTCCAAATGGTGGCAACAATACAAATCAGACACCTGCTCAAGGTCTTATGCATGCTCATTCACAACACTATGGCAATTCTAATGTATTTCAGTACCAAAATAAGACATATTATAATCAGCCACGGGCAAACTATAATCAGACCTCATTCTTTATTGCTTCACTAAAAACGTGGCTGATCAATCCTAGTATGTAGACAGTGGTGCATCCAGCCATGTTACTCACAATCTAGGTAATTTGTCTAGTTACTCAGCTTATTGTGGCAGTGAAAAACTTGCAATAGGTAGTGGTGAACAACTTGACATTCATCATGTTGGAGATATGATTATTTCCTCACACACAAAGCCTCAAATGTCTCTATATCTCAAAAATATCTTGCATGTGCCTTATATTACCAAGAATTTGTTGGGCATCTCTAAGTTCACTCAAGATAATAATGCAATTGCTGAGTTCTTTAATGATTGTTGTCTTTTAAAGGACAAAATTACTAAGAAGGTGTTGGTTTGAGGACTGCTTAAGAATGGTTTATACCAACTCCAATTGATTGGTGCATGCCTGAAAACTAGAATCAGACTTGATTCTGCTTCTGTTTTTCTTACAAAAAACTCCACTAGATGTTTTTCTAATTCTGTTTTAAATAATTCATCCATGTGTTACTACTGATGCTCATGTTACTTCTATTAAAAAGAAAAATGTTGCCTCTTTGTGGCACTCTAAACTTGGTCATTCAAGTAATTGTATTGAAGAATGTATTAAGCTTGATGAATGTTTCTTGTGCTTTAACAGATTTGGAATGGTGTGATTCTTAAAAATATGATAAGATGCACAAGCTGCCTTTTCTTTTTGTCAACAATCAAAACTACATGTCCTTTTGAGCTTTTGTGAAGTGATATATACGGACCCTCACCTGTGGTCTCTACAGCTGGACATAGATATTACATAGTGTTTGTAGATTGTTACACAAGATTTTCATGTCTGTGTCCATTGTCATTAAATTTTGAGGCTCTTCCAACTCTTATCACTTTCAAAAGAAAAGTCGAAAATCAGTTCAATGCAACAATCAAAATGTTATAATCAGACATGGGAAAAAAGTTTCGATGCTTCAGTGCTTACCTCAAGCAGGCGAGTATCAGCCACATATTTTCATATGCTTATACACACCAACAAAATGGTGCTCCAGAGAGAGAGCACGGACATATTGTTGAGTGTGGGCTTACTCTCTTAGCTCATGCTAAACTGTTAGGATTTATGCCCTAAAGCTTATAAATGTAAACGGTTAAAGACTTAATAAGAATTACTCATTTTATCATTTTAGTTTATAAGTGCTTTATATTCAGTAATACATTCATGTTATGCAAGAACATCCTAGATTGCAAAATGCAATATCAGAATGAGTATATAAAAGTCATATACATAGAGGATTCATTTTGAGACATGCAATCTAAAGAGTCCGTAGAGAGCAAACAAAGCTGGGTACTTTGTTTGTGATTGATCTACTGTTGCGGTCCATTCTGTTTAGTACAGTGGTCTTATCCTAGATCGCTCGTGTAGTTGACATGAGAATGGAGACACCTTATATGATGAGATCATATAGGACTGGGCCACGATTTATATGAATCTCTCACCAAGATCCGTTGGTAGATAAGATTCATATATATATATATATATATATATATATATATATATATATAAACGATGACTATTTATAGGTGATCTTAATCCTGGGTGTCTTATCAACTCCTTCAGATTGGATCGTGACTTTTAATTTACCATGAGTGAGGTCGATGTGAATCTTGTCCAATACTTCCGTAGCTTGGAGTTGCGGTTTGGCTTATAGCTGGGAAGGTTTGAACAGAATAGCGGAATCTACTCTTTCTAGATTGAAGTAGATGAGTAGTTCCTTTAAAAGTTGATTCGGGGCTTGAACAATTATAAGATCTCTCATGCTTCCGTAAGGAAGACATGATTTAATTGTTCATTAGAGAATCAATGGTACTTAAAGGAAAAGATATTTCTGGAGGGGTATAACGGACTTTATGACATAGCTTTAGTTAGGAACTACTTGTGGATGATCGCACTATATGTAAATAGTTATATTAATGGATTTTGAGACTTCAGATTGTATAAACACGTCCACATTTCTAAGAGTGCAGCCTCGGATTTTTAGTGGAATAATTCTTAGGTTAATAATCGTGAAATATTAATTAAAGAGTTTTAATTAATATTACTATGTATTATTGGAGCTCAAAACTGTGGGTCCATTAGGTCCCCTTGCTAGCCCTTATAGTTGTTGGTGACGAGAGTCACTGTAGATTAATTAGATAGTCCAATTAATAGTGTTATGAAGGTAATACGATTTAATTAAAAGAGGATAATTAAATAATATGATTATTTAATTAATTAAATATTTAATAAAATAATAAAAATTAATAATTATGAATTGTTAATTCTATTTATTATATGAGGTCATGTGATTAAAAGATGACTAGGACAAAAGATTTAAAATAATTAAATTATTTTAATAGTTCTAATAGTCAATTATTAAAGTTTTTAGGGAGACTAAAATAAAAAGGGTTTGAGAATCCTATTTTAACTTAGTCAAAATTAAAACCCTAAAGACCTAGTATATAAGAGTTATTATACTAGAAAATTGACGTAGCACATAAGTGAAAAAACCTAAAGGGTTCGACGACCACAAAAGAGAGAAGAAAAATGAATTTTTTTTTCTGACCTTTTTCCTTGCAGGGTGCAGCCGGCCATAGGGAGAAGAAGTTCTCCGTGCATTTTTCACGTGAACTCTATCTCTTACCGTGACGTGCCCACACACACGTTGTCAGACCACGGGTGATAGCTCGGAAGATCTGATGGTAGATCGAGGAATCAAAATAAGAAAATCAAGAAAAGGTATGTAGCTAAACAAATTCTTTTTCTGCAAGTAACAGGAACTCGTTCGTGGTTGAAAAACTATTTTTGAAACCTAATTCCGCAAGTTATATGATAATTAAATTTTTTCTAAAACTCCCTTCATAAACTGCCCCTCAGCTACTGGTCAAAGGCTTCCTTGTTGCCACACTACTCATTAACAATCTACCTACACCTGTGTTGAAAGGCAAGTCTCCATTTGAAATATTATTTCAGCAAAAACCAAATTATGCCTATTTCAAGACTTTTAGGTGTGCATATTTTCCCTTACTAAGACTTTATAATCAACACAAGTTTGATTTTCATAGTTCCAAGTGTGTGTTTATAGGGTATAGTCTACAACACAAGGGTTATAAATGCCTTAGTTCCTTTGGCAAGGTCTACATCTCAAGACATGTTGAGTTCAATGAATTTGAGTTTCCTTACTCAACCATGTTTCCTCCAGCATCTCCTTCGTAACAACTAAACATGTTTAACAATGATAAAAGAGAGATGCAATAATGAAAATTAAAGAAGGAAAGGGATAGAAAAACTCCTGCAACGTATGAACTCTCGTCCTCTTCCAATTGTGACCTCTTCTAATTTTCACTTTCTCCTAGATCCATGCTTAGTGTTGAGAAGATGATTAAAGGATCGAATTCAAACCCTCTTGTCTCTAAGATGATCTTCTTCTCTCCCTTTGTCTCTTCTTTTCTCTCTTGTTCTTTTCTTGGTCGAGCTCTCTCAGTCCCAGCCGAATCCCCCTTCTGTTTTTCACGCTTTTCCTTTTTATACTTGAGCTGATTGGGCACTTTTAAGTTCGCCGTGACTTGGCAAGCTGCGGTGCAAGTCGCGGCACCAAGTCGCGGAAGCTACTATTAGGTTCTGGGATTTTCGCATGCACTAGACTGCGCATCGATGGAAAAACGAGCATAACTTCTTTAAAAAACTTCAGAATCACAAACCGTAAAATTTTCTGGAAATTAGATATCTAGACCTTTCCAGAAATATAAGGCCCATATCCCAGTTCATCTTGTGAAATTTAAGGCAGCCTCCAAAACATGACAGGTCTGCACCAATAAATCTTCAGATCTTCAATTTAATCCACAAAAACTCTTCAATTAAGCTTAAAACCTTAGTACATGCACACTAGATTAAAAATATTAAAAACAACCGATAATTACCCGAAAATGGAATAAAAGTAGGTAAGGATAGGTAAAGATGGAGGCCCATTTTTTATCAAGAAATGAAGCCAACAATTCCTAAGCATCACGAGAAGTTGGACACTCGGTCACTTGACCTATGAGAGTCTCATTTACAGTAGATAATAATCAGCTTAAGGAATTGATCTAACCTTCTACATGCTAGATATTCTTTGTCAACTGCCAACTCTTTTTCACCAGCCGAGTTAGTAACTTTAACAAACTTGTTCGGACAAGTTTTCTTACCATTAACAAATTCTTCGAGCTCAAGAGCTTGGGTTGGTAAAAGAACAAGAGCTTTCCAGTTCACATCTTTATCTCTGTTGAGCTTGATAAGTAGGTTGTAGTTTAGTGATTTTGCAGTCACTAAAGATTCGATTGTTGGCAAAAATGAGGAAGACATTCCAGGACCGTGTTGCTGTGAAGTTGAGCTAGAACTTACAACCACTGACGTTGGTCAACAAAGGCTTTAACACCATGTAATAACTATCAAACTAATCAAAAGATGAGACTAAGTGTTTGATAGAAGTAAAGTGTTTGTAAAAATGACTTAGAGAAAATTCTGTTTTCTCAAGGAATCTGATGCACTCAACAATGGTGGTTTTCATTTCATTTCTTGATTAATTGTACAATAACAATACATAGGCATATATATACATCTCTAGAAATCGAAGACCTTCGTTTAACTAAATTTCCTAAAAAGTGAGAGAGCCAACCATTGGTCCAGCTCATCACAATTATGTTAGGCATTCATCAGACAAGCTCTAACAGAATTGCAACCGATTCTTCTTAGGTTCTACAGTTTACAATTAGTTTCAATTAGCTCCCATCCTGTGATCAGCTAGCTAATGATGCTAGTAATGTTTGATGTGTATTGCATGTGCTTTGAGCTTGAACCAGCTCATTTCTACTTGTGACAACAGCTGAATTAACAGACTTGTTTTGCAAGTCTCTATCACCCACTAATTTCTTTTACACAAATTAACAACAATCAACATAATTTATCAAACACATACATAAAGTTTTTGAGTATTATAACAGTTTTAAAATTGTAATTAACCAAACAATTGCTTGATTAACTTTATAGCAGATTATTCTTTCAACAAAGTTAATGGTGATTATTTTAAAAGCTAAAATAATATCAAATTGCTTCTAAGGATCGTTCCTTCTTAACCAGCTTTTGTAAAGAGATTTATTTAAAATAATCTAATATTTATTATCTAATGAAAGTTTATTAAGAGAATTTATCTGTAACGATATCGAGAAAAACTCCATGTTTCGGAATAAATCTCTTTTATTAGTACTGAGCTTAAATGAAACCTTTACAAGGTAACTACTAAATGGTAGGAAGATGGTTTCTTTCTTTTTATCATTTTTCTTTCTTTGAATGCTACAATTACAAGAATAACAATTGTTGGGATCTTTCGAGATCAATCATTAAACACGTAATCCGGATATATACTCCCATGGTTTGTATATCTACTTTTATATAACGGGAGACGTCTACTCTCATAATAAGGGGACAACTGCCGAGATTAATCGTTAAACGCATAGTCCGGATAACTACTCCTGTAATCGGAGACATTTACTCCCACGGTCCGGATATCTACTCCCATATAAAGTGAGACATTTATTGCTATAATAAGGGGATAAAAAGTAAATTCATATGGTGGGACTTGAACCTTCTCCCAGGGGCAGACCGAAAAGAGGGAATTTGAGGGTGGCCGGGTTCAAAATCTTTAATTTATTACTATATATAATTTATTTTTTTATATTTAAATTTTTATATATTAAATTTTTTTTTTCAAAAATTTTTGGGGGGGCATGGTCCCCCTCTGCCTCCACTACGGTTCGCCTCTACCTTCTCCACTAAAATGGAAGGAATATGCACTGTGAATGTGTCAAATGTCTTCTTTCATGTAGTTCATTTATCTCCAATTCTAAAAAGTCATATGTTAATTTCGAATGCTAAATATACATAAAAATAAAAATATGTAGCTGAAAGTTAACGGTTTCATTGCAAACGCTTTTCCAAGTGGTAGATGAGACAGCTTCATTATTGCATTGAGGATGAGACAGATAAGACAGTTTCATTGTTGCATTAGATCAATAATTCTCCAAGAAATTATTATGGAACCCAAACAGACAGATGAGGCAGCTTCATTATTGCATCTTGACCCAATATCGTGATAGTATCACAACCAGAAATTAGTATTAGAGAGGAACCATAATAATATCGAAGGGCCATATACTTTAATGAGTGGTCCAGAAACACGTACCCAGATACACTCATTGAAGGTGTACTTTAATTCAAGAAATCCAATCTAGGTCTTTGTTACCATTAATAGGACCACTATGTTATATACCTACAACTACCAAAGATTTTGTAAAAATACTTTTCAAAAAAAAAAAAAAAAAAAAAAAGATTTTGTAAAAATAGAGAAAATTACTTGCTTTGGCCCTCAAATGTTTGATAATTTCAAACTTAGCCACCCCAAATTTTTTTGTTTCTTTTCATGTCCACATTTGGCACTAAGCTAACAAAAATCCCCCTACATAATAAGAGGATTGACTCAGTTTCTCATTTATTTGTGTATCTCTCTCTACAACTTTCTTTCCTCCTTCTACTAAGATTCTCTCTTCTCTTTTTACTCTTTCTCTCATCTCTGTTATTCGTTTGTCTCTTTCTATAACTTTCTTCCCTCCCTCCACTAAGTTTATCTCTCTTCTCTATTTTCTCTTTGTCTCTTTTCTCTCTACAAATTTATTCTTCTTATCAACACGATTTCAGCAACATATTATTAGCTCAAATTCGATATCGTTTGCTCCCTCAAAAGTCCTTTGAAAGTATTCTACATTACACTATAAAACAAAAAACAAAAAAAACATTTACATGCCATGACCAAAAAATGTTTACACGATAAGAATAAGTGTTTATATGTTGGGCACAAAAAATGCTTTCACATGAAGAACAAAAATATTTACACGCCAAGAACAAAAATATTCATATGCCAAAAATAAATATTCAATTACTGGCACTGTATTCTCTCTCTACACAACTTCCTTCTCTCAATGGATTTCTCTCTTTAAGGTTCGAGTGGGATTCCCTCACTAGTTTGAATATTTTTCTCTCTCTACGTTCGACTAGTTTTTTGTCTCTTTAATTGACTATGATTTTTATCTCTAACTTCAAAATGATTCCTCTCTTCAGTGTTTTGAAGCATAGTGAATAACAAACTACAAAGTCTTCTTTGTTCTTCATTTACTAGAGTGGATATGTTGCCATGGTTGGTTGTACTATATATATGAGAAATGTGCAATATATCCACATTTAAAGGATTATTTGTATTCATATAGCATAAAGATCATAAAATATATTCGAGAATATGAAATTGTCGATATGATAGCTTTAGAAGAGCTTAAGACTACTAAAAGGGCTAATCAAATCCATACTTAGCAACAAGCTGGAACTCTCATTTTACTTATGCAAGTAGATTAATTGATATGCTTAGTTTAACTTGTGTCCTTCTTGAAAAGATGAACGACAATGGACTCAATTGTAATATACTTGGGGAAGTTAAATGTGCTTCTAAAGAGATGAGATCATTTGAATTTGTATTTATCTTGCACTTGATGCATAAAGTTCTAGGAATTTCTTATATGCTTTGTGAAGCATTACAAATGAAATCCAAAGACAAATTAAATGCACTCAATTTGGTATCAACAACCAAAATACTACTTCAAAAGTTACAAGAAGATGGATGGGATACTTCTTTAGGAGACATGGTGTCATTTCATGGAAGGTATGATTTTTTTTTTTTATTATTATTGAAGAAAAAATGTAATGATATTGATACACTTTTTATTTTGAACGGTATGACATTGAGTTGTCTAATATGAGTGCACGATATATGGAACACACAAGACGTTCTGGCCAGTGCATAAAACAATATCACAGTTGAACAATATTATCACATTAACATATTCAATTTTATGACTGATTATCATTTGATGAAGTTGAAAAATACATTCACTAAACAAATAATGGAACTCCTTACTCTAACTCAGGTTTGAACATTTTTGCCGGGTTTAAATTATTTAATATTAATGATGTTGTACTTTTGCCTAAAAATTTTATTGTCGACATTTTACTTGAACTGAGTTAGATACTTTAAGAAGATAGTTGGAGCATTATGAGTATGTAGTAGTTCATCATGCAAAATTTCATAATATTGCTTCTCTTTCTTAATTATGTCGACCATTGGTTGAAATTAGAAGGTCTAAATACGTTTTCTTGGTTAATAGATTGATTCAATTAATTAATGTCAACCCTTCTTCTTTCCACTGCAATAATAAAACAAGCATTTTCAGCCATGAATTTTTTTAAGATACCATTTTTCAATAAGATTTAGATGCATGGTTATTTATATTAAGAGTGAGTTTGCTGATTCAATAGATCACTCTTAAAGTTCTTAAAATGGGGGTGGGACACTATAGGCAATAAACTTAATTCAAAGCCCATCTGGATTGGATAATGCTTTTATTTAAATAAAAGAAAAGAAATAGGTGTTAGAATGTCATATGATCTAGCCATTACTTCCTTAACTGGTGCAGTAGCAACTCTGCGTGGCAGAATCAATAATCAAGCTGGAATGGATCTTCTAGATGCAGGGTGACTTGGCTCCAATAGCTGGCGAAGTTTGTTATGCTGAGCTGGTATTTTGTTTGTTCTCTATTTTGTTTTACTTGCTAGGTGTATATATTTTGTATGGCCTTCTTGTTTCCAGTAGTTGAGTTTTACAGAAAACATATATACAACCTTCAAAGCTCCATTAATGGAGTCTCAAGTTCTTAAGCAATCTTAGTTGTATTTTCATAAAACATTGCACTATTTTATATGATATCAGAGCTATTGACTAATCGTCATGGATTCTGGATCAGTGCACTCAACCTTACCACAAAAGATTAATGCTCAGCTTCTTACATCATCTCTTTCACCAAATTTAGCGATTGTTGCTAATACTCTCAACTTTCACATTTCCATCAAACTTGATTCAACCAACTACATCTACTGAAGAGCTCAGGTGTTTCCTGCGATTAGAGCACTCAAACTCGAAGATTTAGTCATTGGGCTAAGAGCATGTCCATCGAAGTTCATTGAAACACAAGCATCTGTTGACAGTGAGAAGATTCTGACTCTCAACAATGCCTACACTGAAGGGAGTTTTAGAAAAGATTTTGATTATCGTATAACATGTGGAATTGGGTTTCAAAATTTTTTCTTATATTGAAAACCTTTTCCAATCAGGAACGAGTTCCTGTATATACGCAGAAAAAGACTTTAGAAACTACATACCTTTTTCTTGATTTTCTTTTTCTAATTCTTCGATCTACCACTAGATCTTCCGAGCTATGACTCGCGGTCTGACAACGTGTGTATGGGCACGTCACGGCAAGAGTCAGAATTTTTTTTTTTTCTCTCTTTGGTAGCCGAACTCTCTTTCTTTTTCACTTGTGTGCTAGGTTCCGTTTTTTTCTAACTATATAACACTTATATAGTAGTCCTTTAGGGTTTTAGTTTAATCAAGTCAAAATAGGATTCTAAATCCTATTTATTTTTAGTCTCCCTAAAGACTTAAACTTGTGACCTTTTGGACTATTAAAATAATCTAATTATTTTAATTCTTTTGTCCTAGTCATTATTTAATCACATGACTTCATATTTAATAAATAGAATTAAAGATTCATAATTATTAATTTCTATTATTTTATTAAATATTTAATTAATTAAATAATCACATTATTTAATTATTCTCTTTTATTTAAATCGCATTACTTTCGTAACACTATTAATTGGACCATCCAATTAATCTACCGTGATCCTCGTTACCAACAACCATAAGGGCTAGCAAAGAGACCTAATGGACCTACAGTTTTGAGCTCCAATAATACTTAGGAATATTAATTAAAACTCTTTAATTAATATTTCATGATTATTAACCTCGGAGTTATTCCACTAAAAACCCGAGGCTACACTCTCAAAACTGTAGACATGTTTATACAATCCGAAGTCTCAGTGTCCATTGATATAGCTAATTGCATATAGTGTGATCCTCCACAAATAGTTCATAACTAGAGATGGGTCATAAAGGCCGTTATACCCCTCTAGAAATATATTTTCCTTTAAGTACCATTGATTCTCTAATGAACAATTAAATCCCGTCTTCCTCACGGAAGAAGGAGAGCGCTCATAATCGTTCAAGCCCCGAATCAACCCTTAAGGGAACTACTCATCTACTTCAATCAAGAAGGAGTGGATTCCACAATTGTGTACAAACCTTCCCAGCCACAAGCCAATCCGCAGCTCCAAGATACGGAAGTATTGGTCGAGATTCTCATCAACCTCACTTATGATAAATCAAAAGCCACGATCTAACCTGAAGGAATCGATAAGACACTCAGGATTAAGATCACCTATAAATAGCCATCGTTTATCGATTATATATGAATCTCATCTACTAACGGATCTTGGTGAGAGATTCATATACATCGTGGCCCAGTCCTATATGATATCATCATATAAGGTGTTTCTATTCTCATGTCCACTATATGAGCGGTCTAGGATAAGACCACCGTACTTTACAAAATGGACCGCAATAGTAGATCAATCACAAACAAAGTACCCAGCTTTGTTCGCTCTCTTTGGACTCTTTAGATTGCATGTCTCAAAATGAATACTCTTTGTATATGACCATCATGTACTCATTTTAAAATTACATCTTGCAATCTAGGATGTTCTTACACAATACGAATGTATTACTGAATATAATAAATTTTATGAATTTGAATGATAATTTGAATAATTCTTATTGTTTTCTTTAACCATTTACAATTATAAGCTTTAGGGCATAAATCGCAACAATCTCCTACTTGCGCTAAAGCAGATGGGACATGTCTCGTAATCGTAGACCCTCTAAGTGACCTTCAAATACTTTAGCTGTCAAGGTCTTTGTAAATGGATCAGCCAGGTTATCTTGTGATGCAATCTTCGTCACGACCACGTCTTCTCGCTGCACTATCTCTCTGATGAGATGATATTTCCTCTCTATATGCTTCCCTCTTTTGTGGCTTCTTGGTTCTTTGGAATTGGCCACAGTTCCACTATTATCACAATAAAGTGTCATGGTCCTATCTATATCTGGAACAACTTCCAGATCACTTAAGAACTTTTGAAGCCAAACAGCCTCCTTAACTGCTTCACAAGCTACTACATACTCGGCTTCCATAGTGGAGTCAACAATGCAAGATTGCTTGATACTTCTCCAAATTATAGCTCCTCCACCAAGGGTGAATACTGACCCAGATGTGGATTTCCTTGAATCCTTGTCTGACTGAAAGTCAGAATCTGTATATCCCAATGGAATCAAATTATTATGGGTATATACAAGCATATAGTTTCTCGTTCTCCAAAGATACTTGAGAATATGCTTAACAGCATCCTAATGATCCAATCCTGGGTTGGACTAATAACTACTGGCTACTCCCACTACGAAGCAGATGTCGGGTCTTGTGCATAGCATAGCATACATAAGGCTGCCTACTGCAGACGCATAGGGAATTCGTCTCATATCCTCAATTTCTTGAGGTGTCTTAGGACACTGTTCCTTAGACAAATGAACTTCATGTCTTGACGGTAAACTACCTTTCTTGGAGTTCTGCATGGAGAATCACACAAGTATCTTGTATATATACGATGCTTGAGACAACACTAACAGTTTGTTCTTACGATCCCTTATCAATTGGATCCCAAGAACATAACTTGCCTCTTCCAAATCTTTCATTTGGAATTGGTTAGCAAGCCAATCCTTTACCTCTGACAATGTTCCTACGTCATTCCCAATGAGTAAGATATCATCTACGTAAAGGACCAGGAAAACTACTTTCTTGTCAATAATGCGCTTGTACACACAAGGCTCATCAACGTTCTGCTTAAAACCATAGGTCTTGATCGCAGTATCAAACCTAATGTTCCAAGATCTAGATGCCTGCTTAAGTCCATAAATAGACCTTTGCAGTTTGCAAACCTTTTGCTCTTGATCTTGGAATACGAATCCCTCTGGTTGCATCATATAGATGCTCTCGTCTAGATTGCCATTCCCTCTTGATCTTATAGAATGCAGTCTTGACGTCCATTTGCTAGATTTCGTAATCGAAATAGGCAGCTATGGATAAGAGTATCCTAATAGACTTAAACATAGCTACTGGCGAGAAGGTTTCAACATAATCAATGCCTTCCTTCTGGGTGTAACCCTTAGCCACTAGCCTTGCCTTGAAGGTCTCTACCTTCTCATCTACTCCTCTCTTACACTTGTAAATCCACTTACATCCTATGGGTTTTATCCCATATGGTAACTCTACAAGTTCCCAGACTGAGTTGGAATACATGGACTCCATCTCGCGATTCATGGCTTTAAGTCATTCCTATTTGTCAGGATCTTCCATTGCATGTCTAAATGTCAATGGATCATCCACACTATCATTAGAAACGACACCCTGTGCCTCTCCAATACCTAAGTAGTGATCAGGTTGTCGAACAACCCTTCCACTGCGCCTTGGTGGTAGTGTATCCTGACTAGGAATTATCTGACTATCAGATGTTTGTGGAATTATAGCATCGTCTACAACTCTTGTTGAATGAGCACTGGTCGTACCAGGTTCTAGCTCCTTTAACACAATCTTACTACGAGATTTATGATTACTCATATAATCCTCCTCAAGAAACGTTGCATTTGTCGATACAAACACTTTGTTTTCTTGTGGATTATAAAAGAATCCACCTCGTGTTTTCTTTGGGTACCCTACAAATAAACATACTTGTGAACGAGGTTCCAGCTTTCCACTTCTATTCTTCAGTACATGTACTGGACATCCCCATATGCGAAAATGTCGTAAACTAGCTTTACGACCATTCCACAACTCTAGAGGAGTCTTAGGAACAGATTTGGATGGAACTACATTCAGTATGTAAGTCACTGTTTGTAGTGCATATCCCCAAAAAGAATATGGTAATGATGAGAAACTAATCATAGATCTCACCATTTCTATCAAGGTCTTATTTCTCCTCTCCGCGATACCATTCTGCTGTGGTGTACATGGAGCTGTGAGTTGTGATACTATCCCATGCTCAACCATGAAGTCTTCAAACTCTTAGTCAGCATACTCACCCTCACGATCCGATCGTAGTGATTTGATTGTTTTGCCTAATTGATTTTCAACTTTAGCTCGGAATTCTTTGAACTTTTTAAAAGTTTCCGACTTACATTGCATTAGGTAAACATACGCGTATCTAGAGTAGTCGTCAATCAATGTGACATAATACTCATAACCACCTCTAGCTCTAACATTCATTGGTCCGCAGACATTTGAATGTATAGGCTCAAGTGGTTGTGTGGCTCTAATCCTTTTTCCTGTAAAAGGTCTTTTGGTCATCTTACCCTTCAGACAAGATTCACAGACAGGTAAGGTACCGATCTCTAACTGACTTAAAGATCCATTTTTTACTAGTCTGTTTATCCTATCAATGTTTATATTTTCAAGTCTTAGATGCCACAGATACGTGTCCTCAACTGGAGAAATTTAGTATTAAACAGTGATGTATGAATTAATGGTCTTAAAACATACGAATTATTTTCTATCATACCATAACAAATATTCATTCTATTTCTTAAAATGATAACTAATTTATCATTAAAAGAAACCTTATGAAACTGTTTCAAGTAATTTGGATATAGAAGTCAAATTCCTTATAAATCCAAAAATGAAATTGACATTGTTCAATGATAGAAAACAATTATTAAATTGTAGTCTAACAAATCCCACTGCTTATACTAAAACGACATCCCCTGTTCTAATGTGCATAGTGAAGGACCCTGATTGGTCATTTATTTTCATATAATTACGACCCTTAAACCATATCTTTTGATTGTATTCTTGAGTATTTTTGGTACTTTTGACGTGTTTGTTAAGCTTGTGTAGGTTTTAGGTGTTTCTCTCGGAACCGCGCGAAGATTGGAGTTTTCGGTCCAAAACCGTTATATCCTGGCAGTGAGCAATGCGACCGCTCACCGCGACCATAGGTCGCGCTGTACTAATCGCGGTGAAAGTGGAGGTTCTTGGCAGAAAGCATGGCGACCAGCTAACGCTAGGGCTGGTCGCGTTGAAGGGATCGCGCTGAATGAAGAGGGCTTGGCAGTAAGCATCGCGACTTGGCCAGCGCGACCTCAGCTCGCGGCGCAGTTCACGGTGCAGCAGCTCCAACCAAACCAATAAGTGTGACCCATCGTTTCAGAATTTATGAACTTAACTTGAGAGTGCCTAGGTAGGCTAGGTCAGTCCCAAAATACATTCCGAAAACCTATCCGTTAGGAAGTCAACCTTGGTATTGACTCTTGTGGACACCCTCCGTAGGGAGGACGAAAGCAAAGCTGTCACTAGGCGCCACTCAAGCCTCACGGTATTAAATTAACAATGGAGACTGCGGGATATAATGTCAACCTACTCTTGGTCTTCTTGGAGAAATTGAGCCTAAGGTTAAGAATTGTAGTAGCCAAAATTTTCCATGCCCAAAATATAAGCGAGGATCCAGCCCAGAAGCCCAAAAGTATACCCCAAAGACCAGGCCCAGAATCAAAGAGTGGTACGACATCCATGTAGTACGATGTACAAGACATTCATGTAGTACAACATACACATCTAAGTAGCATCGAGGGAAATAATTCAGTGTCCACACTTGGGAGAACTCCTACGTCGCACGACATGTTCATGTCAAGATGGCGTCCAAACATGTAGCACGACATATAATAAGTGCTTGTCTGTTCAAAATCATCAAACCTATATGTCGTACGACGTAGAATCCCTTTGGTTCTATGGGAGACCAAATCATGATCTACTTTAAAGACAAACCTACAAAACTACAATTACAATCTATAACGACTAGATAAAAAGAAGCATCTACAAACCTCCTTAGTTGGAGACAGTAAGGAGAGGTAATGATGGAGTTCATCAACGAGCAGAAGCATCCATCCCCTATAAATGAAGGATGATTCTCCAAAGATGGAGGAGGAAAAACTAAGATCTTAGAGCTATCTACATTTAGACAACAACCTCCGGCCATTGTTCATCTTCTCCGATCACCTTCCGATCATACTCCATTTATTCAACCTTACATCTTCTTCGACCAGGGAGACCTTAATCGCCAACATAACAGGAAGTACTACTCACTCATCTCCATTTACGAGCATTCTATACTTATTAGCACTCGCTAACTTGACCGTCGGAGTGACTTTGGCCGGCACCATCCCGGTATCCCAGACGTCCTGCGGGTCACGTGCGTTCTATCTTTACAGGTTGTAGTACCCCGTGTCCCAGAGCAATTTTCGAGAACTACAATTTAGCGAAGGTAGAGCACATAAAATCTGACCATGTCATCCGACGATTTTCATCACGACGCAATGGAGATTAGGGTACAACTCTTCATATCCCAAATGCAAGATAACACCCAAAGGCTCCAAGCACTCGAACAAGAGAACCAGCGAATGTTGGCAGAGAATCAAGAGTTGCAAAATAGGATTAATTCTCTCACCGTCGTACGACCGTTTGGAGACGTTTCAACATCTCAGCTCATGCCATTCGATCAAGCCACCCACACTACTTATTACGCACCGGTCCGCCCAGACGTACAAGGTACCACGGTAAGAGACCTCAATCCAATCCTCATAGGCTCAGAGCCTAACATTTGAGCCACGGACGCAACGCATATTGTCGCATGATATACGGAGGACAACCGATCGAATAGAATAGGAAGGCACCAATCAGATGACATGGCAAGAGCTACACAAGAAGTGCCACCTATCTCCACCCTCAATGGCAACGTCGGTTCAACCCAACCAACTATCCCGCTACAAGGAACGCCATCTGGTCCTTCCCATTCGGCGCCGTCGAACCCGAACCTGGTAAATATTGAACCAACATTGGCTAACCGTGACTTAGCATGAAGGTTCAAAGAGATGGAAGCACTTATCCAACGCATTCCGGAAATGCCCGCTCCTATAAAGAAAAGCGTGGCCAATAGCTTTGCCGACTCTCCCTTCGTCGATGCAATAACATTGGTAGAGATGCCAAGAAAGTTCAACTTCCCTGGTATGAAGCAGTATGACGGAACGACAGACCCCGATGACCACATTGCGCAGTACCGACAACGAATGTACACTGCCGCCATCCCACGAGACCTAAGAGAAGCATGCATGTGCAAAGGTTTCGGCTCTAGCCTCGAAGGACCTGCCTTACATTGGTCCACCAACCTTCCCAATATTTTCATCAACTCTTTCGCTCAACTCACGGATATATTCGTAGAGTAGTTCGCTAACAATCGAAAATTAGAGAAACAATCTGACGACCTCTACACAATCAGCCAAAGGAGGGGTGAACACCTACATGACTTCGTAGGCCGTTTCAACAATGAAAAGGTTTCCATCCCTCATTGCAATCAGGCGACGACTATATCAGCCTTCTGCAAGGGTCTGCTCTATGATTCCAACCTATACAAGGAGCTCATTAAGTACCTTTGTAAAACCAAGGGCACAGATAAAATGGGAAGAAGACGAAGTGAATTATAAACCTAATAGAGCAAACAGCAGAGAAGACAGGTCGAGTAGGAGGGTTGAGCAACGAATTAACGACAAACGTATCAAGCCATACCCAACGATACCCCAAAGGGACGGTTGAATAAGATATGAGCGCCGGCGCGACAACAGATAGCCAAGACGGTTCGTTTGGCCAAAGAACATAATACCATAATATAATTTGAACATCAGACTAGCAGAGGTAGTCGCCGTTCTTAAAGGAATGGGTAGATCAGTTCGGTGGCCAGACAAGATGATGAGCCAGCCAGATCAGAGAGATAACTCCAAGTGGTGCGAGTTTCATGGCGACAATGGACATAGAATAGAGCATTGTGTCGCACTACAACTAGAAGTGACAGAACTACTCAAGAAGGGCCACCTTAAGGAATTCCTAACTGACAAAGGTAAGCAGACCTTTTTGAATAAGGATAGGTCGCACGACATTGCTTCAATTCTACCACCAGAACCTCCCAAACATAAGAGAACTGTGAACGTCATCTCCGGCGGATCCAAAGTAAATAGAGTCACTTATTCGGAAGCGAAGCCCCACTCACGGCAAGAAGGTCATACTTGACTTACAATTACCTAATCAGTTTTAGCAACAATGAGCATACGGACCTACTCAACCCCCACCATGACACGCTAGTCATCTCATTGACAGTGGCCAATTGTTTGATTAAACGGATCCTGGTGGATAATAGGAGCTCAACAAATGTACTCTTCCTTGGCGCGATAAGAGAGATGCATATCGACGAGTGTAACATCGTGCGTCGCTCGACCATCCTGGTAGGATTTAGTGGAGAACATAAGAACACCCTAGGGTAAATCGTCCTTCCCGTCTACGCAGAAGGTATCAACTTGAATACACGCTTCTTCATCCTGGACTGCCCGTCGTCCTACAACATAATCATGGGTCGCCCATGGATTCATGATGTGAGAGCTGTCCCTTCGATGGGGAGTCCACGAGATTCGAGGGCAACAGAAAACCTCGCCTGACTACTACCAGAACACTCTAAAAACCAGGCCATCAGTCTTATAGCAATTACAGAACGCAAGCACCACCACCAACAAAGACGGACTAGAAATGGAGGAGCTAGATGAAGTGTCCATACATCCGAGCTTCCTAAACCACAAAGTTAGTATCGGATCCCGCCTCCCACAAAATATTAGAACAAAATTAGTCAGCTTCTTGACGGCACGACACGACAGCTTCGCATGGTCGTACGCCGACATGACCGGCATTAACCCAGAAGTCCTAGTGCATAAATTGCAAGTTGACCCAGATTACCCGCCCGTGAAGCAAAAGCGAAGGAAGTTCGCGCCCGAGCGCAATAAAGTTATCAGCGAGGAGATCCAAAAACTAATTGACATTGGCTCGATAAGAGAGGTGAATTACCCAGACTAGCTTGCAAACATGGTAGTAGTAAAGAAAAAGAACGGGAAGTGGCGAGTATGCATCGACTTCACAGACCTCAACAAAGCCTGTTCAAAGGATTCCTTCCCTCTACCACATATCGACATGATGGTGGACGCTACAGCGGGATACGAACTATTGAGCTTCATGGATGCATTCTTCGGCTACAATCAAATCTTCATGCATCCAGAAGACCAGGAAAAAACTTCTTTCGTCACGGAGCGCGGCATTTTTTGCTACAAAGTGATGCCCTTTGGCCTCAAAAGCTGGGGCAACCTACCAAAGGTTAGTCAATAAGATGTTTGCCAATATGCTCGTACTAATAAGGGAAGAAAATGGTAAACAACTCCCCGTATACTACAACAGAAAGACCCTACTCGACGCAAAAATAAGGTACACTCAATTTGAGAAATTGGCCCTTGCACTAGTTACAGCCGCGCGGAAATTGAGGCCATACTTCCAAAACCACATCATCAGCGTACTCATTACCTATCCCTTGAAGAACATCCTATATAAGCCCGAACTATCCGGCCGACTAGTGAAGTGGGCCGTGGAACTAAGCGAGTACGACGTCAAATACCAACCTCGCACGGCGATCAAATCACAAGTGTTGGCAGACTTCATAGCTGACTTCACACCTGGGATTCTACAACAAGCGGAGGAAGAGCTTTGCACCATGTCGTATGACACACCAAAAGAGGAATGGACTTTAGCAGTCGACGGATCAAGTAACGCTAAGGGCAGTGGACTAAGGGTAGTACTTACCTCACTCAAGAGACACGCCATCGAGAGATCCATCCGATGCGGATTTACAACTACCAACAATGAAGCTGAGTACGAGGCCCTCATAGCCGGGCTCACCTTGGCAAAAGACTTACACATCGAACGGATAAAGGTACGTAGTGACTCCCAATTAATTGTGAGACAATTGCAAGGATCTTACCAAGCTCGAGACTAGAAAATGTCGGCTTACTTAACCCTGGTAAAAGAACTACAAGCTTCATTCGAGTTGTTCGACATCGAACAAGTACCAAGATCAGAAAACACGCATGCTGACGCGCTCGCTAACCTCGGTTCCGTACTAGATACCACAGTTGAGCGAACCATCCCCATGGTATTTACCTAATGGCCAGCTGTGTGGAAGCCAACGAGGCTCGAAGTCGAACCAATTTTGGACAAGCTAACTTGGATTACCCCGATCTACGACTACCTGAGGAATGACACCCTCTCGTTGGACAAGGTAGAAGCACGAAGAATCAAGATCAAGGTTGCCAGATTTTCCATAATAGAAGGTTAACTTTACAAGCGGTCCTACTTCAGGCCCTATCTCAAATGCATCGACCCAATCGAAGCTCAGCAGGTAGTCAAAGACTTGCACAAGGGGCAATGTGGGAACCACTCGGCGGGGAAAAGCCTAGCTAACAGAGCAATCACGGCTGGATACTACTGACCCACAATGTGATCCGAGTCGCACGACCTCGTCAAGCGATATGACCCATGTTAGCGCTTCCCCCACATTTCGCATCAACATCCTGAGCGACTTCACCCCATCTCAGCACCATGGCCCTTCATGAATTGGGGAATGGACATAGTAGGAAAAATGCCAGTCACTACTAGAGGTAAGGTCTACATGCTAGTCGTGACAGATTACTTTATAAAATAGGTCGAAACCGAGTCATATGTGAGAATCAAAGACTCCGAAGTAAAAAACTTCATTTGGAAAAATGTCATATGCCGCTACGGAGTTCCAAAGGAGATATTCACTGACAATGGCTCATAATTAATATCATACGACTTCCAAGACTTTCGCGACAAATGGAATATCAAACTAAGCTATTCAAGTCCAAGTTATCCGCAAGCCAACGGACAAGCGGAATCCACCAATAAAACGATCATGTCCACCCTCAAGAAGCGACTCGACCAATATAAAGGAAAATGGGCCGACGAGCTACAAGGCATGATGTGGTCCTATCGTATAACTGTCAGAACGTTGATAGGGGAAATGCCATTCTCCCTAACTTACGGCTCAGAGGCTGTAATAGCAATGGAGGCTGATTACCCTTCTTACAGAATACGACACGCAACCGAAGAAACAAACAACAAAAAGTTACTAAACGAACTCGACACAATCGACGAGCATCGTGACAAAGCCACAATCAGATTGGCAGTATACCAACAAAGAGTCGCTCAACATTATAATAGGAACATTCATCTCAAAGCATTTAGTATTGGAGATTGGGTCCTTCATCGCATCTTCCAAAACACAAAGGAAAAAGGAGCAGGTAAACTCGGTCCTACGTGGGAAGGACCGTACCAAATAACCAAAGTAGTTGGACATGGAGCCTACAAACTACGATGTACAGATGGCATGGAAATCGGCAACTGTTGGAATGCATGCCATCTGAAACAGTATCATTTCTAACCTCATACTTTTTCTTTCTATAATTTTGTTATCTTACGACATGAGACTCACTTAGGCATTGGAGGGCCGTTAGCTTTGCCAATGGCCAACCCTAACTTTTTTATACAGGTCGCTATCACTGGACAATCCCACACTTACCTACTTACAAGGTGTTATACCGCCCAAGAAAAAATAAGAGTATAAGAGTTGGAGCATGGAACTATAAACTCCCACACTCTAACTAGGGAAAATCAATATCACAAGAATAAGAACCAATTGGTCGTACGACCTGCATTCAAGGTCAAGGACCATGACCCATATTCAAGGTCATTATGAAACGATCAATGGTCGCACGACCTGCATTCAAGGTCATTATGAAATGATCAATGGTCGTACGACCTGCATTCAAGGTTAAGGACCACGACCTGCATTCAAGGTTATTTTGAAACAATCAATGGTCACACGACCTGCATTCAAGGTCAAGGACCACGACCTGCATTCAAGGTCATGTGCCACGATGTACAAGATAAGTTATCTCTACTCTATCATACGATAACACACTGTTTAACAAACCATTCATTCTATTAAATACGAAATTATAAAAGCACAAATAGGTAAAAGTATTTTAACACTTAGAAAAAATAAAAGAGAATTCCAAATTTTACAAAACCCCTATGGGGCAACATCTTCATACTCTCGCTCGACTTCAGTTTACGGTCCGTCGCCCGACTGAGCAGGCAAAGCTATAATGGCCACACCTTTAAGTGCCGGTTCGACACGAATTTCTTCATTGACCTTCGCCTCGACCAATTGGCTCTTCTCTTTAGCCTCATCTTCATCGTCCTCCTCCTCGTCATCAGGGCGGTTCAACTCATCATGATCGGTGATCCATTTGTCTACCTTTCATTCGGCCGCATAACCATCCTTATATTGTCTCATCAGATCAGCCCGCGTCTTGACCACAGCATTGAGCACGTCCTTTTTAACTCGGTCATACATAGCGTCGTACTCCGACTCCTTGATCTTAAGCTGAGCACCCAGCTGCTCGACCTTTTGCTGCAAGGGTCTGAGTTTCTCCACTTCCGATTTTAGGCGTTCAAGTTCAATGGTCGCCTCTGTCGCACGACGACAAGCTTCCTCAGTTGTTTTCTTGGCTTCTACGTTCGAGGCCCTCAACTTCTCCACTTCAACCCTGAGACCTTGGTTGCTCAACTTAAGCTCCCTCGCCTTCCTCAAAGCCGAAGCAAGCTCCTGCTTGGCATGTATCTGAAATTGAAGAGCCTGCAAAAAGGAAACTCACATTCAGGCCCCAATATTAAAGTATTTAAATATTAAAATATTATAGACATACGACTTACTTAAAATTGGTGGCTGAGGGCCCAATCAAACCCATGCGATAAGCCCATTTCCCTACTCTTATCTTCAGGGAGCAGCAGTCGCTCGACTTAGGGCATAATTGACCCAAAGTCAGAGTAAGCGGAGGCGTTTTGTGGGAACGCAAGGTCGACCGGTATCTCACTACCTGTGGCCGAATCATCCCTTCTCCTTTTCCTTCCAACAGAGCCCATATTGAGCGACCCTTTTCCTCTACTGGGCTAAGGAGGAGGTGGTGGTTGAGTCGCCATCGGCTCAATAGGATCACTCGACTTGACTTTCTTTTTTCCCTTCATCTTCTCTTTCAATCTCCTCATGGCTTCATCAACGTCAGGAGCAGCAAAACCTCCAGCCATCAAGTCAACTGCAAAGCGTCGCTTGACGTAAGATATAGGTGTCAGAAACCTTGTGCCGTATAGTCGCTTGACACAATGCCTTACTCTGACAAACTCCACTAAACTTTTGAAAGCTGGGTAAGGTGTACCTAGCTCGTTGATTATTGAAAACTTCCACAAATGGCTCGGTCTCAAGTTCTCTTCGGCCAAGATCCTCTTCCAGCTCCCCTCCTTCACGTCGTACGATAGAATCTTCGCTATACGCGTCGTACAAATCAACCCAACTACTGCTTGAGGAGCTCCTGTGGTCACTGCAATATAAGAAGATAAAAAGTTAGTACAATACGACAAAATGAATAATATTGAACGACACGACACGACAAAATTAATGATCCACCAGCCTTAGACTAGGTCGTACGAACAATCGTATCCCCTACAGGCCACTCGATAAGAAGGCCCCTCGCGAAGAAGTACCTATCCTTCCATGACCTGTCATTCGTGGTCAGCTCCGTGATGAGATGCTTCCTATTAGCTCGAAGGTTCAAGTTGTAACGACTCTTTTCGGTGTCGTGCTTCCTCATCGAGTATGTGTAGAAAAGGTTAGGCAACTCAAAAACTATGCATTTTCTCATGCACAGCAATTCTAGCCCCAACAATATCCTCCAACTATTGGGCATGAGTTGCCCTGGGGCAAGCTCGAAGTGGTTCAGTACCTTCTTTGGTAGTCCGACCACCGGTAATCCGAAACCAACGCTCTAAAACGGGAGTTCGTAGAAGCAGGTCCATTCGGGGATGTCCCAATCTGGTCGCTCCCCCTTGAAGGGCACCCTCAGTGCGACGCCATCAGGTATGCCATAGCTATACCTTATACGCGTAAGGTCTTCTTCCTTCAGCACGCTAGCGGGGTTAACCAAAAGTAAACCCAGCGATCTACTTGGTCCCATGTGACAAGGACCGGCCGCCTCCTCAGATGGCTCGACGAGAGGGATCCCCTCATGTATATCCTCTATAACACTCGACGTACCATCATGACTAGAGACAGTCACAGGGTCGTGCGACGCCAACGTTACCTCACCACTGTTGGCCCTTGACTCACCCCACGAGTCGGACGACAGGTCGACAGGATCGTCATATCCTCGCCCCGACGTACTAGAAGTGTTCTCGTCTCCTCTACTCGACATCTCACCTACAAGTCGAGCGACAGTAGGGAAGGTTAGTAGTCAAATCTAACTAAAGGTCCTACATGCCCTACATTGGTTCCTAGATTGTTGGCATAAAACTTAAAAAGTCGTGCGACACACATTCCTCAGTTATTGTCGTACGACGTGTGAACCACAAACAGTTTCTACCAAATCCTAAGTTGCTATTTTCGATCAAACACCAAAATTTTTGAATTTCCTAAAAACCTATTCGAAGAACATGCAAAAACACCCAGAAACCAAAACATGAATATAAGAAATCAAAAATAGCAAAGGAATCAGAAAAACTTACCAATAAAGCAAGGGTGACCAAATGCTTCGCCGGAATGAATGCAAAAATGACAAAAACGAGCAGCAAAGACACTAGAAAAAGCTTGCACAGGTGACTGGTTTTTGGGAGAGAAAAAGAGGGAGAGAGAGAGAGAGAGAGAGAGAGAGAGAGAGAGAGAGCAATAAAAAGCTAACCCTACGCTGACGTGTCAGTTTCTTATTCGGGCACACACCCCCATAGCCATTATTACTTGTCACGCGTGTATATTTCCCATAAAACCCCAATTACCATGGTGCAAATATCGAAGAGCCATTAGAAGACCAACCATACCACCTTGACCTCTACATCGTCGTACGACCGCATCAAGTCACAAGAATTATGATGCTCTCTCGAATCAACCCAACCGATCGTACGACACAAAAGAAATCAATATACAAATCCATATGTCGTGCAATAAAAAGGCAGTACAAACCCCTTGACTTCCTTCTGACGTACAAGGCGTTTGGGGGCAAACTGTAGTAGCCAAAATCTGCTAGGCCCAAAATATAAGCGAGGATCCAGCCCAGAAGCCTAAAAGTATACCCCAAAGACCAGGCCCAGAATCAAAGAGTGGTACGACATCCATGTAGTACGACGTACAAGACATCCATGTAGTACGACATACACATCCAAGTAGCATCGAAGGAAATAACTCAGTGTCTAAGCTTGGGAGAACTCCTACGTTGCACGACATGTTCATCTCAGGATGGCGTCCAAACATGTAGCACGACATATAATAAGTGCTTGTCTGTTCAAAATCATCAAACCTATATGTCGTACGACGTAGAATCCCTTTGGTTCTATGGGAGACCAAATCATGATCTACTTTAAAGACGAGCCTACAAAACCATAATTACAATCTATAATGGCTAGATTAAAAGAAGCATCTACAAACCTCCTTGGTTGGAGACAGCAAGAAGAGGTAATGATGGAGTCCATCAACAAGCAGAAGCATCCATCTCCTATAAATAAAGGATGATTCGCCAAAGAGGGAGGAGGAAAAACTGAGATCTTAGAGCTATTTACATTTAGACAACAACCTCCGGCCATTGTTCATCTTCTCCGATCACCTTCTGATCATACTCCGTTTGTTCAACCTTACATCTCTTTCGATCGGGGAGACCTTAATCGCCAACATAGCAGGAAGTACTACTCACTCATCTCCATTTACGAGCATTTTATACTTATTAGCACTCGCTAACTTGACTGTCGGAGTGACTTTGGCCGGCACCATCCCGGTGTCCCAGACGTCCTGCGGGTCACGTGCGTTTTATCTTTGCAGGTTGTAGTGCCATGTGTCCCCGTGCGATTTTCGAGGTGTAACACCCCCCGACCCGACCCGGCCGGACCGACCCGGGGAGCGCTACCAGTTTTCAGAACTTTCAAAATCAGTTTTATACGTTTCAAAAATTCATTGTGAGCCCAATCAATAAATAAACTTTTTACGAAAATTTCGGCAGAGTACCGTTTATTTTTCGAACTTTCCAAAACCTGTTTTTACACAATTCAATTCAAAAACAATTCTCAATAGCACTTCAATATCTCATATTCAAACAGTTGCGCACTCTGCCGTTTAGTGCGACTTATCAATCACAATTTATAAAATAAAAACAAATCAGACTTTAATATTTACAAACATAATAATTAATTACAGAACATATTTACAGACTCACTGTATATGCATGCTTACAAAATAAACATATATATATGTACAACAACAAATGTAGCTACCCAACTGTAGTAATCCTGTGACTCAGTCTGCAATTCTTCCAGTTCTTCAGTCTTTAACTTCGTCCGGATTCCTGGTACCTACGCGTTAGAAACAAACTAACGCGCTAAGCATAAAGCTTAGTGGGTGTACAAAAATCTCAAATATAAAACAAATCATATATTATAACTTTTAAATCGGAATAATATCACACAATATATATTTCAAATCAACTCATTAATGGACATAAATCATGTTAATCTCAAAACCAAACCTTAAAGCAGATTCGATCACTTTGGTTTCAATGACAATATCAACATTTAAAAATCGATAAATAAAATCATTCAATTCAGTCAATACTGGCCCACTAGAATACTAAACATTCTAGGACTGGAATATGGGTCAATGTGACGTCCGGGGTTGCCCCGCAACAACAGTCACTGATATCAACGTGATTGTTCGAGATTGCCCCGCAACAACAATCACTAGTATCATTGTGATCGTCCGAGATTGCCCTGCAACAACGATCACTAAAATCGGTGTGATTGTCCGAGATTGCCCCGCAACAACAATCACACAATAATAACGGCGCAGTACTGCTCAGAAAACCCAGCTGGTATACCAACCTCCTATATCCATTTCTATGTCTAAGTATCCTAGGGCCGTTTCAGATAAACTAGGTTCACAATCAGTTACAAATCAATATTTACTCAGTAAATCTACAATTTTACACGATATTATTCAAACGCATCAACAATAATCATATAAATATCGAAATCAAATATTTAAAACGAAATCGAAATATTCGAAATATAAACAAAATGCGATCTAGCATAAAATCTTTTCAAAATCAACCATAGGTATCTCAATCATCAATTTAATATATAAAATAAACACTTTTCTTACGAAAATCAAAAACGATAACTTTCAACAAAATCGAAAACGAAAACGAAAACGAGAAACGTAAGCGAAAACGAAAACGTAAACGATAACGAAATACTTTTCGTAAAGATTCCGAAAACAAAAGTACACCTACCTGGAATCCTTTTCTTTTCGATAAATCGTGGTTCTACGGTTTCTATTTCCGTCCCCTTTCCTTTCTCTTCTCTTTCCTCTTCTTCTTCTTCTTCTTCTTCTTCTTCTTCTCTCTTTTCTCTCTTTTTCCTCGGCTCTTTCTCTCTCTCTTTCTGTTTCTATTTTTTCTCGCTTCTGCGAGAAGCTTCTCTCTTTTTTTATATTTTTTTCGCTACCGCGACCGCCGTGGCCACTAAGTTGTGATGCTCACTGGAGTGCGCGCACCGCCTTCATCGCGAGCGCGCCTTGGTCGCGCGAGAGATCGCGTTGCTCATTGCCAAACTTTGACAATTTCATCGTGAGCAGTCCATCGCGACCTGTGGTCGCGGTGGCTGGTCGCGATGCTCACTGCCAGATTTTGCCATTTTCAGCGCGAGCGAGCTATCGCGACCTGTGGTCGCGGTGACCAGGTCGCGATGCTCTCTGGTCCAGTTTTCAATTTTTCACCCCCTCAAATAGTAAAAAATTTATTTTCACATATATAACATTCATTACCCGAAATCCGGGATGTTACACGAGGACTACAAGAATGCTATGCAGAATTGTAAATGGTTGGTAGCTATAAAATTTGAATATGATGCTTTGATTTCAAATAACACTTGGACATTGGTTCCTTACACTGATGACATGCATCTTGTAGGCAATAAATGGATATTTCGCATCAAGTACAATGCAGATGGCAGCTTGAACAAATACAAAGTTAGGTTGGTTGCCAAAGGATTCCATCAAAGCCAAAGTATTGATTTCTTCGACACTTTTAGTGCGGTGATCAAGTCTTCTACCATCATGATTATCTTTAGCTTGGCAGCCTCTTTTCGATGGCAAATACAACAGATAGACATCAATAACGCCTTACTAAATGGTGAGCTTGAAGAGGTAGTTCTCATGCAACAACCAGAAGGTTTGTCAATTCTTCTTTTCCTAACCATGTTTGCAGATTAAACAAGGCTTTATATGGCCTTAAATAGGCTCCAAGGGCTTGGTTTTACAAGCTAAAATCGGCCTTACCTGGTTGGGGATTCACCAATGCTACCTCTGATGTCTCCCTGCTCATTAAGAAAGCTGCTCATCATGTGATTTATCTCCTATTTTATGTTGACGACATCCTTATCACAGGCAGCAATCCACAGCTAATTCAACATACTATCTCAACCTTTCAATCCACTTTTGCTCTCAAGGTGTTGGGTTCGATGCACTATTTTCTTAGGTTTGAAGCGTTTCGAAATTTAGATGGTATTCATCTTACTCAGACAAAATATATTGCAGACCTCTTGATCATGAGCAAGCTTCAGAACTCCAAACCTTGCCTAACTCCTCTTTGTCCAAGTACGGTTTTGTCTCTTCATAATGGTGCTCCCTTTTCTGATCCCACTCTTCTTAGAAGTATCATTGGGGCCTTACAATATTTGACTCACACACATCCAGACATCGCCTTTGCTGTTAACAAGCTGAGCCAGTTCCTCCCTGCCCCTATTGAGGTTCATTGGGTCGCCTGCAAGCGTATTCTACGCTATCTCAAAAGAACTACTAATCTTGGTCTGTTCTTTGGTTCCTCCAGCAGTCTTTGTATTTCAGCATATGCTGATGCTAATTGGGGTTCATCTTTGGATGATCGTAAGTCTACAAGTGGGCTGTGTGTGTATCTTGGCAACAACCTGATTTCTTGGAGCTCTAGAAAATAGAAGGTTGCCAAATCCAGCACCGAGGCTGAATATAGGGCTGTTTCTCAAGCAGCTTCGGAAGTTCTATGGTTGAGCTCCTTATTTCTTGACCTTAGCATCTCTCTTCCAGCTTGCCCTGTCATATGGTGTGATAACACCAGTGCTGCCTCGTTAGCTCAGAATCCAATCTTCCATGCTCACACCAAACATATCGTAATTGATGTGCATTTCATTAGGGAGAAGATTGCTGCTGGTCTATTGAAAATTTAGTATGTTCCTATAGAGCTTCAACGTGCAGATATCTTCACTAAGGCCCTAGCTCACACTTGTTTTGCCTTTTTGCTCTCCAAGCTGAACCTGTGTCTCCCGCAAGCTCACCTTGCGGGGGGATGTTAGAATATCATATGATCCAGGTGTTACAAGTTCAAATGGATTAGCCACTATTTCTTCAACTGGTGCAGTAGCAACTTTATATGGCAGAATCAATAATAAAGCTGGAATGGATCTTCTAGATGCAGGGTGACTTGGCTCCAATAGCTGGCAAAGTGTGTTATGCTGAGCTAGTTTTTCTTGGCTATCAAGTTTTGCTATTTTGTTTGTTCTCTGTTTTGTTTTACTTGCTAGGTGTATATATTTTGTATGGCCTTCTTGTTTCCAATAGTTGCGTTTTACAGAAAACATATATACAACCTTCAAAGCTCCATTAATGGAGTCTCAAGTTCTTGAGCAATCTTAGTTGTATTTTCATAAAACATTGCACTATTTTACAATAGGATAAACTACGTTTATTACATAATTATTAAACTTAATTGAAGATCATATTTTGATAATACTTCAAAAACACACAAAAGCACCATATTTTGATTAGTAACTGTAATTGAAGACCTCCTTGATGCATCTTTCAAGATTATTATAAGATGTTCCTCCAATATTTGTTGCTGCAATTGCTTTCTTCTGCCATTCAAGAGCCTTTTCCTTCATTTTCTTTCCTTTTTCTCCTTCCATCACTTCTTTGACAAGAGCCTCAATTTCGTCACGCTTCACATCATGATTGACTTCCATTCCAATCCTCCAAGTCATGCACGCATATCGAGTATTTGTTTGTTGCTCGGCGAAAAAGGGCCAACAAATCAAAGGCTTGCCGGCATTGATTATGCTCTCAAGCATAGAGTTCAACCACAATGTGTTAGAAAAGCACCCAATGATGGGTGTGAGAGCACTTGTTCTTTTGGGCACCAACTCACTATCAATCCTCTGTCCTTGATCTCTTCAAAATATTCTTCAGGGAGGATTGGAGAGTCAGTCCCCGTCACTACATCAGGCCTAACAACCCATAAAAATGAGTGCCCACTATTTGCAAGACCCCAAGCAAATTCTTTCAAGTGTTGGTCTGTCATCACAGTTATGCTACCATAATTCACATACACAACCGAATTGGGTTCTCTTCTGTCAAGCCATTTAAGACATTCCAGGTCTTCCTTCCACAATTTGTCGTAAACATCTTGAAAGAATCGCTTTCAGGCATTTGCTTACAAAGCAAAGCAAGGGGACCTATTGTATAAATGTTGGGATTCATTGATGTAATAACCTCCAAGACTTCATGTTCAAACTCGTCAAATGTGTTGATCACAATTGCTGAAGAATCCAAGCAGCTCTCTGTCTCTGATTTCGAATAATTGAACAAAATATCATTAGGATCGGTTACCCTTATAAAGGCTGGAAAGTCCTTTAAGCGCATGTTGGGCATGCCGCGAATCCAATCAACAGGTGTATCAAGACTCCCATTAGTGAGGAAGTTTTCATCTGAAATTAACACAAAAAGGTAAAGCTCATCAATACATTTTCATAAAATCTTTATTTTAGACATAAAATGAAGGAAGATTAATTCATGTTAGAATATCTGTTAATTTCTCAACCTATGTCAATTGTATTACAGTTAAACAAAATGAACATATGTCTTTGAAGGGAACTAGACCTCTTTTGACTAGTTCACCATTCTGCCAATATCGCAACAAGCCACAAGCTGAGGCAGACCAAAATGTAACACCTTTTATGCCTAGTATTTTCGCAGCTTTCAGACCAAAACTCTTGACTGTATCGGCAACCGCGCAGCTAACTGGAGGCACTTGGCCTGATGCATTCACCTTTTCTATTAATTTCAGAAATGGTGTCAAACCAGTTTCTTCAGGGAATCTGATAACGAGGGAAGATGTTGTGTTGCATCACGATCAGACGGAGGCAATCCATCTGGTATGGTCTCCAACCGGAAATCATCAGGCAGGCCTTTCAAGGAGCCTGGTCCTTTGGATCGCATCAAGCGTCTCTGGTTGAACTCAGAGTTGACGAACGTTAATGGAAGCCTTTTGAGTGTAAAAGTTTGCAAATTGCATCAGAGGGATAATATGGCCTTGTGCTGGGTAGGGAATACATATTGCATGAGGTTGGATTGCTCCAGTTGAACCAATTTTCAAGAAAAATCTAGAAATTAATCGAATGGGATTCAATTTGATGACTTGTGATTTGCAGACTTAGCTTGCTATACTGTGGAATTTTTAGACCCCCAGTTCTTGTAGTTCTTTATGAGTTTAATGCATGCCCCATTCGTACATCATTTTAAAAAAAATAAAATATCAAAATATCAAAATAAAAAAATAAAAATATATTTGCTACCAATCCAAGATATCATCACATGGCTCCATATAGAACATTAAATTATTTTAATTCATTAACTAGTAAGATAAGGTTGGACTAATAATATGTCCCTCACACTTACAATTTGAGATTGTGAATTCGAATGGTACTCTCTTTTTAAAATTATGAATTAATTATAATAGTTAAAAAAAAAACATTAATTTAATTTTTTAATTTCTTAAGACTCTTTGGATATGCTTCACACATGAGATTTATCTGGATGCCGAAGTCAGGCCTCTGGGATAAATTTGTCCCATTGTTCTTTTTGTTTTAATGAATTATATTTATATAAAATATTCTATTATATTTTTCAAATATCATATTTTTTTAATATCAATAATAAATAAATATTATTTTATTTAAAATTAATTTTAAAAATTTAATTTGATTTAATCGAATTTAATACTACATCAAACAAGAGAATACTATTTTTAGTCCAATCCATATTTTATATTGCACCAAACATATCATGGTGTGTTTGGTGTGCGAGATTGAATTGAAGTATTTTTATAGGATAGGATTGGATTGGTCTAAAAATAGTGTTGTCCTTTATTTGATGTAAAATGAGATTGGATAAAATCAGATTTAATTAAATTAATTTTCACATAAAATAAAATCCAATCTTATGTACCAAAAATGCTCTCAGTGTGCATATGGTGTGCAGGATTAAAATGGACTATTTTTATGTGATAGGATTGCATTGGTTTGGATTGAATTGGATATGATTAACTAGTACTATGAAGTGTTTGGTACAATATAGAATTGGAGTAAAGCTAATCATGTCCTTTGTTTGGTGTTGTATAGAATTGTAAAGAAATAATAATTGTATCTATATTTGATATAGTTGTGAGAATAATATTACATTAAATTAATTTTAAAGAAAATAATAATATTTTTTAGTTGATATTAAAAATACTAAAATTTTACAATATTTTTATTAATATATTAAATTAACTTTTAAAATAGATACAAATAAATTTAGCTTTATATATAAATAGTTTAATAAAATATGAGAAATTGAAAAAAAAAAAAAAAAAAAAAAGAGAGCGAGAGGGAAATTAAAAAGTTAAAAAAAATTAAAAATTAAGTGGAGAGAGGGAGGATAAATTAGTGGTATTGTTTTAGATGAGTTAAATTTAATCTGTTTCAATAGAATAAAAAATAGAAAGGGACTAATTAATCAAACCTGTTTGTATTGGCGAGATTGGACTAAATCTCAAACCAAACCCAAGCAACAAACACACCCTGAGTCATATATGTTTCCATTTTGTGTATAATTGGGAGTTTTAAGGAGTGAGAGATCGAGCACTAGCTAAACTATGGTAACTTTTTCTGGTTGTTGCAGGCTTGCTGGCATAAATTGAAATGGGCAAGGCTATAAAGAAGTTAGTAGGTTTAACACCCCATGTGGGGTGTCATGCTCACTGGTTTTTAACTCGAATGGCCTTTGAGTTTTCAGTACTGATGCATTTCATTGGGAAGGCTGCCTTGCTGTTTTGTTGTTATAAATTTGTGGGCTTTATTTTTCATTATGATATTATGGTAGAATAATAATACCCCACATCATTTTTTTTAACAGTTTTGGAACCAAACACCATTTCACTACTAGATCAAGAGCTTATGTTCCAATCAAGCTTTTTTTTTTTTTTTTTGAAACAAAGGAGTATCATAGCCACGAAAGATCAATTACAGACTAAAATTAGAATCATCGGAGACAAAACCCCCAACACACGAAGGATAATCCTCCATCCAGATAATCTGTTGATCTAACAAAATAGCAAGCTTAGCTAAACGATGAATCACTCCATTAGCAAAACGATCTATCCTTATAGCCTACTAACTTCTCTCAACAAACTATCTTTATTGAGAGATATAGTTACCATAAATTGAAATGGGCAAGGCTATATTTTTTAAGGATAATTTAGTGGTAACTACATCTCTCAACAAAATTAAAGTTCTAAATTGAAAGTGCGAGCTTAGCTAAACGATGAGCCACTCTATTTTTATTTTTTTTTAAACTTAGGATAGAGAAAATTCGAATTTAGAACTTTAATTTTGTTGAGAGATGTAGTTACCACTAAACTATCCTTATAACCATAAGTATTGTATATTTAGTGGAACAAAATTGACTAGAATGACCTCAAAATTGATCATCATCTCCAACCGAATGGTTATTTGGCATCTATTGCTATCCATTGTGAAAATTTAAACTACATTATACATTTCAATTCATTTTGTTTGTTGTTTAACATGTATAACTAATCACATTAAAATTAATAACTAGTCAAAAATGTTGAAACTTCCACGAAAAGACTTCGAAAATCTGTATTTACTTGAATGATGTTACAAATCTGCATCAAAGGGGTTATATTTTTATATCGTTAAAGGTTTTGACCTCATATGTCTTTAGAGTTGGTGTATTCCGTATCAAAATCTCTTTTACTTGTAATCTGTGATGTTGAGTATCTTAGGTGTTGGAAAGAAGTACACAGAGAAATTATTTTGTTGCACTTAAAATATAACTAAAATAAAGTATGTTGATCCACGGCTTAGAGGCGTGAAATCACTTCTTGAGGATAGTTGAAGCCTCCTACAATTAATATGCAAGGGATTTGATGGCTACTCTATCTCCGTGATTCAACTAATAAATTCTAAAACTTATTTTTATATTAAATTATAAACGTCTCACACATCGTTTATTTGATAAATTCATTTATAAACAAATAAGTTTTAAACTACATAAATGCAATTATGAAACAAATTAATTTATCAGTTAAAAAGTAATTAAACTTGTTTTAATTTCGAAACATATCCAACAATCCCCCACTTGTTTTAAAATTAATTTTTTTTTAAACCCCTCTTTTGATCAAATTTTCTTTTTATTTTTCAAATTGGGTTTAGGAAAGTCATGTGCATACATAAAAGTGTCTTTGGAAAATCAAAGTTTAGTCGGAAATGTTAGCAGACGGGTACCTTGAACAAACAAACCCATTTGGATAAACCAAACTTGTCACACACACATTCATTCCAGAGATTTTTGTGTGTTTTGTCCAACACCTTTAATGATCAATGTTTCATCCCGTTTTCTCATTGAGAGCTCTAGAGACGAGCCTGTAAGTCTCACACAAGGTGATTAGCCTTCACTTTCAACTAGGTGAACCTATAAAGAGTGTCTTGTAGTCACTCCGGCAAATTACACATAGCTTCATTAAGAGATATACTACATTCTAATCCTCCATACTACAAGACTTGCACTTATTACATCATAGGAATGAACTCATTTTTATTAAGAATAAATAACATTCAACCTACTTAAGGTTTGATGAATTACACTTGGAATCAAAATATGCATAAACTGACACTGACCTCTCCTCCCGTTAAGTTTGTGTTAGGATTATGCTCAATAGCAAGAGTGTAATATTATAATTTAACAATCTTTTCATATTAATAAAGTGATTTTGGTTAAACAAATTTTATAGCTTTTATAGTGTAATATTATGATTGTTAAAAGTGAATAATCAAAAGGATCTAGTGCTTGTGCTGTATTGAATAGGATCACAGTGAAACAATTTATCTAGAACCATTAATGGATTAAAGTTTTCACGTGATGATAATCAGAGAGTCTATCTCAATATTGAGATAAATGATGGACTTATGGTTGCAATTGATATCATTTGAGATGTTAATGAGTATGATTATATAATAGGCTATCCTCGATGTTTTGGTACTAGTCACTTGTTAATCATAAAGGACTTCACTTATAGATATGGACATCGTGGCTCCATTTATCAAATGAGAGAAGAATATCATCATATGTGTCTTTTGAGTATTGGATATTAAATTTTAACGTTGAGTTTTCAATAGTGTCTATTAAAACATGGCTTATGGAAAAGTCAAAATATTCAAGTTCAAAAGTATGGTTGTATGATTAAAACTGGTAACTTGGAGAGCTATAGGTGATCTATGAGCTCTTAGTGATTACTGGTATTCTTCACGAGGATACACCAACTCCTAATAAGATTGTCTCGGGTACGAATGAGAAATACTATCTTGTTCTATCTTTATTTAAGAGTTCAGTTTTGGTTTTTTAGTGGAATGAACTAACTAATAGATTGAACCTAAATGAAGCATGAGATGATTGTGATTAGGTTAATTCTATTCGAGCTTAAATTTAGATAGTCCACCAAGATCCCCCAATCTACACAAACTTATATGAGTACCTTAATATATTTTGTCGGACCAAATGTTGGGTCCATTTAGAATTGTTTTTGGGTTCAAGAACCCGAAAGACTTAAAGAGGTGTCGCCATGTTGAACGAAGCCTGCGGTCACTTTTCATTCACCTGGAATAGGCAACCAATGAGAAGTTTTGGGTGGCCCTATGGGGTGCAATTAGCATTCCATTAATGCATTAAGTACATAATTTTACATTTTAATTAAATGGGCTCCATAATTATATTAATATATTAAATTATACAAGTGGACTTATTTTTTTTTTTAATTAAAAGAATGGGTCTAGTCCATATGTGTATTTTTTTTAATTAAATCCAATGTAATTAATAAATAAAAACAAAATAATAGCCCACATTAATTGATATGGGCAGCTAAGGCTATTTAATGGCCCAATGATTTTGTTTTTTATTTTATTAATTTAATTAATTAAATCGTAATTAATTAGTTAACATCCTTTAAACTAGGAGAGGACTCCTAGTATCATACTTTTGTTGGAAGTATGATAATAATAAAATACATTTAGTTGATAGATAAATATATTAATTATATTTTTCAAGTAAATAAGGAGTCTTAATATATCACAACACTAGAATTTTATTTGTATGACAATTATATGGTTATAGTCAATTACAATTAGGAGTTCTAATGAAAAATAAAAAGCTATGAATTAATATCACACAAGGAGAATTCGGCCAAGACCACTAATGCTCTTGGAAGAGAATTCGGCAAGTTTCTTGAGAAAGAAAATTCTACCAAAGCAAAAAGAACATGTGTGATAGAATTCGACCATAGCAAGAAAAGAGAGAAAGAAAAACGTTTTTGTTTTGACAGTATACAAGAAGCTATTGTTGGGATTTATGCCCTAAATATTATAAATGTAAATGTAATTAGAAATAAATAAAAGTAAAAGTTTTATCATTCAAATAAAAATGACTTTACCTATTCATACATTTATATATTGTGCGTATAATATATAATATCCAAGATTGCAAGATGTAATCTCAAAATGAGTATATGAATGTCATATACAAAAGGATTCATTTTGAGACATGCAATTTAAAAAGTCTGTAAAGAGCAAATAAAGCTGGGTACTTTATTTGTGGTTGATCTACTGCTGCTGTCTATTCTGTAATGTACGGTGACCTTATCCTAGACTGCTTATGCAGTTGACAAAAGAATGAAGACACCTTATATGATGAGATCATATAGGACTGGGTCACGATTTATATAAATATCTCACCAAGATCCGTTAGCAGATGAGATTCATATTTATCGACAAATGATGGTTATATATAGGTGATCTTAATTCTGAGTGTTTTATCGACTCCTTCAGGTTAGATCGAGGTTTTTGACATACCATGACTGAGGTCGATGTGATATTCTCGATCAATACCTCCGTATCTTGGAGTTGCGGTTTGGCTTGTGGCTGGGAAGGTTTAAATACAATAGTAAAATCCATTCCTTCTTGATTGAAGTAGATGAGTAGTTCCCTTAAGGGTTGATTCGGAGCTTGAACAATTATAAGCGCTCTCCTTCTTCTGTAAAGGAATATAGGATTTAATTGTTCATTAGAGAATCAACAGTGCTTAATGGAAAAGATATAATTAGAGGGGTATAACGGACATTATGACCCAACTCTAAGAGTTCCGCCTCGGGTTTTTAGTGGAATAACTCCGAGGTTAATAATCATGGAATATTAATTAAAGAGTTTTAATCAATATTACTAAGTATTATTGGAGCTCAAAACTGTAGGTCCATTAGGTCTCGTTGCTAGCCCTTATGGTTAATGGTAACGAGGGTCATGGTTAATTAATTGGAGGGTCCAATTAATTGTGTTATGAAAGTGACACGATTCAATTAAGAGAATTAATTAAATAATTTGATTATTTAATTAATGAATTTATAATTAAATAAATATAAATAATTGTTATTAATATTACTAATTATTTAAAAGGAGATTGCAAGTTCGAACTTGGACTAGAACAGGAATAAAGTAATAATGATTATTTTAAGTCCTAGAGGTCAATGGTTTAAATTCAAAATATGACCAATATTAAATAGGATTTAGAATCTTATTTTGACATGGTCAAATAAAACCCTAGAGCTCTGATAATAAGATAATATATCAAGAAATAAAACAAGGCAATAAACCTACAAAAAAAAAAAAAAAGCAAGATGTGGCAACACACAAAAAAGAGAGAAAAAGGAAAGTTTTTTTCTTCGCTTGAGCAGGGTTTGGCCGGCCAAAAGAAGGTAAGGAGTTGTCTTCTCCACTTTTCAGCAACCTCCATCTCTGCATCCGTGACGTGCCTACACACGCGTTGTCAAACCCTCGGGTCATAGCTCGGAAGGCTTGGTGGTAAATCAAGAAGTCAAATAATCACGAAAAGCAACAAAGGTAATTGTACTTAGATTCTATTCGCATAGATATAATTATTAAGTCTTTTTGAAAAGAGTTTTCATCGAAAAGAAAAAATTGTAAAATCTATTTCTGCTACGCTTTTCTTATGTGATTAGATTCTTCAGCTTTTCTTTTATTTTCTTAATTGAATATTATTTATTTTATTATGAATATTAGATTGTGCTTCTACATTATTTTGTCACGTCAGTTGAGGCTGCCTCAGCTTGTGACTTGTTGGGATATTGGCAGTTTGATGAACTTGTCAAAAGAGGCCTATTTTTCTTCAAAGGTACATATGTTCATTTTGTTTAATTGTAATACAATTGATATTTAATATGTATTGATGAGCTTTGAGCTTTGCCTTTTTGTGTTAATTTCATATGAAAACTTCCTCACTGATAGGAGTCTTGATACACCTGTTGATTGGATTCGCGGCATGCCCAACATGCGGTTAAAGGCCTTGCCAGCCTTTATAAAGGTAACCGATCTTAATGATCTTTTATTCAATTTTATGAAATCACAGACTGAGAGGTGCTTGGATTCTTCAACAATTGTGATCAACACATTTAATGAGTTTGAACATGAAGTCTTAGAGGTTATTGCATCAATGAATCCCAACACATATACAATAGGTCCCCTTCCTTTGCTTTGTGCAAATGCTTGAATTCTTTCAAGATGTTTACGGCATACTTGTGGAAGGAAGACCTGGAATGTCTTAAATGGCTTGTTATAAGAGAACCCAATTCGGTTATGTATGTGAATTATGGTAGCTTAACTGTGATGACTGACCGACACTTGAAAGAATTTTTATGGTACTGACTCTCCAATCTTCCCTGAAGAATATTTTAAAGAGATCAAGGATAGAGGATTGATAGTGAATTGGTGCCTACAAGAACAAGTGCTCTCACACCCATTATTGGGTGCTTTTCTAACACATTATGGTTGGAACTCTATGCTTGAGAGCATAATCAACGCCAGCAAGCCTTTGATTTGTTGGCCCTGTTTCTCCGAGCAACAAACAAATACTTGATATACATGCACGACTTGGGGGATTGGCATGGAAGTCAATCATGATGTGAAGCGTGATGACATTGACGCTCTTGTTAATGAAGCGATGGAAGGAGAGAAAGGAAAGAAAATGAAGGAAAAGGCTCTTGAATGGCAGAAGAAAGCAATTGCAGCAACAAATATTAGAGGAACATCTTTTAATAATCTTGATAGATACATTAAGGAGGTCTTCAATTATGGTTACTAATCAAAATATGGTTGCTTTTGTGTGTTTTTGAAGTATTATCAAGAACTTTATTAAGTTTAATAATTATGTAACAAACGTAGTTCATTCTATCTCTTTTCTTCCATTTCAATAAAAGCATTGTTGGGATAAGTGAAGATGAATCAGACTCAGAGAAGTGAAGAACAGCAAGTCGTGCGATTCCCATAAGGTCGCGGCAAGTAGGTCAAGTCGCAGAAGGTCGCGTGAACAAGAGAGACAGCTTTTACCAGTGAGTGGTGTGACCAGATGGTCGCGGGACAAGTCTCGCACGTATCCTGAGTTGTGCGAAAAGTCAATTTTGGAAGGTTTTTTTTTTTTTTTTGTTCAAACTGGTTTTCCTTTTAGCCGACCCTAGACCTAGTTATTCACTATATAAATACATCATGTAATGTGTACTAATGTAATGGCACTCAAAAAGAAAAGTGAGAGCGATAAAGAGAATATGTAATCTTCTATCATAGAGGACTGAGTACGGGTGGCGTCGTAGATGAAGGAAATTTTTTCCGAACCACATAAATTATTGTCTTGATTATTCTTGTTTGACATTATTTATCTGCATTTGTGTGTGAGTTTGTCTAACTGTAAAATCATTCTGATGCGTTAGAAGTCGGCGTAATTCCTATTAGCTGGTATCCGAGCCCTAGGTTGGGTGTCACGGTTCTAGCAGACTCAGAAGACTAAAATTCAAATGTTACTGATTATGGGGTAGATGCTAGATAACTGGAAAAGAACCATACAGTCAATCAGCACATCATTTAGGACAACGCCGCTAAAGTTTCAGGAAGTCGTGGAATATGATCATGGCTGAAGAAATCAAAAAACATCAAGAAGGGGGTGGCAATTCGTGATCAGCCTTGAGTGTAGAAGCAGAGGTAGAGGCAGGAAAAATGACAGAGGTAAATCAAAGCAGAGATCCGAAAGATGGAAGTCCAGGGACCATCAAACGAATTGAAATCCAAAAAAAAAATGTTGAATGTTGGAATTGCAGTAAGATGGGTCATTATCAGGCCGACTGCAGAAGCACCAAGAAAGGTAATGATGGACAGACAGGAGCAAACATTATCTCCGATGACTCTGATAATGCTTTGATATGCTCTTCAGATAGTAGAACCGAGTCATGGGTGCTTAACTAAAGGGCCTCATTCCATGCCATCTCGTGCAAAAATCAGTTGAAGAATTATGTGCCTGGGCATATGGATAAGGTGTATCCTGAAACTAAATAAGATTGTGACACCGTCGGCAAAGGAGACGTAGAGATCAATTTGAATGGATCCATCTAGAAACTGAACGATGTCAGACACATTCCGAGTCTTCGGAAGAACCTTATCTCTATGACACATAATGCATCAGCTCATCAATTACAGCTGATCAATTATGTTGACAACAAATAGAAGCAACCAAAGGTGATCAAACCCGGTAACTACAATTAGCCATTATCTAATAGATGTGCATCAAAATTAGAAGCTTCAACTGTGCATTATTCTGATGCAATCGACCTTGTAACCATAGTTACTTCTAGTGTTGATCTTCTGCCTGCTAGCACATAGTTGCATGGTAGACAATGCTTCAATCATCATTCAACATAAAAATTAGCTTACAATGAAGCTCTAGATTTTGGTTGAACTAGTGATCAGTCTTAGCTATGTAATGCTCAGGTTATTGAGCTGACTTGGCAGTCATTCCTTAAATCAAGGAGAACCTTGTACACTTGTCATGATCTCCTTAATTTTATAAAAGTTTGGTAGCGTTAGTTAATTGTTAACTCAACGGACTATATGTATGTCTATCATGCACATTGTATGATCGGTGAAATTATTCAATGAAAAATAGTTTACTCTTCAACACCATTGAGCTCTTCTCTTGAGCTGTTAGTTGATCTCTGTGAGATCACTTATCTTTACCAGATTGTTACACTACAATCTCACATGGTATCAAAGTTAATCGACTAATGTTATGGCTGTTGATTCTTCACATTCTTCACTTTTAGCGATCTCAGGTACTCACAACAAAGGTAGCAGGATGCAGTCAACTTCTTCTCCAGATTTTCGTTCACTTACAAAGACTTTCAACTTCATTCTCATCAACAAGCTGAACAATAGCAATAACATCTATTGGAAAGCTCAAATCCTCTCCGCAATCCAAGCATTTGAGCTTGAAGATCTCATCTTAAGCTCGAAGCTACCTCCTAGTAACTTTCTTCTCTCTGAATCTACTAGTGACCTTGTTGTTGAGCCTTCAATCAATAAGGCATATTTAGCCTAGAATCGATCAGGTCAGCTACGATTGTGTTGGTTACTGTCCACAGTAAGCAAAAGTATCATAAGACAAGTACATAAATCTAAAAGCTCTCTTGAGTTATGGCAAAAACTTGAGCGATTGTTTTCACAACAATCTATTGCTTTCATATTTCAGCTGAGGCAACAACTTCAAAATCTTAAAAAAGGTTCCATGACCATAATTTAATATATTTTCAAAGTTCAAGGTATTGAAGATGAACTAGTTGTTGCAGGCCAAGATGTGAGTGATAGTGATCTTGTTTTGAGTGTTCTCAGTGGCGTATGTCATGAATATGACCCTGTGGTGGTATTGATTACTCACCAGCAACCTTGCATGAGTTTGCAAGATGTTAAATATAGATTGATGCTTCATGGGCAACTGATTGAACAACTAAACCCAGCTACAACACTAGATGTTGCTCCACAATCAGCAAACTACACATTAGCTTCTGGTGATAGAAAATCTCAGCGAGGATGCTACAATAATAGTGGAAATGGAAGAGGAAATGATGGCTCTCGTGGCAGGAACAGAAGAGGCAGAGGCAAACCTCCTAAGCAGCAATTGCATTGTCAAGTGTGTAATAAGGCTGGTCATATGGCACTTCAGTGTTATCATCGTTTTGATCAAAGTTTTCAACCTCAGACTCTAAATAAATAGCCTATACAAGATATTCAACAAGATGTTTAGCTTTATCAACTACCACAGGCCAATCTTCATCAGTCTGCCAGAAAATTTTGTTTTATCTAATAAAAGGCAGCGGAATAAGGTTTTAAAATTTTCTTTCTTGAAAACGATTTTCACAAAGATCGAGTTCTAATACATACGTGAATAGAAACTTTTAACTACAATTTCCTCTTATGCGTTTTTCATTCTTTGACTTCTCATTTCACTATCAAGCTTTTCGAGCTATGACCCACTGTCTGACAACGCGTGTGTAGGCGCGTTATGAAGAGATGGAGATTGCAGAAAAGAGGAAAAGACAACGTCTTGTCTCTCTCCCTAGGCCAGCTGAACCTGCAGGAAAGGGGTCAAAAAACCTTTATTTTACTTCTCTCCTTTTTGGTGTGGCCGCTTCTTTCTTTTTCTTAGGTTAATTGCTTTAGTTATTTTCCTAGCAACATATCACACACACATACACACACTAGGTCTCTAGGGTTTTATTGACCAAGTCAAAGTAAGATTTTAAAATTTTATTATATTTTTGGTCTCCCTAGAGTTTGAACTTTTGACATCTAGGACTATTAAATAGTCATATTATTTAATTCTTTTTGTCCTTGTCATGGTTCGAACTTGCAACCTCCTATTTAATAATTAAAACAATTAATAATTCAAAATTATTAATTTTTTTAATTATTAAACCATTAATTAAATAATCATATTATTTAATTAATTATCTTTAATTAAATTATGTCACTTTCGAAACACTATTAATTGGACAATCCAATTAATTTACCATGACCCTTATTATCAATAACTATAAGGGCTAGCAAGGGAACATAATAGACCAACAGTTTTGAGCTCCAATAATACTTAGTAATATTAATTAAACTCTTTAATTAAAATTTCATAATTATTAACCTCGAAGTTATTCCACTAAAAACCTGAGATTGAACTCTTAAAACTGTAGACGTTTTATACAATCTGAAGTCTCAATGTCCATTCATATAGTTATTACATATAGTATGATCCTCCATAAGTAGTTCATAGCTAGAGCTAGGTCATAATGTCTGTTATTCTCCTCTAATTATATCTTTTACTTTAAGTATCATTGATTCTCTAATGAACAATTAAATCATTTCTTCCTTTACAGGAGAAGGAGAGCGTTCATAATTGTTCAAACCCCGAATAAACTCTTAAGGGAACTACTCATCTACTTTAATCAAGAAGGATTGGATTCCAATATTGTGTTCAAACCTTTCCAGCCATAAGTCAACCGCAACTCCAAGATACGGAGGTATTAATCGAGAATAAAACATAGACCTCACTCATGGTATGTCAAGCCACGATTCAACCTTAAAAAGGCTATAAGACACTCAGAATTAAGATCACCTATATACAGCCATCGTTAGTCGATATATATGAATCTCATCTAATAACGGATCTTGTTGAGAGATTCATATAAATCGTGGCCCAGTCCTATATGATCTCGTCATATAAGGTGCCTCTATCCTCACGTCAACTACATGAGTAGTCTAGGATAAGACCACTGTATATTACAGAATGGACCGTAACAGTATATCAACCACTAATAAAATACCCAGCTTTGTTTGCTCTCTACGGACTTTTTAGATTCCATATCTCAAAATGAATCCTACTGTGTATGACTTTCATATACTCATTTTGAGATTACTTCTTGCAATCTTGGATGTTACACGCATAATATAGTAATGTATGAACAAAAAAAAAACACTTTTTATTTTAATGATAAATGTTTAACTCTTATTTATATCTAATAACATTTACAATTACAAGCTTTAGGTGTAAATATTTAACTCTTATTTATATCTAATAACATTTACAATTACAAGCTTTAGGATAGAAATTCCAACAATCTCCCACTTGCACTAAAAAAAATGAGACATGTCTCGTAATTCTAAACCCTTTAGGTGACCTTCAAACACTTGAGCCGTTAAGGTCTTCGTAAATGGATTAACCAGGTTGTCCTGTAACGCGATCTTCGTCACGGTCATATCTCCTCTTATGTCTCTAATGAGATGATATTTCCTCTCTATATGCTTTCCTTTTTTGTGGCTTCTTGGTTCTTTGGAATTAGCCACAACACTACTATTATCACAATAAAGTGGCATATGCTTATCCATATCTGGAACAACTTCTAGATCACTTAAGAATTTACGGAGCCATACAGCCTCCTTAGCAGCTTGACAAGCCGCTACATACTCGGCTTCCATGGTGGAATTAGCTATACAAGACTGCTTGATACTCCTCTATACTATGGCTCCACCACCAAGGTGAATACTAACCCAGATGTTAATTTCTAGAATCCTTTTCTGACTGAAAGTCAGAATCTGTATATCCTAATGGGATCAAATCTTGTTGGGAATATACTAGTATATACTTTCTCATTCTCTAAAGATGCTTAAGAATATGCTTAACAGCAACCCAGTAATCCAATCCTGGGTTAGACTGATATCTGTTGGCTACTCCCACTGCGAAACCGATATTGGGTCTCGTGCATAGTATAATATACATAAGACTACCTACTGCTGATACATAAGGAATTCGTCTCATATCCTCAATTTCTTGATGTGTCTTATGACACTGTTCCTTAGATAGATGAACTTCATGCCTAAAAGGTAAACTATCTTTCTTAGAGTTCTTCATCGAGAGTCACACAAGTATCTTGTCGATATACGATGCTTGGGACAATGCTAACAGTTTGTTCTTGCGATCCCTTATTAATTGGATTCCTAGAACACAACATGCCTCTCCCAAATCTTTTATTTGGAATTGGTTAGCAAGCCAATACTTCTGATAATGTCCCTACGTCATTCCCAATTAGTAGGATACCATCTACGTAAAGGACCAAAAATACTATTTTCTTGTCGATGATGTGCTTGTACATACAAAATATTCCGAGATCTAAACGCTTGCTTAAGTCCATAAATGGACCTTTGCAACTTACAAATCTTTTGCTCTTGATCTTGAGATATAAATCCCTCTGGTTGCATCATGTAGATGCTCTCATCAAGATTGTCATTCAAGAATGCAGTCTTGACGTACATTTGCCAAATTTCGTAATTGAAATAGGCAGTTATGGATAAGAGTATCCTAATAGGCTTAAACATAACTACTGGTGAAAAGGTCTCATTATAATCGTTGCCTTCTTTCTAAGTATAATCCTTTGCCACTAGCCTTGCTTTGAAGGTCTCTATCATCCCGTCTACTCCTCTCTTTCTCTTATAGATACACTTATACCTAATGGGTTTTATCCCATCCAGTAAGTCTACAAGCTTCCAAACTGAGTTGGAGTACATGGACTACATCTCGAGATTCATGGCTTTAAGTCATTCCTCTTTGTCAGAATCTTCCATTACATGTTTAAATATCAATGGATCATCCACACTATCATTGAAAATGATATCATGTGGCTCTCAAATACCTAAATAACGATTAGGTTATTGTACAACCCTCCCACTACATCTAGTTTGTAGTGCATCCTGACTAGGAATTATTTGACTATCAGTTATTTGTGGAACAACAACTTTGTCAACAATTTTTGTTGACCGAGCACTGGTCATACTAGGTTCTAGCTCTTTTAACACAATCTTGCTTCGAGGTTTATGATTACTCATATAGTCTTCTTCAAGAAAAGTTGTGTTTGTCAATACAAACACTTTATTGTCTTGAGGACTATAAAAGAACCCTCCTCTTATTTTCTTTTGATATCCTACAAATAGGCATACTTACGAACGAGGTTCCAGCTTTCCACTTATGTTCTTCAGTACATGTACTGGACACCCCCATATGCTAAAATGTCGTAAACTAGCTTTACGACCATTCCACAGCTATAGAGGAGTCTTAGGAACATATTTGGATGGAACTACATGATCGAAATGGTTATGTTATGTTTTTAAACCCCTTTTATTGTGTCTTTTGATATTGTTTTCATGTGAATTTGGTGGGTTTAATGTGTGTTTTGAGCTTGTGCAGGCCTTAGGTGATTATTGGGGAAGAAATGCCAAATCAAAGTTAGAAGTTAAAAAGGAGCTTTTTTGGTCCAGTGAGTGTCGTGACTCAGATTCGTTATCGAGGGTCGTGCCACAAGCATCACAAAGAAATTGGTATTTTTGACCAGTGAGTATCGCAACCCATCTTCGTGGCCCAGGGTCGCGACCAACGCATTGCGAAGGAAGTCGAGTTCTGGAAAGTGAGTATCGTAACCCACGTTTTGCAACTGAGGGCCGTAATGGAGAATCGCGAAGGAAGTTCCAATTTGCACCAGTGAGCACTGCGACCAGTGTATCGTGACCCAGGGTCGCGACACACGATTGCGATGGCATGCAGACACCCTAATTCTTGCGACCATAAAAGGAAGAGAAAGAGGAGAAAGACGGGTTCGCCCAGCTGCGGGAAAACTGACTTCTAAGGCCTAGTATCACCACCAAAACACCAAACCTCCATATTATCTTGTGTTCTAAGGATCATAGACACAAATCTTCACTTAGTCTACCATTGTTAGCGGTCATTCATCGGATAAGATGGAGTATTGAAAGTGACGAAGTTCCAGTCGGACCAAAGTAAAATCTTCTATTCTCAGTACTCTGAAATGGGTTGTATCATATCCTTTACTTCTTTTACTGCTTTGATTGTTGTTATGAGTAGTTAAATTTAAAGTTAGTGGGTCAATGGACCAAGATTGAATGTGTGGTTGTAATTGACTATGTAATCTTTCATTTATCTATTTTAAGAACTTTGTTCCTAGATACTTTTTTCTATTAATACATAATTCTTGTTGGTTGCACTATGAAAGTTTGATGCATGGATTTTGAGTTTTTATTAATAAGAATATTATAACTTATTTTGAGAAATCATTAGGTTGTAATTGTTTAAATCTTCATTCTAGGAAACAATGGCTAGATTAATTAAGGCACGAAAGTGCTTAATTAACCTAGGGATTAAAACTAGTATTGAGTTTCTAATTACTTTCACTCTAGGACCAATAGGTGAATTTAATTAGAATTACAACATTAATGCATGACTCATATAATTTGATGTGTCTTTATTAGTAAAAATCTACTTCTTTGAAATAACGCGCTTCAATTAGTCAATTACTATACCCTTATTCATGATTGGTACTATTTGACCACCTAACGTCTTTCTCCCCTTAGCCTAGTTCGTATTTTAATAATTGTTTCTTTAAGTTTAATTTTGCAATTCAAAACACCCAACAAACTTGATTTTAACTTCTGTTTTAGTTAGTATCTTTAGTATTAGTTTTAGTTTACCACCACATCCTTGTGGATTTGATCCCATACTCACGAGAAATTATTACTTCGACACATCCTGCACTTGGGATTTATCTCACGCGTTGTGGGCGTGTTACGACATTCAATATGTAAGCCGCCGTTTGTAGTGCATATCCCCAAAAGAAATTTGATAATGATGAGAAACTAATCATATATCTCACCATTTCCATCAGGGCCCTGTTTCTCCTCTCCGCAACACCATTCTGTTGTGGTGTTCCTGGAGCAGTGAGTTAGGATACTATTTCATGCTCAACCATGTATTCTTCAAACTCTTAGTCGAGATACTCACCTCCACAATCTGATCGTAGAGATTTGATTGTTTTACCTAAATGGTTTTCAACTTCAGCTCGGAATTCTTTGAATTTTCAAATGTTTTCGACTTACGTTGCATTAGGTAAACATATGCATATCTTGAGTAGTCGTCAATAAATGTGACATAATACTTATAACCACCTTTAGCTCTAACACTCATATGTCCGCAGACATCTGAGTGTATGAGCTCTAGTGGTTGTGTAGCTCTAAGCTCTTTTCTTGTAAAAGGTCTTTTGGTCATTTTACCTTTTAAAAAAGGCTCACAAACCGGTAAAGTGTTGATCTTTAACTGACTTAAAGGTCCACTTTTTACAAGTCTATCTACCCTGTCAAGGTTGATATGCCCAAGTCTTAGATGTCACAGATACGTTTCATTATCTGGAGAAACTTTCCGTCGTTTTGTTTTAGGTTTTTCAACTTTAAACAATTTAGTATTAAGCAATGATGTATGAATTAACGGTCTTAAAACATACAAATTGTTTTCAATCGTACTAGAACAAATATTCAAACTATTTCTTGAAATAATAACTGACTTATCAGTAAAAGAAATTGAATAAAATTGTTCAAGCAATCTGGAAACAAAAATCAAATTCCTTGTAAATCCAGGAATGTAATAAACATTGTCTAATGAAAGAAAACAACTATTAAATCGTAGTCTAACTACTTCCACTGCTCGTGTTGAAACGACATCCCCTGTTCCAACGCGCATAGTGAAGGACTCCTCCTGCAGCTTTTGCCAATTTTCAGTCCGCTATAAAAAAAAAGAACAAACGTGATTAGTGGCCCCTAAATCTATTATCCAAGGTGAAGAATCATCTTCTACTAAATAAGATTCAATGACAAGTAAATCTGATTTAACTTTCACTTTCTTCTTGGCTGCGAGCTTCTCAAGGTACTTCGGGCAGTTACTCTTTCAATGACTAACCTTGTCACAATGAAAACATTTTCCCTTCGACTTGTCAGTTTTGGTGCTTTGCTTCTTCTTTTGTGCAGGCTTTTTCTTCGACTTTGCCTTAGCCTTCCTAGTAGACCTCTTCTTCTTCTTGAATCCAGAAGAAAAAGGCTCAGCAACATTTGCTTCCCTAGTCTTACCCTTATTATCCTTTTTCATAGACTAATAATTAGAGAGCTCATTTAGCAATTGAATGAGAGTGAACTTCAACTTGTTTAACTCATAATTGCTTCTAAGCTTATCAAAGCTTATCGGAAGAGTTATTAGTATGATGCTCACTTAGGTAGCCTCATCAATAGTCCTACCATTGACTTCATTAGTGTTGAAATAAAACATCATCTTGAGGAATGTTCCCTAACAGATACACCCGCCTTCATAAAGTCAAACATAGCAGAACAAACAGTTTTGTGTCGCTTTTGCTATAAGGATTGTCCAAACATGGCCTATAATGACTTCGTTATCTCAAATGCAATAGTCATTCACTTGTGCTGCGTCATAAGCCCCTCAGTCATGCTGGCCAGCAGCCGCACTTTTCATCAGCCGAAACCCATTTATCGTAGGCTTATTTAACGACCCTTGGCACGTTAGGAGCATGCTGTGGAAGACATTCCTCCGTTAGCACAAATTTAAAGTCTTTGCAGACCATGATTGCATTTATGTTATGTTTCCATTTAGTATAGTTATCCCCATTTAATTTTTCGTTTGCGAGGATAAAAATTAAAGAAGAAGACATAACTGAAATTTAAAACATAAAAATAAATATAAATTATTCATTTCATACATTCATATCACATGCTCTATGTTTACCATAAAATTAAACATGATGCATGAACATGTATTAATGAACTAAAAAATCCCTTAAAACAATTACTTGCCACAACAATCCAACATGCCACAAGTAAGTGCCTAGGTAGGCTAGGTCAAATACTTGTATATTAGTTCAAGATATTCACAATCAAATGATACACCAGAATAACTCTTTATTCTTATATCAATCAGCCATCGCTTTAATTCAGTCAGGATATTTAATTGACAACTTAATTATATCCTTGTGAGTATAACCTACCGTTTCAGATTCCATGAACTTAACCTGAGAGTTGCCTAGGTAGGCTAGATTAATCCCAAAATACATTCTGAAAACCTATCTGTTAGGAAGTCAACCTTGATATCATGGACACATTCCTTAAGGAAGACGAAAGCAAAGCCGTCTCGAAGCGCCACTTAAATATCACGATGTTGAACTAACGATAGAGACTGCGGGATATCCTCCCACTCACTATTTGTAGTTTATGGTTTTCTAATAACTTCGAGTTTCTAAAACTCTAATGTTTCTAGTCTTTACTTAGCTTCTACGGCTAATTGAAATCTAAGTTTGCTAGGTATAATAAATTATTTAATCTTTAACACTTAGAAATCTAATTTATTATTCAATTTCTAATTTACATAAACTATTTAAATAAAGGGTGATTTTCGTTTGGGTCCTTAACTTTTGGAAAATTATTAGTTTTTTAAAGCAGTTTTGTTTATTGGTATCATTGGACCCTAACTTTATGGAAATGTATCAATTTGGTCCTTCTGTTAGTCAACCGTTAGTCAAACTTAACTGTTCTAGGGGTATTTTTATCTTTCAACCTATCCCTAATTAAAAATTAATTAAATGAAAAAATTTTAAAAAAATATTAAATGAAAATCTCCACCGTCGATCAAAATTTGATGAACTGTAGAGATTATATTAAAAAAATTTTAAAAAAATTAAATTTGTAAAATTAAATTTTTTTTTTACTATTTAAAAAAAGAATTGATGTTCTTGGTGGATCCATCTCTACCGTCCGTCATTGTTGATGGACGGTGGAAATCTACCAAGAACAGCAAAAAAAAAAAAAATTTGAAAGTTGTAGTTAAAGATTCGAACCCAGATCTGGGTTCGAATCGAACCCACATCTAGGTTCGAATCGAAACCAGTTTTCTGGGTTCGAAGACGAACCCAGAACCCTGGGTTCGTCTTCGAACCCATTCAACTTCAAATTTTTTTTTTTTTTTGTTAACCAAAAAAAAATGAACTGGGTTCGAAGACGAACAAACCCTTCTGGGTTCAAAGACGAACCCTTCTGGGTTTGATTCGAACCCAGAATGGTTCGAAGACGAACTTTTCTGGGTTCGTCTTCGAACCCATTCAACTTCATTTTTTTTTTTTTTTTGGTTTGTTCTTGGATTGGATCTCCACCGTCCATCAATGTTTGGTGGACGGTGGAGATTCAATCTGGATTTCCACAAGAACATTAATTTTTTTTTAAACAATAAAAAAATTTAATTTACAGTTTTTTTTAAAAAAAAATTTTGATATAATCTGTACAGTCCATTAATTTTGATGGACGGTGGAGATTCATTTAAAAATATTTTTTTAAGGATATTTAAAACTATTTTAAAATTTTTAATTAAAATGACCATAAATTATTAATATTCTTTTTTAAAATTTGAGGTTAAAATTGTAACTTTAACTTATTTAAATAGAGTCAAGGATAAAACAGTCTTTTTACCAATTCTGTTACGTTTGACTAACAAAAATTTAGTCAGAGAGACCAAAATGATACATTTCCAAAACATTAGGGTCCGAGTATACCAATAAACGAAACTGCTTTAAAAAATTGATAATTCCCCAAAAGTAGGGACCCAAATGAAAATCACCCTTAAATAAACTAGAAATTAAATGTGAAATTACCAAGTTTTAACTATTAAAACTAAATTACATTATTTGGTCCAATTATTATTTAGGCCTTAATCATATTAATTCTAATTAATTAATGGACCTAATTTATCTAATTAAACATTTTAATTATAAGATTAGTTCTATAATGAGAATTACCAAGTTTTTACTCCTAAAAATTAATCTTATTATTTGGTTCAATTTTAATTAAGGTTTTAATCATATTAATCTTAATTAATAATGAACCAAATAATAAGATTAATCAAACACTTTAATTAATGGATTAGTTAATTAATGAGAATTACCAAGCTTTTACTCCTGAAAACTAATCTCATTATTTAATTATTATTTACGAAGATGTTTATTATTTTAATCACATTAAAAATTAAACAAATAATCATGGCAATTATGTATGACATGTTAGAATGTAAGTGTAGGCACACCTAATTTATATGGCATGTATATGTAAGATCATGCTTTAAACTACCACAAATCATCACATGACATATAATTAAAGCATACATAAATGACTGAGTGATATGGGTTATTTAACGTAAACAAATCTAATTACAACTTTAATCTAAGGCATTCATTGGTCTTCAAGTAATAATCTTCTTCAAGTCTAACTCCTTCTTGTATTGGGTTTCCTATTAAGTCAAACTTGATTTAATTTAAGCGAACCATCTCATGGGTTGAGCTATGAGGCTCATCACTTAAATTCCAATAGCTTATGGCTAACCAAGAAGCCCATTGGACTATCCTTCCTCAAACTTCAAGTCCACACATGTGCAAGAATTGCACGTAGCGGGCTCAGATGCTTTAAGACTATCCAAATGAATTCTATGGGCTATCATCTTTTGAACCAAAGCCCACGTGTTACCCTAACACGTATCCAAAGTCTAAACAAAGCCAAAAACAGCCCTAGCACAAGCGAAGAGCTGCTGCCAGCTGCGATAGCCGCGCACATACTAGGTGTACGCAGCCCTCGCGCGAGCCGCGTTTCCGCGCCCGCGTTGTGGGCTTTTCACCCACAGGTTTTCTCTCCAATTTTCTATCACTTTTCCAGAACAATATTCCACAATATTTCCCATAAAATTCTAGCAAAAATCATCCACGAATAAACGACAAAATAGCCCTCAAACGCCATAAGGGTCTGTCGCCCCTTTGCTAGTGTTTTTTTTTTTTGTTTCATATCGTCCTCAATCACTATCTTCTTCGCATTACAGAATATTACACAAAAAAAAATTGAACAAAAAACAATATACAAACAGCCATAAAAACAATTGACTTTCCCAAAAACAAAAACGAATCCTAGAACCTATGACACCATATAATTAATGACCATTCATGCTTTTAATATATACAATCAAAATTATATATAAACAAATCATACAAACCCTAAATTGTGCCTACACATGTCGTACAACAAGAATCAAGAAAAGAAAAGAAATTCAAGAACATAAAAAAAAAAATTGTAGTATTCTTTTTTGCGTATATACAAAAACTTTAGAACCTAGGGCTCTAATACCAATTGAAAGGAGAAAATTTTATTTTATCTAATAAAAGGCAGCGGAATAAGGTTTTAAAATTTTTCTTTTCTTGAAAACGATTTTCACAAAGATCGAGTTCTTATACATACGCGAATAGAATTTTTAACTATAATTACTTTTGATGTGTTTCTGATTCTTTGACTTCTCGATTCACCACCAAGCTTTCCGAGCTATGACCCGTGGTCTGACAATGCGTGTGTGGGCACGTCACAGATGAAGAGACTGAGATTGCAGAGAAGAAGAGAGACAACTCCTTGTCTCTCTCCCTAGGTCGGCCGAACCTGCAAAAAAGGGGTCAAAAAAATTTTCTTTTTCTTCTCTCCTTTTTGGAGTGGCTGCTCCTTTATTTTTCTTAGGTTAATTGATTTAGGTTAATTGTTTTTTGGAGTGGTCTTTAGGGTTTTATTTGACCAAGTCAAAGTAGGATTCTAAAACCTATTTTATTTTTAGTCTCCTTAGAATTTGAACCTTTGACTTCTATGACTATTAAATAATTATATTATTTAATTCTTTTTGTTCTTGTCATGGTTCGAATTTCCAACCTCCTATTTAATAATTAAAATAATTCAAAATTCAATATTATTAATTTTTATTTAATTATTAAATTATTAATTAAATAATCATATTATTTAATTAATTCTCTTTAATTAAATTATGTCACTTTCGTAACACTATTAATTGGACAATTGACGCGCTCACAACACGTGGGATAAATCCCAAGTGTAGGATATGTCAAAGTAATAAAATGCCCATGAGTACGGAGTCGAATCCACAAGAAAGTGGTAGTTAACTAATACTAAAACTAAATATGTAAATAAAAGCAAAATTGAAATCAGAATTTAGATGATTGAATTCTAATAAGAAACTTAAACTAAAGCAAATAATTAAGATAGATTCAACCAAGGGTGAGACGACGCTAGGCGGTCAAATGGTACCAATCATGAGACTCGATAATGTAATTGACTAATTGAAGCGCAACATATTCAAGGGTGAATTATTTTCTAACAATGACACATTAAATTATATGGTCATGCAATGATGTTGTAAATTTAATCAACTCCACCTATTGGTCTTAGAGTGAAGGTAATCAAACACCCATTGTTAGTATAATTCTTAAGTTAATTAAGCACTTTTATGCCTTAACCAACATATCCCTTATTACTAGAATAATAATAAACACAATTATGACCTAATGATTTCTCAAATAAATCATAATATTCTTATTAATAATAATTTAACATTCATGCAAACACTTTCATAATGCAAACAACAAGAATTATTAATTAACAGATTCAATTATCTAGAAAATAAGTCCTTGAAACATATATAAAATATATATATATATATATATATATATATATATATATATTAGTCTATTACACCAAAAATTTCAATCATGGTCCATAGACCTCCTAACTATGAAATTAGTTCAACATATTGATATACAAAACAATAAAAAAAGATAAAGGAAAGATAAAACTCATTATCAAAGTACTGTATAAGAAAAACTCCAACTTTGGTCCGGCCAAAATTCTTCTTCTCTGATGAATTGCCGATGAAAATGCTGACTAACGATGAAGAAAGAATGAAGAATGAGCTTGACCTGACTAGTGAAGGCCTTGGTCGTATTTTTTTCGCAGAAAAAACGAACCCTCAACAATTTAGAAAAATTTCCTTTTATAGTCGCAGACTACGTCGACCAAAAATCACCATCACGACCAAGCATCGCCACCTTCAGTCGTTATGGCTTGGTCGTGCTACTCACTGCCAAAATTTATTGCTTCTCGCCGCGACCCCTGTATTGCGAAGGTCGCGATACTCACTACCCAAAAAAATGCCTCTTTACCACGACCCTTTTATGGCGACCCTTGATCGCGAGACTTGGTAGCGATACTCACTGGTCCAGAAAAGCGCGTTTTTGGCTCAAAAATTCCATTTTTGATGTAACTCCGTGACCAACGCGTAAAACCTACACAAGCTCAACAAACACATCAAAACCGCCAAATTCACTTGAAAACAAGCACAAAAAATGAGGAAAGAAGGGTTTAAAACAATAACATATTTGGACCAATCATCCATCCAATTAATTTACTGTGACCCTCATTATCAATAACTATAGTGGTCAAAAATAGTCCAGAAAGGCTTAGGCCCAAAAACTGCTGAGTATCCAGAAATTGAAGCATAGCGCTTGATAAACTTAGCACACGACATAGCTTGGAACTAAAGGCTCTACAAGGTTAACACAAGACCCTTCAGTTGACTGCTCAATATATAAAATAGAGATCGACACAAAACTAAGACATGTCGACGGGTCTGCATAACCACACAACCGCCACCTAGGCAACTGAATCGGTCAAACCTTGACTAAGTCAGTTGACCTAATCTAGAATTTGCCCAGTCAAAACCTCCGAGATATCAGTAATCCCGAATATCTCGGAGCACGACATCCTTTGAAATACAGACATTATGGGTACTTACTCAGCTATTATAAATACAGTCTCTTAACTTCATTTTTAGGGGTCAAGTAATTTACTATCAAAGGACTTGTTACTCTAAGCAATTCTTCACTCTAAAGCTGTCACTCTATTCTCAAGCATTCAGGCTTGCGCACGACATAGTCCTAAGACCAGCCAACTACGCACGACATAACCTCTATCAGCACGATTTTTACCAACGTACTATCAAGGAATACTCGACGCATATAATTTATTACTCGACGATACGATCCATTGAATACCGCACGACGTACCCCCATAATAGATACACTCGTTTCATTCATGTTTACCCTTTTAGATTCACTATCTAACTTGGGCGTCGAAGGCTATTTGGCTGGCACCACCCCGGTGTTCCAAGAACACGACATCCTTCTTGTTGTTTTGTATATTGTCGTTCTCTCAATCAATCACTACAGACCGCCAGGTCATTAAACGTAGATTTCAGCATCTACAATTTAGTGCCCTCCGTGGGATCCGGACGACGGCATGATGGATCCGGACGACCACATCGGTCAGTACCGTCAGCGCATATTTATAGCCGCCATCCCCAGAAATCTAAGGAAAGCATGTATATGCAAGGGCTTCGGATCCAACTTAGTAGGCCCAGCATTGCAGTGAACAATATGTTCGTCGAGCAGTTCGCCAGCAGGCGAAAGTTAGAAAAGCAGTCAGATGACCTCTACACCATCAGTTAGCGACGCGGTGAACTCCTGTGAGACTATGTGGGGCTTTTCAATAAGGAAAAAGTGTCGATCCCTTACTGCAATTCATCTATAGTGATTTCTGCATTCAGAAAGGGACTACTGCGCCACTTTAACCTCTACAAGGAGTTGACGAAGTATCATTGTAAAACCATAGAAGATGTCCTCGTTAAGCCTTGGGCCCACATCAAATGGGAAAAATATGAAGTTAATTATACTCCATCGAGCCGCAACAGGAACTATGAACGACACAGTCGACGCGTCGAGCACAAATCTGCAAAACGTAGGCCCGACCCTTACCCAACAACTCGACGGAATGACAGAACGCGTGACAACCGTGCCCCGCTCGATAAACCACCACGACAATCGGAAAGGATTAGGGCTAAGGTCCTAGAATACATTCTCAGAGTCTGGGCAATGAAGTGAAATGGCCCAGAAGAATGTCGAGCCCTGCACACAAGAGGGACTCGACCAAGTGGTGTGAATTCCACGGAAACTATGGCCACAGAACGGAAGACTGCATCGCGCTCAAATTCAAGGTGGTCGAGCTCCTGAAAAGGGGGCACCTAAAAGAACACCTCATTGACATAGGGAAGAACACCTTGGCTCGAAGAGACGAACGCCAAGTCGAGTAAAACAAACCTCCCCCCAATCCCCCATGACATGAGAGAGTCATAAACGTCATCACATGAGGATCGAAAATCAGTGAAGTGTCGTACTCAGCCCAAACTGACACACAAGACAGGCAGGTAACCCTGAGATTCACCGAAAGAAGACGCTTGACCTTATGCTCGACCACACTATCAGTTTTAGCAACATCAAGCGAATGGAGCTGCTCAATCCACACCATAACGCACTTTTAATATCACTTCATGTCGCCAACTGCTTGATAAAATGCATTCTTGTCGACAACGGGAGCTCGACAAACATTTTATTCCTCAAAGCTCTACGAGAGATGCAAATCGATGAATCAACCATTGTGCGACGTTCTATGGTGTTAGTCGAATTCAGTGGCGTGCACAAGAACACTATAGGAGAAATCGCTCTCTCCATCTACGCAGAAGGTGTCAACATCAACACCCAATTCATGGTGCTCGACCATGGATACATGACATACGGGCCATCCCCTCGACATATTATCAAACACTCTGTTTGCCTACCAAATTGGGGTGCGAGAGATCCGTGGGGGTAGCAAGTCTCCAGAGAATGCTACACGAATACCTTAAAGAGTAAGCCCACTCTTTTATAACAATTACAGTAGTCGACCCCTGGGCTTGAACAGCAAAGTCCAAAGATGGAATAACTCGACGAAGTCCAGATACACGCGAGTTTCCCCGAGCATAAAGTTTAGATTGGGTCACTTCTCAAGCCAGATTTCATGGCACGACTGATTGAGTTTCTGGCAAAACATTACGACTGCTTCGCGTGGTTGCACGCGGACATGATAGGAATAGATCCTAACGTCATAGTCCACGAGCTCTAAGTCGACCCCGACGTTAAACCAGTCAGGCAAAAATGGAGGAAATTCGCTCCCGACCGAAACAAAGTAATCAACGACGAAATTTAGAAACTGATCGACATTGGATCAGTGAAGGAAGTATAATACCCTGATTGGTTGGCAAACGTAGTCATCGAATGGAAGAAGAATGAGTAGTGGAGAGTCTGCATTGACTTCAAGAACCTAAATAAGGTGTGCCCTAAAGATTCATTTCCCCTACCTCATATCGCCATGATGGTAGACGCGACAGTGAGGCACGAACTCCTCATCATCATGGATGTTTTCTCAGGCTACAACCAAACCCTGATGCATCTTGATGACTAGAAAAAGGCAGTCTTTGTCACCGACCGCGACATATTCTACTACAAGGTTATGCCCTTCGAACTCAAGAATGCAGGAGCAACCTACCAGCGACTAGTGAACAAGATGTTCAGGGAAATACTGGGCACGACAATGGATGTATACATTGACGACATGCTCGTCAAATCCCTCTAGGCAGAACTACATCTGGAACATCTACAGCAAGCCTTTAACATGAAGGGAGTTTTAGAAAAGAATTAATTATCATATAACGTGCAGAATTAGGTTTCAAAAATTATCTTTTGAAAAATAGTTTTTCAACCAGGAACAAGTTCATGTATATACGCAGGAAAAAGAATTCGTGAAACTACATATCTTTTTCTTGATTTTCTTTTTCTGATACCACCAGATCTTAAGAGCTATGACCCGCGGTTTGACAACGTGTGTGTGGGCACGTCATGGCAAGAGATGGAGGTCACATGAAAAACGCGCAGAGAACGTCTTCTCCCTATGGTCGGTCGCACCTGCAAGGAAATGAGTAAAAAAAAAAAACTTCTCTTTTTCTTCTCTCTTCTGTGGTGGCCGAACCCTCTTTTCTTTTTCACTTAATGTGTTGTCAATTTTTCTGGTATCATAACCCTTATATCCTAGGTCTTTAGAGTTTTAATTTTGATCAAGTCAAAATAGGATTCCTAATCCTTTTTATTTTAGTCTCCCTAAAGACTTTAATAATTGACTATTAAGTCTTTTAAAATAATCTAATTATTTTAATTCCTTTGTCCTAATCATCTTTTAATCACATGACCTTATATTTAATAAATACAATTAATAATTATTAATTATTAATTTCTATTATTTTATTAAATATTTAATTAATTAAATAATCACATTATTTAATTTATTCTCTTTAAATCGTATTATTTTCGTAACACTATTAATTGGACCATCCAATTAATCTACCGTGATCCTCGTTACCAATAACTATAAGGGCTAGCAATGGGACGTAATGGACCCACAGTTTTAAGTTTCAATAATACTTAGTAATATTAATTAAAACTCTTTGGGCTCGTTTGGTACATGGGACTGGACTTGACTAAATTTTAGACCCATGTTTGGTGTGTCACCGGACTAGAAAAATGGGACTAATTATTCTGAACCCACAAAAAAAAAAGTGCACTGTTCCTCGTTATTTTGACCCGTGTAAATGTTAGGTCTTATTTTATCCCCTCACAATTTGTCCTTACCGCCTCTCCATCTCCTCTGCTATCAACTCCTCTAAACCCAACTCATCTTCTTCTTCTTCTTCTTCTTCAACATCCAAATCGGCCGGCGACCACAACCTCCCCACTTTGGAGCTGAAAATACAAACTGGTAGAGTAAGTTAGTCATTGCCATCTTCTATATTGGGTTGTTATTTTATTTAATTGTTTTTTGGATTATATACCCATTTGCTTTCTCTTTCTCAGATCTTCAATTTTCTAGGTAGTTTGCTTCCTTTCTAGACCAAACCAACTTCTATTATAATGTTTCTTTTCCTAAGTTTGATGACTTGTGACCTTTGATTATTATGAAGATTTTGCTGCATGGGTTTTACATAATTTGTAGAGGAAAGAAAATGATATAAATAATATTTGATTAATTTATCTTGTGAAGTAATTATACATTGCATATGTGATATGTCATCCCTGGCTATTTTTTTTTTTATTTGCTTGTAATTTGTTTGTAGTCATTATGGATATTTAATAATGGTGCTTCAATTTTTTTTCCCCTAGGTATATCAATTTGTTACTCGAAGCTTAGAGCAATTTCTGGTAAGATTTCATATCAATTAGTTTGTTGGTCAGTTACTCATTTCAATTTTTATATACTTAAAAACAAGTGTAAATTTATTAATTGAACTATATTCTTTTATAAATTATTAGATATGGATCGAAGAAAGATTTTGTTATTTTTGTTGTTGGAGATGTGGCATGTAGAGATGATGATTGTTTACACGATTTTGATTCACATTTTGAGAAAGAGGACGAACCGGAGACTTATGATGAGACGTAAAGGAAGCTTTTATTATTTGAGTAGAAGTGAGACTAGGATGTGTTTCCTAAAAAATATTTTAGAAAATAATGTAATGTGTGTCAATGAACTTAGAATGGACGTAAGAACATTTGGTATATTATGTGTGTAACACCTCCTGACCCAAATCCGCTCGGACCTAATCAGGGAGCGCTACTATATACTAAAAGCTAACTTTTACTGTAGATACATATAATATTAAAAACCTTTGAAAATGGTCCAAAGAATTTAAGAAAATCTTGCCAAAGTTTCCTCTATTTTTCTGACTTTTCAAAACCTGTTTTCACAGCTCATAAAATCCACACTTCTATAATCTTAAATCAAATTGCGCACCCTTCCATATCCAGTGCGACTTACCAAAACAAATTATATCAAAATACTATTACATATTCAACTTTAAAAATATTAAAATCCATGGGCCCAAATATTACAAAACATACATAAAAACTAAATACCATTTCAAATATTTACAAAAAACATTCTTGTCCATGCATGCCGATATAATACATATAAAACATCAAATATGTAGTGGGCTACCAAAAATGCAGGAGTGATGTGACTCTGATTACTATCTCAGCAGATTCTACTCTTTCTGATCCTTGTCCCCTTCAACCATTCTTTTACCTGCGTGTGAGAAAACTCAACACGCTAAGCATATAGCTTAGTGGGTGTACAAAAAACTATATTTCCACTTACACTGTAATACCAGTTAAATCAATATACTGACAAATAAATAATCAATTTGGGGCTCAAGTCAAAGCAAATACAAGTCAAAGCATATATTCACATTAACAACAAGTCAAGTCAAATATTCGTAAATCACTTCCCAATATAAAATACGTTTCAAATCAAATAACATTTCGAATATACAAATCCATCGGAAAACTGAAACACATATCATATTGAAGCAAATATTAATAAATCCATCGAAAATCAGCATAAATATCTTATGAAAACATAATAATACCAAATCAAATAATTTCTCATCTCAAATCATATACAGATCATATCACATTTTTAATTCCATTTCAGGCTCCTGATATACTAAACATACTTTTTGGACTGGATTACGGGTTGTTCGGCACATAACGCAAACGGGCGAGCAGCCGAACATCAGATCAGAATGGAACACCAACAGAATCACCCGCTGTAAATGTCCCATGACAGAACCCTAAGAAGGGTGGTACAAACAGAATATATCGGCACAGTACTGTTCAGACAGAAACCCAATTGACATGTCAATCTCCTATATCCATATCTATGTCTACATATATCAGAGCCAAATCATTTTTTTCAAAACTCATATAATTGTTCAGAACAGAATTATCAATTTACATTATGAAATTATATCCAAATCAGTATACACATTTTCGGAATTCGAATCGCATCAAAATACATATACAAACAAATTACAAAATCATTTCCCAAAATATTTCTGAATCCATAAATCACTTCAAATCACATTTAAAATCACGTGCAATTATATATCATAAATCCATAGTAAATCCAAATGCCCCGAATAACTTTTCGAAACATATCGCAAAATCATATATATATTTTAATAATATTCTCCGTAATATTACTATAATCAAAACATATCGAAAAGTCAATTCACAATATTTTTCGTAAACAATATTACGGATTCAGAATATTTCAAATACATATAATCCAAATCAGTAACAATATATATATATATATATATATATATATATATATTCACAATTAATTTATTGTCACAGTATATATATATATAATCAAAATAATCAAAATCATTACAAATAATATATATAACAATATATATATATATATATATATATATAGAACAATATATATATATCAACAGTATTATAAATACTGTATATATATTATCTATATATATAATCAACCGTATTATAAATAATATATATATATAGATAACCAATAAGATATATATATATATATATATATATATATATATATTCGAAATTAATTTATTATAAACAATATATATACCAAATTATCCCAAAATCAATTTCAAACAACAGATCATAAGCCATATATCCCAAATAAATTAAAATCAATATAATATAACAATTCCGAAAATTTCTGAAAAATCTGAAAAATACAAAAAAAAATACCACCAAACCTGAAATACTATTCTGAACACAAAACTCTTCTGGACCAACGTCAATTTCCTTCTCCTTCTTCTTCTCTTTCCTTTCTCTCTCTTTTTTCTCTCTCCTCTTCTCTCTTCTTTCTTCTCTCACGCGAGCACTGTGTTCTTCTTCTTGGCTCTCTGCCAAATTCATTCTTCATATGTTTATTATTGAGATTACTATGCTTTGATGCGCTGTCCAATCTTTTTCTCTTTTTTTTTTTTTAATAAATTTTTCTTGTGTGTAAACACTCACACACATACTCACATACATATACAAATATCTTCCTATTTACCATTTGCTCCCTTGAACTTCTAAATTCTCCATTGGCACAAATTTATTCATAATCACATTCCATCTCAATAATTATTCCAAAAATAATTCATACTTATCCAATGACCAAATTGACTTCACCAATATTCAATTGGACTCATTATCATCCAAATGCACCATAAAAATAATATACTTTTCATAATTACGGAAAATTTGGGGCGTTACAATGTGAGTTGCTTTGAACCCATGGATTGAAAAAAGATGGTTCGGTGACCGTGGATGAGTAAGTGTGTATATTCTTACACATACTTGCTCATTATGTTAAGAATCGTACTATTGGAAATAGATTTCTAAGATCGGGAGAGACTATTAGTAGGTACTTTAATTTAGTATTGCAAGCAGTTTTAAGATTACATGATATCTTACTAAAAGTTCCTGAACCTGTGAGTGAGGACTCCATAGATCCTAGATTGAGGTATTTTAAGGTATGTTAGTTCATTGTGTGCTTCAACTTTATTTATATTTTTAAATTTACAAATTAATTTACCCTTACAATTTTATTTTAGAATTGCTTGGGAGCACTACATGGAACTTATATTAAGGTCTGTGTGCCCATGGGGGATAAACCAAGATATCGAACTAGGAAAGGTGAAGTTGCAACAAATGTGTTAGCTGTTTGCTCATGTGATCTTGAATTCATATTTGTCCTACCTGGTTGGGAGGGTTCAGCATCCGACTCTAGAGTCCTTCATGATGCCATCACTAGGCCAAATGGGTTAAAAGTGCCAACGGGTAAGGTCATTAGTTAATGTCAAATACTTATGTGTTGTCTTTAATTTATGACAGTACATACCTATACTGATAGGAATGTCGACTTTTGGTTATTAGGTTGCTATTACCTTATAAATGGTGGTTACACAAATGGCGATGGCTTTCTTGCACCTTATCGATCAATAAGGTATCATCTATCTGAATAGGAAGGAAATATACCTACAAATCCGCAAGAGTACTTCAATATGAAGCATGCAAAGGCAAGAAATATAATAGAGCGGTGTTTTGGGTTGTTAAAGGCTAGGTGGGGGATATTAAGGTGTCCGTCTTTCTATCCTATAAAGACCCAATGTCGTATAATTACGGCTTGTTGTCTTCTACATAACTTCATTAGGAGGGAGATGTCTTCAGATCCAATGGAACAAGAAGCTCATCAATTTGAAGACAATACAACTGTGAATGATCATGATACCATTGGCACCGTCGAGGCATCTAACCAATGGACTATATGGAGGGATGAATTGGCAATGCAAATGTATAATGAGTGGACAAGAATTAGGAATGACACTAGTACTTAATTATTTGTTCGTATCTTTGTAATTTGGTTTTTCGTTTTCAATACTTTGGAACCTTGATTTGATATGACTTTTTTTTAATGTTTGAAGTACTTTGCATTTTCACTAATTGATGCGATACTTTGATTTGCTACCACTCTGATTATGTGCTTGATTCTTATTTTATCGATTTGAATTGTCTCTTATTTTGCTAAAGGAATGGAGAGTATTGGTACTAGTGAAAATGTTATGCAAGGTAAAAGCAAGCAAAGGCGAGCTTGGACCATATTTGACGAGAAATCATTTCTGACAGTTCTCGAAGATTTTGTGGCTAACGGCAAGCGTTGTGACACTGGAAACTTCAAGGCTGGTAGCTTGGCTCAAGTGGAGAAGGCTCTAAATCAGATTTGTCCTACATCTAATTTAAAGGCAAATCCACACCTTGAATCAAAGCTAAAGAAGTGGAAAAAAAATACAGCACTATTTATGACATGATGAACACCAACGGCTTTGCTTGGAATGATGTGAAGAAATGTATTGAAGTAGATAGTAATGAAGCATGGGAGAGCTATGTGAAGTTACAACTCTATCATTATGTCTATGCAAATGCTATTTGATTGTGGTGGTGTTGTTTTTTAGGATAGTGTTCTAGGATATGTGATTTATTTTATATAATTATGTGGTCAATATTTTTTTTAATAGCACCATAGCAGTGCAGCTGAATGGAGGAACAAACTATACCCTATATTTGACAGACTTGCTAATATTTTTTAGCAAAGACCATGCTAATGGGAAAGGAGCTGAGGTCCCAAGTGAGATGATGGTAGACATTGGCAATGATGAAGGTGATGATGTTATTGAGGATGCTTCTCCCATTTCAATCAACAAGGAGAGCAACAACTCTAGGTCAACTCAAGGTAAAAGGAAAAGGAGATCCAGTAATGATGGTGCTCTTGTGTCTATTCTGAATGATGATCCAGTAATGATGGTGCTCTTGTGCTCTTGTGTCTGTTATGAAGGAACTAGTTGAAGTTAGTGCAAAAAAGATGGATATAGTTGCATAAGCTTTCCGCAATCGGAATGAAGATAGTTCCGACATTGCCAAAGAACTGAAGGACATGGGACTTTCACCTTTTGAACAAATTAAGTCATTGAAGTTCATTTTGGAGAAGTCACAAAATATTTCCTTGTTCATGTCACTTGATGATGAGATGAAAAATTATTATGTCGACTCTCTCCTGAGTGAAAATATGTAGAGTAATTTCCTCTATACCTGTGTGTCTTTTGCATCCCACTTTTTGTAAACAACTACTTGTGTGTTTTGAGAATTAATGTGTGTTTCCTTTTTGTTAATCTAGAAGTTCTTCTACTGCTTTTTTAATGTATCAAAACAGATGATATTATATATATATATATATATATATATATATATATATATATATATATAATTAATGTGTGTTTTAAGAAAGATAAAGTGAATGATTACCAAACTTGTATCATTTGCTTTATTCCTGAATTATCTTGTAATTATTTCCCTTATGCGTTCTTATTTGATTTACTTATAGAAAAGAGAAGAATGAGGTTAAAAATTGTTAAAATTGTTGTTTATATTTGAATAATATGAACATAGTGATATTTGAAAATTAAGGAAAAATTTACATAATCAAATAAAAAAATCTATAAATTATCAATAATGTTTTATATTTATAATTTAATAAAATAAAAAAATAGTTTTTTTAAAATAAATAATTAAATAAATAGTCCGAAATTTAGTCCGAAACAGCACCAAACACGGGTCTGGACTATTTTAACAATCCTGCTCTTAGTCCGATACATATCAAACATAGGTCAGTACTTAGTCCCAGTCCAATCCAAGCCAGTCCAGTTCAGTTTAATCCCAAGATTTAGTCCAGTCCTGCCTACCAAACGAGCCCTTTAATTAATATTTCATGATTATTAACCTCGGAGTTATTCCACTAAAAACCCTAGGCTGCACTCTCAGAACTGTAGACGTGTTTATACACTCTGAAGTCTCATCGTCCATTGATATAACTATTTACATATAGTGTGATACTCCACAAGTAGTTCATAACTAGAGCTAGGTCATAAAGTCGGTTATACCCCTCTAGAAATATCTTTTCCTTTAGTACCATTAATTCTCAAATGAACAATTCAATTCTGTCTTCCTCACGAAAACAGGAGAGATCTCATAATTGTTCAAGCCCTGAATCAACCCTTAAGGGAACTACTCATCTACTTCAATCAAAATGGAATGGATTCCACTGTTGTGTTCAAACCTTCCCAGCCACAAGCCAAACTGCAACCCCAAGATACAAAAGTATTGGTCGAGATTCACATCGACCTCACTCATGGTAAATCAAAGGCCACGATCCAACCAAAAGGAGTCGATAAGACACTCAGGATTAAGATTACCTATAAATAGCCATCGTTTATTGATATATATGAATCTCATCAACTAACGGATCTTGGTGAGAGATTCATATAAATTGTGGCCCAGTCCTATATGATCTCATCATATAAGGTGATTCTATTCTTATGTTAACTACAAGAGCAGTCTAGGATAAGACCACTGTACTATACAGAATAGACCGCGACAGTAGATCAATCACAAACAAAGTACCCAGCTTTGTTCGCTCTCTACGGACTCTTTAGATTGCATATCTCAAAAATGAATCTTCTCTATATATGACCTTCATATACTCATTCTGAGATTACATCTTATAATCTAAGATGTTCTTACACAAGATAAATGTATTACTGAATATAAAACACTTATAAACTGGAATGATAAACTGAATAATTCTTATTAAGTCTTTAACCGTTTACATTTACAAGCTTTAAGGCATAAATCCCGAGACGACACACTTCGAAAATACAACATGAAACTGATAGTGATGTTTACTATTTTCTTGGATTTGAGGCTTTCAGGAATGAAGCTGGTTTGTACCTCACTCAATCGAAGTATACCATTGATCTTCTTTATAAAACAGGTATGATGGATTCAAAGCCTGTAGACGCTCCTATCAGTTCTGGCAGCAAACTTTCTCTTTATTCTAAAGTATTATTTGATGACCATACCCTCTATAGGAGCACTATTAGTGCCCTACAATATCTCACACATATACGGCCTAACATTTCATTTATCATCAATAAGTTAAGTCAATTCCTTGTGGCTCCTACTGATTCTCATTGGCTAGCCTACAAACGTGTTCTACATTATCTTAAAGACTTCATTGGTCTTGGCTTGTGCTTCAAGTCAGCACCTCAACTTTCTTTGGAAGTATTTTCATATGCTGATTGGGCTTTTTATGTGGATGGTTGTCGTTCCACTAGTGGATGTTGTGTGTTTCTTAGAGGAAATTTGATTACCTAGAGCTCTCGTAAGCAAAAGGTTGTTGCTCATTCCTCAACAGAAGCCAAGTATCGTGCACTAGCACAGTCCATATCTGAGGTTTTGTGGCTGCATTTCTTATTTCATGAGCATGGTATCACTCTATCTGGTTGCCCTATTTTATGGTATGATAACCAATGACCTCAATCTTTAGCTTTGAATCCTATCTTTCATGCACGCACCGAGCATATCAAAATTGATGTGCACTTCATCCGTAAGAAGATTAACTCTGGTCAAACTGAAATTCATTGTGTGCCCATTGAGTTTCAAACTGCATATATCTTTACTAAGGGTCTATCTGCTGCCCATTTTGCCTTCTTGTATGACAAGCTATCTTTGGTTGTTTCACCCCAGTTCAGCTTAAGGGGGAATATGACACAGAATGCATCAACTCATCAGTTGCAACTAATCAATTCTATGACAACAAACAGAAGCAACCAAAGACAATCAAACCTGGTAACTGCTGTCAGTCATTATCTGATAGATGTGCATCAGAATTAAAAGCTTCAGTTGTGCATTATTCTGATGCAATCAACCCTATTACCATAGCTACTTCTGGTGTTGATCTTCTGCCTACTAGCACACATTTATATGGTAGACAATGCTTCAATCATCATTCAACACAAAAATCAGCTTACAATGAAGCTCTAAATTTCAGTTGAATTAGTGATCAGTCTTAGTTATGTAATGCTCATGTTATTGAGCTGACTTGGCAGTCATTCCTTAAATCAAAGAGAACCTTATACACTTGTCATGATTTTCTTGATTTTAGGAAAGTTTGCTAGAGTTAGTTAATTGTTAACTCAACAGACTATGTATATGTATATCATGTACATTGCATGATTGGTCAAATTATTCAATGAAGAATAGTTTACTCTTCAACACCATTAAAGTTCTTCTCTCAAGCTGTTAGTTGATCTCTGTGAGATCACTTCTCTTCAATAGATTGTTACACTACAATCTCACAATGTCTATAGGGCAGTTGGAAAAGTATGGGTATGTGACCACTTTTACAAGTGATACGTGGAAGGTCTCAAAAGGTGCTATGACTATCGCCCGAGGTAAGAAGAACAAATCTATATATCTCACCAATGATGGAATTGGGTCCATTGTTGTGGTTGAGGGTAAAGAAGATCTAAATTTATGGCACCAATAAGAGGTAAAAGCTACTTCGTCACATTTATTAATGATCACTCTAGAAAGATGCAGTGTACTTCTTATACACAAATATGAAGTATTTTGGGTATTCAAAAAGTGGAAAGTCATGGTAGAAAACGAGATAGGGTTGAAGATCAAAAGAAGTTTCGTTATGACAATGGAGGGGAATATGAAGACCGTACAGAGAACACCACAACAGAACAAATATTAGAACTAATGAACATGACGCTAACTGAGAGAGCCAGAAGCATGCACATACAAGTAGGGTTGCCTAAACAATTATGAGCTGAGGCAATCAACACAACAGTCTAATTGATCAACTTAGGACCCTCTATTCCTCTAGAGTTCAGAATGCCTGAAGAATTCTGGATGAGAAAAGACGTTAGGCTTTCACACCTTAGAGTATTTGGTAGTATCTCTTACGTGCATGTCAGTGATCATGACAAGAACAAGATTAATGCAAACGCGATTAAGTGTGTGTTTATCGGATGCAGTGAAGATAATTTTGGCTACGAGTTTTGGGATTGGTAGACCAAGAAAATAATTAAAAGTAAGGATGTCATGTTCAATAAGACGTTGGTTTGTAAGGATAAGGATACCACGACATTGGAAAGGGTTTCAAAAGCCTTAAGGGAATTTTTCGAGCTTGAAGAAATATACCACAGTGGTTTTGGAAGAAGTATAAAAATGAAACTGAGATAGTAAATTGCATGACCCTGCTACTGTGACCACCGTACAAATGATTAAGCAAGAACCACTAAGTTATGTGACCCTGAGGTTGCGTGACAAAATGCTCACGCTCCAGGTCATGCGGATGAGGACACAGAAACCAGTGAACTGTGCGATCAGCAGGTCGCTCCGTAAGTCGTGATGAAGAAGAAATTTCAAAATATAGGCAAGAAACTGAGCTGAGAAGATCCAGCCGACTGCCAGTTCCAAATAGAAAGTATCTAAACTACCTTTTACTGACGGATAGGGGTGAGCCTGAAAGCTATGGTGAGGCTTGTCATGTTAATGATGCCATTAAGTAGGAGTCTGCAATGAAGGATGATATGAAGTCGCTTATATTAAATTAGACTTAGAAGTTGGCAGAATTACCAATGGGTAAGATAGCACTCCAGTAAAAATGGTTGTACCATATCAAACAGAAATATAATAGTTCTAAGAGATAGAAGGCATTGACTACACTGATATATTCTCTCCGATCGTGAAGCTGACTACTATCCGTGTAGTACTGAGCATAATAGCCTCAGAGGGATTGCATCTTAAAAAGCTAGATGTGAAGACTGTATTTCTTCATGAGGATATAGAAGAAGAAATCTACATGTAGCAACCAGAGGGTTTCGCAGTAAATAGGCCGGAAAACTTGCTATGTAAGTTGACCAAGAGCTTGTATGGACTGAAAGAAGCACCACGACAATAGTTCAAGTTTGTGAAAAACAATGACTTCTTCATATGCAACGCTGATCACTGATGCTACTTTAAACAGGTTAATTTCAATTATATCATTCTGCTACTTTATGTTGATGACATGTTAGTAACCGATGCAGATCTAAAGGATTAACAAATTAAGAAAGAGCTATCTACCGAATTCGAGATAAAGCATTTGGGGGAAGCAGAGAAGATTCTAAGGATGAGGATTAGCAGAGATAAACAAAGAGGTATTCTGGAATTCTGTCAAGCATAATACATCAGCAAGGTATTGCAGAAATTCAGTATGAAAAATGGTAAGTCTATCAAGACACTGTAGGGAAAAACTAGTTTTGATTGCGAAAAACGCAGTGAAAGATTTAGGGTTTCAAAACTTTTTTCCTTTTTGAAAACAAATTTTTCGGGACCGAATTTTGTTTATACACGGATATATGAAAAACCTAATAGTTTACCTGATTGTTTACTAATCTCTTTGATTCCGATTTCACCATTAATTCTTCAAAGCAATATCCTGTGGTCTTATAACATGTGTGTAGGCACGTTACGGATACAATCGGGAATAAACGAAGATTACGAATCAAAGAACACAACACCTTTGTGATCTTCTTGGTTCGGCCAGCCACATGCAAGAAAAAAGACTTTTTTTTTTTAGTGGACACTGAGACTTCAGATTGTATAAAATGTCTACAGTTCTGAGAGTTCAGCTTTGGATTTTTCGTGGAATAACTCTGAAGTTTAATAATCATGAAATATTAATTAAAGAGTTTAATTAATATTACTAAGTATTATTGGAGCTCAAAATTGTGGGTCCATTAGGTCCCCTTGCTAGCCCTTATGGTTATTGATAACAAAGGTGACGGTAAATTAATTGAATAGTCCAATTAATAGATGTTATGAAAGTGACACAATTTAATTAAAGAGAATTAGTTAAATAATAAAATTATTTAATTAATGATTTAATAATTAAATAAAAATTATTATTTATTATTTATTTTAATTATTAAATAGGGGATTGCAACTTTGAACCGTGATAAGGATAAAAAAAATTAAATAATACGATTATTTTATAGTCCTAGAGGTCGAAGGTTCAAACTCTAGGGAAACCAAAAATAAAATATAATTTAGAATCCTACTTTGACTTGGTCAAATAAAACTCTAGAGACCTAGTATATATATATGATATGATACTAGAAAAATAAACTAATGCAATTAACCTAGAAAAAAAAAGGAGCGGCTACACCAAAGAGGAAAGAAGAAAAAAGAAAGTTTTTTTTTTTTACCCGTCTTTTGTGTAGAGTGCGGCCGGCCTAGGGAGAGAGACAAAGATTTGTCTTCTCCACTTTTCAGCAATCTTCATCTTTTCATCCGTGATGTGCTCACACACGTGTTGTCAGACCACGGGTCATAGCTCGGAAGGTTTGGTGGTGAATCAATAAGTCAAAAATTCAAGAAACACATCAAAGGTAATTGTAGTTTAAAGTTTCAATTCGTTTATGTACAAGAACTCAATCTTTGTGAAAATAGTTTTTAAGAAAAGGAAATTTTTAAAACCTATTTCCGCTGCGTTTATTCGATAAATCGAATTTTTCTCCCTTTAGCCACTTCACATTCTTCTTCTTCACGACTACGACGTTGGCTAACCAGTCGGGGTAGTTGACCTCTCTTACTAACCCAATGTCGATGAGCTTCTGAATCTCATCGTTGATCACTTTGTTGCGCTCAGGCGCAAACGTTTGTCATTTTTGCTTCACAGGAGGGTAGTCCGAGTCTACTTACAGTTTGTGGACCATCACCTCCAGGGCGATCCCTATTATATCTGAATGGGACCAAGCGAAGCTATCATATCGCTTTGATAGAAACTCAATGAGTCTGGCTCTGATGTCTGGATAGAGCCTCAACCCTATATTGACCTTGTGGTTGGGGTAGTTTAGGTGTATAGACACCTCGTCGAGTTCCTCCATCTCAGGTTTATCTTTGTCGACCGTTGTGGTCAGGCTCTGTAGTTGCTATAACCGGGCAGGTTTAGCCTTCAAAGTGTTTTGGTAGCAGTCTCGCGACGTCTTTTATTATTTTTAGATCTCACGGACTCCCTACTTGGTCGGGAATCATATGACTTAATGATAAGTTAAGGGGATTGCTCTCATCTTGTGGATCCATGGTCAACCCATGATGATGTTGTATAATGAAGGACAGTTGATCACCATGAATCATGGGTTAAAGTTAACACCCTCTGCATAGACTGGTATAACTATCTTGCCTATGGTGCTCTTTTGTTCGTCGTTGAAGCCTACAAAGACGTTCGAGCAACAGGTGATGTTGGCTTTGTCATCCTGCATCTCTCTTAATATATCAAGGAATAGTACATTGGTCGAGCTACCATTGTCTACTAGTATCCTCTTTATTCGACAGTTTGCACCAACAAAGAGATAACTAAGGCATCGTGGTGAGGTTTGATTATTTCGGTATACTCGTTGCTATTGAAGCTGATTGCTTGGTCGAGTGATGCATTGGTAGGTCAACTAAGTCGGATTTCTAAGCTTCTAGCTTGTCGAGTATGACATTTGGCTTCGAAAAATGTGACCCTGCTAACCTCTAATCCGTTAGAATTCATATTGACTGTCCTCTCATGTCGAGGAGGCTTTGATGGGGGAGTCGCTCGACTCTCACGTTGTTTATCTTCGAGCATAGCAATGGTATTCTTCCTTTTGTCAGTCAAAAATTCTTTGAGGTGCCCCCATTCCCGAGGAGCCCTGCTACTTCTAGTAGAAGGGCGATACAATCTTCCGTTCTGTGACCATGGTCAATGTGGAACTCGCACCATTTTGAACTATCTCTTTGGTCGGGCGGGCTTTTGATTAGTGCCGGCCATTTTATTAATCCTCTCATTCCCTTGAGGATTGTAATGACTTCTTCTGGTTTGATTGATAGGTTGTACTCCGGTAATCTACTTCTGAGTTGGTCGACTGGTCGAAGTGGTCAATCGGTATGTTGTTGACTATCTCTGGTTCTACCATCTTTGCAACCTGCGGTAGGATAAGGCTCGGGTCTTTATTCATCGGATCATCGCTCAACTCTACTATTGTGCCTGTTAACGCTCCTACTTGGTCTAGTAGGCTAGTAGTTCACCTCATTTTCTTCTCATTTGATCTAAGCCCACGCCTTAGCTAGGAGATCTTTCATCGTCTTGCATGGGTACTTGGTCAAGTCCTTGAACAGGTTAAAGTCGTATAGTAAACTCTTTCGAAAGGCCGAGATCCCTGTCGCAGGGTTACAATAAGGGATAGACATATTCTCCTTGTTGAAGCACCTTACATAGTCGCGAAAACGCTCTCCTCGCCTATGGCTAATGGTGTAAAGGTCATTCAGCTGTTTCTCCAACTTCCTACTGCTAGTGAACTGCTCTATGAAGGTGTCTGTTAATTGAGCGAATGAGCTGATAAAGATATTTGGTAGATTGGTGTACCACTGGAGTGTTGGTCCTACCAGGCTCGACCTAAAGCCTTTGCACATGCATGCCTCCCTGAGGTCGCGTGAAATCACTGCCATGAACATCCACTAACGATATTGGGCTATGTAGTCGTCTGGGTCGGTAGTACCGTCATAGTGCTTTATATTGGTGAAGCTGAATTTTCTGGGCATCTCCACCAAAGCTATCGTGTCTACAAACGATAAGTCAGCGAAGCTATTCGCTGCAGTCTCCTTTATCGGAACAGGCATTCCAGAAATTCATTAGATGAGTGTCTTCATCTCAGTGAACCTACGACCCAAATCAGGGTTAGCAAATATGAGGTTCGAGCTTACCATATCCGGGTTGGTGGGGGTCGACTATAAGGGAGTCGATTGTGTTCCCAGAGGTAATGTCGTCGATCGAGCAAACCATCGTTGGTAGGAGTCGACATTGGTTGCATCTCTTGAGCAACTTACGGTAGTCCATTCCACTGGCTCGTTAACGCTCCAAGTTAAGGGTTCAACAGTAGTGGTGCGACTAGGTCTACTGCCACCCCTATTGCCTGTGAACCCTGTTCGTCGCCTACTTGGACTGGATTAAGGTCGCTAGCTATTATACCTTGGTCCTTCGGTCAAACGGTCAAGAATGGTAGAGCTAGTGCTACTGGGTCTAGTGATTGCGCACGGGAAGTTGTTAGGTTCCCATACGGTCGAGCGGTCGAGAAGGACTGAACCTTGCTCTGAAGCTCTTGGTTCTCTGCTCTAAACATTTGGTTCTCCTCCTCAAGTGCTTGAAGTCGTTGTGTGTTCTCATTCATCCTGGAGATGAGAATCTAGAGTTGGGCCTTCATTACGCCATTAGCTGAGTCGTCGGCCATCGTAATAGGATCGGTAGAGCTCTAGTTTTGCTCATTCAACGATTGTTGTACCCCACGGTGGGTGCCAAATTGTAGACCATAAATTCGATAGAGTGGTGATACAGGCACTACAACCTGCAAAACCAGTGAAAATAGTGATCGGTAGATCGCTTGGGACACTGAAGTAGTGTCGGCCAAGTGCACTTCGACGTTCAACTCAATGGACAATAAATAGTGATAATTCAAACAGTAGAGTAGAGTATATGAATACTTCATTGTGGTTATCATTGTTATAATGGAGATCAAAAAAGCAGTAGAATGGTGATCGGAGTTGGCCGGAATGCTACGAATTTTAGAGAATTGATTGACTTGCTTTAGAGTTAAATATTGCTTCCAAAGTGTAAAATTGCGTAAACCTTTTTCAGAGTCTAGACTCCCTTTGTATAGTCTTTCGCATCACTTCTATTAATTAGAGATCAGGTGTCCTTGATTATAGGCAGATATCTCGAAACTTATCAATTGATATTTTGACTCGGCCTTTAACTGATAGTTTAACTCAACCTTTATTTTGAATTTGATAGATCATTTGGACGCGAGCCTAGGCTTTGTCTCTTGTAACACTATTTAGATTGGGCTTGGTCATTTTTTGGGCCTTGTATATCTTAAATATAATATAAAAGAAATTCATATTCAAGGTTGGCCTGAAATTTATGTAATATCATGTTTCTGAGAGTGGGCCTTGTGCCCATCATGCTTTTGGGCTTGTCTTTTGGGCTTAGCATTATTTTTGTCACTACTGTTATCGATTCTCACCCTACACATTTTATCCCGCTAAAATTGTCACAAGTTCTCCATTTACCTCACATTACTAAAAGCTTGTTAACTATATCCAAATTCACTATTGATAACAATGTCATTAATGAGTTTGTTGATGATTATTGTCTTATAGAGGACAAGATTACCAAGAGAATATTGCTTCGAGGAATTCTTAAGGATGGCTTGTACCAGCTTTATCTGAATGGCAGTTCCTTCAAGCACCCTCGTCTGTAATCAGAATCTACATTCCAATCTGTTGTGTTTCTCACTGAACCAGCTGTTCATAAATGTAATAAATATGTTAATGAGTCATGTACTGCTGCTACTAGTCTTTTGAATAAGTCCTTGCAAAATAAGCCTATTGCTAATGTACATACTGCTTCCTTGCATAAAAAATAACGTTGTCTCTTTGGGGTATTCCAAACTTGGACATCCTAGTACTCAAACTTTAAAACAAGTTCTTAGAAAATTGCATATATCTTGTTTTGAAAATGACATTGGCTTATGTGAGTCTTGTAAATATGAAAAGTTGGACCAACTTTCAATAAAAAGAAATAAAAAATCAGTAGAGATCAGTCTCCATCGTCCATAGATCAAGGATGAACGGTGGAGAAGATTGATTTCAACTAAATATCTAACCAAAGAAAAACCAAATATCAGTGGAGATTAATCTCCACAAAAAAAAAAAATTAGTGGAGATAATCTCTTCCTTCCATCTTCAAAGATGGTCAGTGCAAATTGATCATCCACCTTCAGATTTCCAAAAAAAAAACTGAAATCAATCAATCTCCACAAAAAATATAATTTAAAATCCAGATCTATCTCTGGATCTGTATGAGGATCTCCATAGAGATCCAGAGATGGATCTCATATCCTTCACAATGTGGGGGGGAGGGGGGAGGGGGGCTATTGCGAAAATGGGAAGGCTTAAGCCTCCCCGCTCATGGCGGACCCCATGCATCGCTAAAACCTCAAAAAATTGCTTCCCTATTTTATCACCATATCACAAACAGCAGAACTAATGAAAGATAAGAGTAAGAGTAAGAGAGAGAGAGAGAGAGAGAGAGAGAGAGAAGAGGCCAGGTGAGGAAGAAAAGACAGAGAGAAGTAGCGGTGAGAAAAAAAATAGATTTATGTTTTTATTATTTTATTATTTATTTTTTAATTTTAAATGCATGGTTTTTAAATTTAAAATTATTAATTAATTTTATTATATTATAATTACTATTTTACCCTTAAAGATTTGATGGCCAACCGCTAATTTTAAACGAAAACTTAACAGGGGAGAGCATTTTAGACATTTTTGTAAATTAGAGAGAGAGAAAAAAAAAGAGAAATGAAAGTAGGGGAAGAAAATGAAGAATATCCTAAATTGGAGGGCGGAGAATAATAATACCCTTTTTTTTTTACTAAAATTAATAAATAAATATATTTCAACTTCACAAACGTAATAGTAAATGGGGCATTAAATTTCCTGCTTCAATACAAGAATTTTATTTATTGTCTTTTTGTCGCCTCTTGTAGAGTTGTTGGGTTGATTGTTATGACATAATAAATATTACATTAATGGGCCTTTATTGGAAGTAAGGATCATCGACTTACTAAAAAGGATAAAATATTATTGAGTTATATTAGATATTTAATGATCTTAAAAACTCAAAAAAAATTTACTTAAAAAATCTAAAATTTGAGTTTTTTAGGTGTGCGAAAAATAACTTTTTACTCGTTCAAATATTCTACTAAATTGTCAACAAAATAACATAAAAAAATTTAAAAAGAGTTTTGAGATTAAATAAGCTCTTTTTACCAATAGAAAAACTCTTCTAAACGTATATTAAATTTTTAGTGTACCGGATATATTGATGAATAGTGTATTAAGCCACTGAAAACTTGATATGTGATAGAAAATACACGTGTAACATAAGTAAATGTTTATATAACCGCCACATATTAAGTTTTCAATGATTAAATATGTTATTTATCACTGAACCCGGTGCACTGAAGATTTTCATTTGTTGGTATGAATAAGAAGTTAGAAAAAGCGAATGAAATATGATTATTGGTGGTTGCCATATTTCAGCTAAAATCTAACACATGTCTCTGGATCGCAAATAGCTAGGCAGCAGACTCCAAAGATGACATGGTTTTCAAACAAGGCAAACATTTTTTTTTTTCCAATATATGGCAATACAATTTAGAGGAAATATTAACGATAAATAAAATTTTAATAAATAAATATTAACTATAAATCCAATAAAAATTGTTTTTCGATAAAAAAAAATTTATAAAAAAATTTAAAGTAAAATGTGCTCTTAAATTACACATATAAGAAAATAATTCTACAAAATTAAAGAATTGGCCTTACAATTATTTTACTAGATTGTGTGGAACCATTCTTTTAAGAGTTTTAGAGATTTTTCTTACTCTTAATACTTTTTCATTGGTGATTTGTATCTTAAATATCTTTGACTTTATACTAAAAATCTATGTTTGGAGTTGGAAATCTATTTTTAGATTTATTTTCTTTAAACTTGTTATATTTTCTTTTGACCGTGATCTATTTTTCTGTGATCGTAAACTATTTTATTTTTTTACTGTGAACTATTTCTTTTAACTATGATATATTTCCTTTTACCATGAACTATTTATTTTGACCGTGAGTTATTTCCTTTGACGGTGATCTATTTCCTTTGACCTTAAACTATTTCCTTTGATCGCAATTTATTTTTCTTTGACCGCGAACTATTTTCTTTGACCGTGAACTATTTCTTTTGACAATGATCTATTTCCGTTGACCATAGTCTATTTTTCTTTGACCATAATTTATTTTTGTGACTGATATATAATACTGTCGAAAGGTCTTTGAGGGGGCAAACGACGTCGAATTTCGCCCATAATATCTCGACGAGGAGAATGTTCATCAATCTCATCAATGTCTATTTGTTTCTCTCTCTTATTTCCTTTGCTTAAGTTTCTCTCTCTAATCTAACTCTTTGTTTATCAACTTTGAATTTTTTTTGGTTTGAAAAAAGAACTAGGTATATTTTTTTCCCAAAACCAAAAAAGAACTAGTTCAAAATTCTCACTTATCAGTTACTATCTAATCAAACTAAATCATATTTACAATATTTTTTTTCCACAATTATAATAGTTTCTTCCATAATCATCATTTGTAAAAGCTAACCCTAGATTTGCATATCAACAAAGAAGAAGAAAGTGTTTTCTGGAAATTGAGAGAAAAATAGAAACGAGAGAGAGAAACGAAATGCCCAAAATGTGTGTTTCTTTACTTAGTGATTTCAGCATAATACTGTTACATATTTATACAAAATACAACCACCGTAGATCTACCACTAATAACAAATCTAAACCATCCAAAGTTACATGTCATCAATCTATGTAAAATAATCTGATTGGCTATCAATATAATAATAACAATAATAACATATTTATACAATACAGATGGAACACACTTTATACAATAGAACTCAGCTTCTCATTGGATGATATCTTCACATCATTCTTATATTAATATATTTCTGAATTTATCTTTATTAAGATGTTTATGTTTTAAAAAAATAAACAATCAACAGTTTTGTTCAGGAGTTAGAAGGAAAAAACAAACATATCATTTAGATTTCAGATTTCAAGTTTCAGTCTCATTTCAGTCTTTAGAAAACTTCACATATTCAGTTTTCAAATATAAAACAAACTACTACTAACTGGGGTCTTAAATTTCTTGCTTCACTATAAGAATTTTAATTATTGTCTTTTTGTCGCCTTTTGTAGAGTTGTTAGGTTGATTGTTAAATTTCTTGCTTCACTATAATTAATATTACATTACTAGGTCTTTGTTGGTATGAATACGAAGTCAGAAAAAGACAATGAAATATCATTATTGGTTGTTGCCATATTTCAGCTAAAATCTAACATATATCTCTGCATTGCAAATATCATTATTGAGTTGTGCTCTAGACTTTGTTCGCAGTCTAGTTGAGCAACAAAGTCTAGAGCACAACTCAATCTCCTAAGGTGTCTATTATGATGGTTACGAGGCAGCCAAGCTTCAGCATGATTAAGCTTCGGTATGCAGCTGATTGATTATTGTTTATCAGCTGATTAACAGCAACTATGTTATGAGAGGATGGCAAGTCTAGTTTGTTATTGTGAGGACTAGTCTAATCGAGCATTACATGTAATGGAGGTAGTTAATAAATGTCCGAAAATTCTATAAGGATGAATGACATTGATTAAAGTTTGTTAAGGACAGTCCCCGCGTTGGCCCGGGGCAAACAGGACAGTCACCTAGGATTCAATAATCTTGGAGGTACATATTATTAATCTTGAACACCCAACATTTTTATATACCTTATCTATTATATATACATATATCTTTATATTTAATCTTGAAGGCCTAATATTTTTTTTCCCCAACAATTTTAAGGGCCTAACATTTTTTTTTTTTTTTTGTCCAATACCACAAAAGCTTATGAGCCAGCCCTGGTTAAGGATCAATGGCCATGATTAGCTCTAGACTTGTATATAGGTGAGCTGTTATTTCCAGCTATCAATTAATGTAATAAAGTTATAACTTTCCCCCCAAATTCAGCTAAGATTCACTTTCTCTCGAAGACTCCATTAATAGAGCTTGAAAAGCTTTAAAACTTTTCTCTTGGCAATTGATCAAACACCTTGACCACTACTTAATTAACTTGATGATCTTCATCTTTCATAGTATCAAAGCACTTTGACTCAAGTCATTATGTCATTGAGCATTTCTTCTACTCAACAAATCAATCCAAATTTGCTCGTGCAACAAGAGCCTGCTTTGGACTTCTAGTCACTAGCAAAAATACTGGACTTCAATCTTCCTCTCAAGCCTGATAAATTCAACTATGTCAACTGGATAGCTAAAATGTTGTCTTCAATTAGAGCCTTGGAGCTTGAAGATTATGTCACCAGCTCAAGATCTCATCCTCAACAATATACAGAGATCCTAAATGATAATGGAGGTGTGAAGGCAGTGAAAATCAATTCCGCCTACAGATTCTGGAAAAGAGCTGACAGCTTCTGCTATGCTGGCTGAGAATTACCATAATTGAAGGTCTTTTAGGTCAGGTAAACAAATCTAAAACATCTCTTGAAGCTTGGGAGATCCTTGAAAGAGTGTATGCTCAATAATCTATGGTGAGAGTCTTACAACTGAAACAACAATTGCAAACTATCAAGAAAGGTTTCTTGCCAATAACTGACTTTGTGATTAAAATAATCTGTAGGTAGGTGTGTGTATTGGTTGGATCGGTTCACTTTTGTATGATCCGAACCAATCCAACAATTGATCGGTTATTCAAAAAGTAATCTGATCCAACCGAAAAGTTTAAAACGATCCGAACCAATCAGAACCGAATTGGACCGGTTTGATCTGATTCAGTTTGATCGGTTCGTGGACCTATTGAGCCATACAAATGGACTTTATTTTTACTCTATTGTTATTCATATTTTACCCCTATTAGTTTAAGCTCAATTCCTCAACTATACAAAAGTTGTATAATAATTCAATATAAACCTGTTCAAAATTTAAATAACATTCCAAGTCCTCAATATAAACCTGTTTAAAATTTAAATAACATTTCAAATCCTCAATATAAACATGTTCAAATAACATTCCAATGAATTTAAAATCTTAGCTATTACAATACAATAACATTCTATAAATAACAAACATAACAGTTAACAGTCCATATATAACAGTCTACAAACAACTACTAAATAATATATAATAATCCAAATATCAATCCATAAATAATAATAAAAATTTCAAATAAACAATAAAATAATCAAACCAGATGGTTTTGAAGAGAAATAGTGCTTTGTCTGTGTTTATAAGGCTGAGAAAAATGACCGAATGAGGGAAGCAGTGGGTTTTTTTTTTTAATTTATATACCGGGTTACTGGTTTGAATTGCGGTTTCGAAATCCAAATTGCAAACCGAACAGGTAATGATCGGTTCCTAAAAAAATGAACCGAACCAATTCATTAAGAATCTTGAACCGATCCAAACCAGTTTGGACCGTTTCATTCGATTCATTGAATTTTTGCCCACGCCTATCTGTAGGAGATACTCTTGAAACTGCAGAACATATCATTATTGATCATGATCTTGTTTTGAGTGTGCTAAATGATCGAGGACATAAATAGGATTCAATAGTTATTCTAGTATCATCACAAGAGAAATCTACGTCCTTGCAAAGTGTTCAGTATTTACTCATGATGCATGAGCAAAGAATAGAAAAATTAAACATTACTACTCATGTTGATATCTCATCTGCTTATGCAAATTATGCATCTCATTCTGATAGAGGTCGATGTCAAAGAGGTAGAAATCAGTCTAGAGGACAGAATAAAAGCAAAAAGAGAGGTAGAAGTGGAAGATGAAACAATCAAAAGTTGTATTGTCAGCTCTGTCAGAAACCTAGCCATGCAGCACTACAATGCTACAAGAGATTTGATCAAAATTGGCATGACAATATCAATTAAAATCAGTCTCCACAAAACTCCCAAAACAACCAATCACAAGGATCTCAGGCTGGCAATAACAACCAAGCAAATGTGGCTCAGACCTCAACCTAGTATACATATCCTGAAGTTGTCAATGATCCTCTTGGTATGTTGATATAGTGAGGCAACAAACCATGTCACCTCATACCTCAACAATCTAATTTTGAGCTCAAAATACAAAGGAAATGACATGCTTGCTGTTTGGAATGATAGTCAGCTTTGTATCTCAAACATTGGTAGATCTTTATGCTTTTCTCATACACAACCTTTAAAACATATTGCTCGTAATCACATGATGTATGTACCTAGAATCACGGAAATCCTTTTGAGTGTTTCTAGATTTACTAAAGACAATTTTTAGTAAATTTAGGTGGTTGATTTTGATAATTTCCACTAAAATTTTATTATGCATTTTCATTGTCAAATTATATGTTATCAATATGCATACCTAGAAAAAAAAATGTCAAAGATCTAGATTGATGAAAAATAAAGACAAGGATCTAGATCTAAAATTTGTAATTTTATATATATATATATTAATTTTATTGCACAAAAGTGTAGAAGAGAATTTCAGAGTAACAAACGTAATGACATTTATTTTGAAAAGAATACAATCAAATATTTCAATAATATACACACACAGTCCTCTTCTTTTTTTTTTTCTTTTTTTTTAACATACTACTTGCGGTAGTGGCAACTCAAATCTAGAACATTACTAAGTTAAATGAGCGCTTTTATTATCGAACTCCATTAGATGATGGTAGTCCTGTTCTCTTTAGTCTGTACTAATATGATAAATTTTAATTTAAGAAAGTACGTTTGGTGTGCGATATTGAGATTAAATTGAACTACTTTTATAAGATAAGACTGGACTAAATTAGTATGATGTTAAAGTTCTTAAAGTGCGGTGGAACTCTATCGGCAATAAAGTGGTTTGCTCAAGTCGATGCACTAAAATGCTATAACAATATCAAAGTCTATCTGGATTGGATAGTGCTTTTATTGAAATGGAAGAAAAGAGAGAATGAACTTCATAAAGTTCTTGATAACACTTCAAAAACACACAAAAGCACAAAATTTTGATTAGTGACCATAACTGAAAACCTCCTTGATGCATCTTTCAAGATTATTATAAGATGTTCCTCCAATATTTGCTGCTGCAATTGCTTTCTTCTGCCATTCAATAGCCTTTTCCTTCATTTTCTTTCCTTTTTCTCCTTCCATCACTTCTTTAACAAGAGCCTCAATTTCGTCACGCTTCACATCATGATTCACTTCCATGCCAATACCCCAAGTCATGCACGCATATCGGGTATTAGTTTGTTGCTCGGCGAAAAAGGGCCAACAAATCAAAGGCTTGCCGGCGTTGATTATGCTTTCAAGCATAGAGTTCCAACCACAATGAGTTAGAAAAGCACCCAATGATGGGTGTGAGAGAACTTGTTCTTGTGGGCACCAACTCACTATCAATCCTCTGTCCTTTATCTCTTCAAAATATTCTTCAGGGAGGATTGCAGAGTCAGTACCCATCCCTACGTCAGGCCTTACAACCCATAAAAATGAGTGACCGCTATTTGCAAGACCCCAAGCAAATTCTTTCAAGTGTTGGTCTGTCATCACAGTTATGCTACCATAATTCACGTACACAACCGAATTGGGTTCTCTTCTATCAAGCCATTTAAGACATTCCGTGTCTTCCTTCCACAAGTTTGTCGTAAACATCTTGAAAAAATCGCTTTCAGGCATTTGCTTACAAAGCAAATGAAGGGGACCTATTGTATAAATGTTGGGATTTATTGATGCAATAACCTCCAAGACTTCATGTTCAAACTCATCAAATGTGTTGATCACAATTGCTGAACTTTCCAAGGCGGTCTCTGTCTCTGATTTCATAAAATTGAACAAAATATCATTAGGATCGGTTACCCTTATAAAGGTTGGCAAGTCCTTTAAGCGCATGTTGGGCATGCCGCGAATCCAATCAACAGGTGTATCAAGACTCCCATCAGTGAGGAAGTTTTCATCTGAAATTAACACAAAAAAGGCAAAGTTCAAAGCTCATCAACTCATTTTCATAAAATCTTTATTTTACACATAAAATGAAGGAAGATTAATTCATACTAGAACATCAATTGTATTACAGTTAAACCAAATGAACATATGTACCTTTGAAGGGAACTAGGCCTCTTTTGACAAGTTCACCATACTGCCAATATCCCAACAAGCCACAAGCTGAGGCAGTCCAAACTGCAATACCTTTTATGCCTATTATTTTCGCAGCTTCTCGAGCAAAACTCATGGTTGTATCCGCAACCACGAAGCTAACCGGGGGCACTTGGCCTGATGAATTCAGCCTTTCTATTAATTTCAGGAATGGTGTCAAACCAGTTTTCTTCAGCGAATCTGATAAAGATGGAAGATCTTGCGTTGCATCGCGATCAGACGGAGGCAATCCATCCGGTATGGTCTCCAACTGGAAATCATCAGGCAGGCCTTTCAAGCAGTCTGGCCCTTTAGATCGAAGCAAGCGTCTATGGTTGAACTCAGAGTTGACAAAGGTTATATGGAAGCCTTTTGAGTGTAAAAGTTTGGCAAATTGCAGCAGAGGGATAATATGGCCTTGTGCTGGGTAGGGGATACATATTGCATGAGGTTTGACTGCTCCAGTTGAACCCATTCTCAAGCAAAACCTAGAAATCAATCAAATGGGATTCAATTTGAAGACTTGTGATTTGCAGACAGCTTGCTATACTCTCTCGAATTTATGGACCTCCAAGTTCTTGTAGTTCTTTATTAGTTTAACGCATGCCCCATCAATACATCATTTAAAAAAATAAAAAAATAAATAAAATAAGATATTTGCTAGTTGCTACCAATCCAAGATATCATCACGTCGCTTTTAAATTATTGTAAGGAATAAAACTATAGTAAGTTTCACACCTCTAATTCTTTTCTTGGCCCTCTCTAGAACTTTCTCTGTGAAAGTTTTCTGGAGCTGTGTCCAAGTAAAAGTAGATTCCGCGCTTCATGCGTGTAGCTCCCATCCATCCTTTTGGATGCTTCTCCTCTAGTTTTTCTTCAGATTTATTACTGATCTAGTCATGGAGACTGAAGAACTATCTAGATTTTGCGAGCGTTTGTCCTTGACGGAGGAAGACGGGCCAATAGCAAGAGTGGATTTGCCTTTGCAGGAGCGGGGTTTGAAATCAGTTGCTATGTGTTTGTTTGGGAAATTGATTGCTAACAAAGAGATTAATCGTGAAGCTTTCAAATCGACGATTCCTAAAATTTGGAGAACCACTAAGGAGTTCGAGACTGAGGCGATAGGCTCTAATTCGTTTTTTTTTCGTTTTAGCTGCACAGAGGATAGGAAGAGGATATTGGAGGGTGGACCTTGGTGCTTCAACAAATTTCTCTTGGTTCTCTGTGAAGCTAAAGGAATTGGTAAGGTTACTGACTCTGATTTTCATCAAACTCCAATGTGGATTCAATTGCATAATTTACCTCTTGCTTGTATGAGTCGTAAGGTGGGTTTATTTTTGGGGGGTAAGATTGGTTTAGTGCTTGAAGTGGATCTTGGATCCAGTGGTGACTGCTTGGGTAAGTTTGTACGTGTCAGGGTGGTTGTTGATGTGAGTAAACCTCTGAGAAAGGGGCTAAGAGTGTCATTGGGTGATCCTGAAGAAGTTTGTGTAGTTGTGTTGAAATATGAACGTTTGCCAAACTTTTGTTATTTTTGTGGTAGAGTTGGTCACCTGATTAGAGAGTGTCCTGTTAATTCTGAAAATGTTGTCGATGAATTGTTGGTAAAGTTTGGTAGCTGGATGAGAGCTACAGGTCCTCCTATTAGATCTCGAGGTGGGAACAAGTTTAGAGGTGGTTTGGAAGAGGAGGGTCGTGAGAATGAGAACTTTAATCCTAATATTTCTATAAAGAGAAGTGTTGATACAAAGGCCTTCTCAAAGCAGTGTCCTCCTGCAGCTGAATCTAATCAGGGGAAGGACAATTTTGTCCATGTTTCGAATGAAGTTCTTGTCAATAGCAATGAGACTTTGGGCTTTATTTCATCAGGTGTGTTTGCAGAGAGGAATTTGAACTCTTCTATTCTCAGTTCCTCTGCGTTTCCTGTTGTTGAGTCTCCTGTTGTGGAGTGTCACAAAACTATTTAGGAGATGCAACCTTTGGTGAAGATGTCGTTAAAAGAAAAGCTAGGGGATGATGTATCTCAGACCTCCCTTTATGCTCCTAGCTCTCCTTCGAATAAGGATACAGATTGCTCTTCTTTTCCTTCATCTATGTGTGGTGGTTAGTGCCCAATGGATGCGACTGGAAATGATTTTTCTGTAGCTGTTAAGGCTTCTTCTGTTTTTAGTGTTGTTTTGAATTATGAAGTTTCAGAAGTGTCGAGTGGTTTTCCTTTTTTAAACGATGATTCAGATGTCTTGGAGATCCAAAACTCTACAGCTGGTCCTGAGGTGGTACAGAAGGAGGGGGCCAAGGTTTCTAGTTCTAGAATTATAAAGTGGAAAAGATTGGCAAGAGTTAAATTCAAAGGGTATAAGGCTGATACTGTTATGGAGGGATTTGGTAAAAGGGAAGCTGATTGTTTGAAGGATGAGTATCCTGCTAGGAAACATGGTAAAGGTTTGGTCATTTCTAACCAGTCGGCAGTAGCTGGAGTTCAGTACTGCCGACAACAATGAAAAGCTTATGTGGGAATGTCCGGGGGTTGGGGAATCCCCGGACATTCAGAGCCCTGCGTGAGCTTCTCCGCAGGGAAAGTCCTCGCTTGTGTTTTTCTCTAAGACACGGCTGGATCATGGAGCTGTTGTTGGTGTTCGTATGGGTTTAGGTTTTGATAATTGTTTTTCTGTTGATAGAAATAGTGTTATGGTGATTTACTTTTGTTATGGAATGGTGATATTGAGGTGGAGATTAAGTCCTTCTCTAAGGGTCATATGGATTCGATTGTCCATGATGGTGAGGGTTGTAGATGGCGTTGCACGGGCTTTTATAGTGAACCGAATAGTTCCCTCAGATTTCATTTGTGGTCATTGTTACGGAGGTTGGAGGGTCTCTTTTCTTTGCCTTGGATTATAGGCGGGGATTTCAACGAGATTCTCAAAGATGATGAGAAGCAAGGGGGCCGAAGTAGAAGTTTCAGGACCATGGCAGATTTCAGAGATGCGATTAATGGTTGTGGTTTGCTTGATTTGGGATTCAAAGGTAGTATATTCACGTGGTCTAATCGTCAAGCAAGGGAGAATTTTATTCAAGAGAGGTTAAATAGAATGTTTTGTAACTTGGGTTGGCGTTCGTTGTTCCCTTTAGCGTGTGTGGAACATTTAGAGAGGTTTGGTTCGGATCACAGTCCCCTACTTATTTCGGGGATTGTTAAACCGCCGGCCTTCAATAGTGGGCTGAATTTTTGGAGGTCTCGTTTTCATTTTGAGGAGAGTTGGGTAAAGGAAGAGGTTTGCAAGAGTGTTGTTAAACAAGTTTGGGATTCGGCTTGTGATAGTAGTATTGTCGTGGGTAGGGGTGGGCACATTAACCAGTTCGAAAATAACCGATCGAAAATAACCGAAAAAATAAGGTTATTTTCGATTATGAATTATGACTCGTAAAGGTTTGGTTAGTCATTTGATAACCGAATAAAAATTGGTTATGGTTAGGTTATGGATGACAAAACCGTAAATAACCGTAAATAACCGAACTTATATAAATTAAATAAAAAAATTTAAAAACAATAGGATTACATGTGTATGTCACCGATGGAAGAGGCAAACCTCCATTATAACTTTTTTTAAATGTCTTTTTTTTTTAAAAAAAAAACAATTTAGTATTCTAATGAGTTTTCTACAATTAAATTGTTAAAAGTATAACATTGTTTATATTCTAATGAGTTTAGTATTGAAGAAATTCCAAGACGTTCAATGAAGATGTTTTAACTTTTTTGCACTTTTATATTTATCTCTTTTTTTATGTAATTCGGATTGTTTTTTTACTTTTTATTATGGTACGATTTAATTATGGACTGTATCACATGGACTGTTTTATCGACGGTTTTGTTATATACATTTTTATTAATTATTAAAGTGGACGACTGGACAGTTTAATTTTTTTATAGTTTAAATCTCTGATTGTATGTTTTTTTATAGATTGTTGACAAGTATAATATAGGTGTTATCGAAGTATGTTGAAAGAAGATTGTATGTTTTGCAATATAAAAAGATAGCAATAGGTTTAAAAATATACAAAGAATTGGATAAAATATAAAAAAAAATTGATTTTTGGCCTAAAAGGCCTAATTAAGTCCATATGTACAATTTAGGCCCAATGAGGCCCAAACCGAAATAACCGAACTTAATCGAACCGAATTTAACCGACTTTTTAAGGTTTGGTTATTTTAGGTTATACATATAAAATCGACTAGGTTTGGTTAGCAAATTAATAACCGAATAAAAATTTGGTTAGGTTAGGTTATGGGCATAACCGAATATAACCGAATAGCGCCCACCCTTAGTCGTGGGTGTGCAGAAATGTTCTTCGACAGTGGCTGTTTTGCTTAGTTCTTGGAGTAAAATATTGAAAAAAGACAAAAAAAAACAGCTTTTAATAATTTGATAAGGGAGCTTAGAGATATTGAGGATGGTGGAGGAGGTTAGTTATCCAGAATTAGAGAATTTGAGAGTGGTATGAATAGGTTTTTGGCCAAAAAAGAGCTGTTCTGGAGACAGCGTTCGAACATTTTATGGCTGAAGTCTGGGGACAGAAATTCACGCTTTTTTCATGCTAAAGCTTTAGTTAAAAGGAAGAGAAATCAAATCGTGAGCTTAATGGATGATGAGGGCAGCTGGCAGGACACTCCCGAGGGGGTTGAAGGGGTTGTTCCCAGTTATTTCAACAAGTTGGTTTGTTCCTCGTCTCCCTCAGTTTTAAAGATGGAAGAAGTTTGCAGCTTTTTGGAGAGAAAAATCACCCCGGAGATGAATGTTAAGCTTGGGGCCTTATTTACTGCAGCAGAAGTTTTGGAGGCTCTGAATCAAATGGCTTCTCTCAAGGCTCCGGGCCCGGATGGTCTCCCGGCCCATTTCTATCAAAACTATTGGGATATAGAGGGTTCAAAAGTTACAAAGGCAGTCCTTGAGGTATTAAATAAGGGGGTTGATTTGGGGTCTATAGGAAATGCGGTGGTGGTTCTCATTCCAAAAATTAAAGTCCCCGTGAGAGCTTGTGATTTTAGGCTTATTAGTTTATGCAACGTCACTTATAAATTGGTGGCCAAGGTGCTTGCTAACCGTTTTAAAAATGTGCTTGATGTCATCATTTCTCCAAACCAAAGTGCTTTCGTTCCTTCCCGAGTTATCACGGACAATGTGGTGGTAGGTTTTGAGTGCTTACACTATTTGAAGAATAGAAGAAAGGGTAAATTGGGTCAAATTGCCATGAAACTCGATATGAGCAAGGCTTATGATAGAGTTGAGTGGTGTTTTTTGCGTAGAGTTATGGAATGTTTGGTCTTCAAGGAGGGTTGGATTTCTAATGTTTTGAAGTGTCTCATCGGCTAGCTATAGTTTTCTTATCAATGGTGAAGCTAGAGGTAGGGTTGTTCCCTCTCGGGGGCTTAGACAAGGATGCCCGCTTTGGCCGTATTTGTTTTTATTGGTTACTGAAAGGCTATCACCTCTCCTTTTCAAGGCTGAAAGTTTGGGTCAGATTCATGGAATCAAAGTTGCTAGGACTGCCCCGGTGATTACTCACTTGTTTTTCGCCGATGATAGTCTTATATTCGCTAGAGCTTCGTAGGAGGAATGTCTTAAACTTAAACAGATTTTTTTGTTGTATGAAGAGGTTTCGAGTCAGGCGATAAACTTTGATAAGTCTGCTCTGCCCTTTAGTCCAAATTCTCCAGCAGTCATTAGAGATGTTATCAAGCGTATTTTCTATATGGATGTGGTCTCTTGTCATGCCAAGTACTTAGGCCTTCCTTCCATTATTGGGAGAAACAAAAGGCAAGTTTTTGGCTCACTAAAAGACAGAGTTTGGCAGAAGTTGCAAAAGTGGAAACACAAGTTATTTTGGAGTGGAGATAAGGAAATCCTCATCAAAGCAGTGGCTCAGGCAGTTCCAACGTATACGATGAGTTGTTTTCGACTGCCCTCGTCTTTGTGCCAAGAGTTGCATTGCATTTATTCAGACTTTTGGTGGAGTTTCTCGGGTAATAAAAGAAAAGCCCATTGGAGTGCTTGGAGGAAAATGTGTGCCTCTAAAAAGAGTGAGGGGATGGCCTTTAGGGATATTCCTTCTTTCAATCAAGCTATGATTGCGAAGCAAGGATGGAGGATTCTAACTCACCCTCTCTCTCTTATGTCTAGAGTCTTAAAGGCTAGATACTTTCCAAAATCGAATTTTCTAGATTGTCATATTGGCAGACAGCCCTCTTTCATTTGGGGGAACATTGTTTGGGGTCGTGAAGTGCTGAGAAAAGGTATCCGATGGCGGATAGGTGATGGTTCGAACATCTCAGTCTACTATGACCAATGGTTGCCAAGAGAATCCACTTTTAAAGTGTTTTCTCCAAAAACTCTCCCAATTGAGTCTAAGGTGGCAGATCTAGTTTCTAAACCAGGTGTGTGGAACACTACCCTTATCAACAGCAGTTTTATTGCAGAAGAGGCTGCAGCAATCTTGTAGATCTCTCTTAACATCCACAAAGCTTCTGACTCTCTCCAGTGGCACTTTGATTCCAAAGGTATTTTTTCAGTTAAAAGTACATATAAACTAGCTTTTCAGAATCTGGTTTCTAATCAAGCCTCCAGCTCTAGTGGTCCTTTTTTCCTTTGGAAACCTTTGTGGAATCTTGTTATGCCCGGAAAAATTAGAGTTTTTTATTGGAGGGGTTGTTGTGCTTCCCTCCCTACTAGAGCCTTATTGTGTTCAAGGAAAATTATTTACTCAAATTTCTGTGAGTTGTGTGGTTGTGCTCCAGAATCTATGGTTCATGCCCTGTGGGGCTGCTCAGAAGTCCGTTTGGCTTGGTCCTCTTGCCCTTTCTTAGGAGATTGCAGGAGGTTGAAAGGGTTTGATTTTGTTGATCTTTTTGCTTATGTGCTGTCAGTTTATGGTAAGAATCTTGCTGCCCAATTTGCTGTTACAGCTTGGCTCATTTGGAATAGAAGAAATAAAATTATTCATGGCTTGAAGAGTTTGGATTCTGCAGACTTTTGGCAGAGGGCTGGTTTGTTTTTAGCAGAGTTTATTTCTTCAAATATTAGCAGTCTAGTAGCAAGTTCTTATGTGGCCTCCCCTTCCTTATGGTGTCCTCCTGCTGGAGGTGTGTTGAAAATGAATGTAGATGCTGCATTTAATTGTAGCAGTGGTAAGGTTGGGATTGGCATTGTTGTTAGAAATTCTGCTGGATTATTGGTGTGTGCTGCAGGTCTCACTTCATGTCTAGCAGCCTCAGCAGCAGTTGCGGAGGCAAAAGCCATCCTTATGGGTGCCCAGTTTGCTGTCAAGAAAGGTCTGTCCCCTGTGTGCATTGTTTCAGATGCGTTGAAGGTAGTGAACATGTGCAACGATTCTTCTCCTTCTAGGTGTGACCTTAGCAATAATATCCATGATATTAAGGTGATATATAATTGTGATAATTTTGATTCTATCTCTTTTACTCCTAGATCTAGCAACATGGTTGCTCATTGTATTGCCAAATGGGCACTAATACGTTGTAGCTCCACTATTTGGGAGTCTATTTTTCCTTCTTGGTTGAGGGAATGTTCTGATAATGATGTTTCTCTTTTCTTTGGCCCCGGTGGTGCCTGAATTTAGTTGCTTTTCAAAAAAAAACAAAAAAAAATTGTTGTAAGGAATACTATTAAAATGGATACAATAACCTTTAGTATTGAAGGGTAATGAAGTAGTTGCGCTGGACATTCATGTAATGGGAACTAGGTGGCATCGGCAAAAGAGTATATTAACAAGCAATGAATTTCATATTCATAATGGAAATTAAAAGTTACAAAAGAAATGGATGTAGTTAGGGGTGGGCATTTTCAACCCAATCCGTGAATCCGATCCGATCCGATCCGATCCGAAATGGTCGGATTGGGTCTGATTACTTTGTTAAAAAAAACCCATCGGATTACTTTTTTACAATCCGAAAAAAATCGGATTGGTTCGGGTTATTTGGTGAACCCGAATTTCCAACCCGATTTTTAACAAATATAAAAAAAAAAAAATTTCCTAAAGCTAACCCTAAATCTAAATTTTCCCCAACCCGTTCTGCCGTTCACTCACTCTCGATTTTTCACTCCACCAGACACCAGTCCACCTCTCCCCTTGACCTTGCCTTGCCACCGCCCACCAGTCATCCCCGCCGGTCTGTCGCTTTATCGTCTTCCAGTCTTCGTCGCCAGCCGCCGCACCTCACCATCTCTGTTACAGCAGATTTCCTCTCGCCGCAGATTCATTTGTCATCTCGCCATCTCTCGCCGCAGATTCACCTCGCCATCTCTGTTGCACCTCGCCATCTGTCACCGCACCTCGCCATCTCTGTTGCAGCAGATTTTCTCTCGCCGCAGATTCATCTGTCATCTCGCCACGACGCCATCTGTCACCGCAGATATTCTCTCGCCGCAGATTCACCTCACCATCTCTGTTGCTCCTCGCCCTCTGTCATCGCAGTCCGCAGATTCACGGATCACTTAGGTATTATTCTCAAGATTTTCTCTTTGATTTCTTTATTTTTTTCAGTTAAATGAAATTGGTGATTGAAGTGATGAAGTCTGAAGATTTGTATTTTTTTTTTGTAAATCAAGTTGGTGATTTTCTCATTGATCTCTTTGAGGTGCCAATTGATGATTGAAATCGTTGTCTGCTCACTGGCCACTGCTGTAATTTTTTTATTGAAGATCGGTTGAATACTTGATTTTTTTTTTATTGAAATCGGTTGTCTGAATGTCTGCTCACTGGCCACTGCTCACTAGGATTCTATATGATGTGGTGATTGTTGATGAATTTGCGTTGTTTTAATGAATCTAATGCAGCTGTGGATGAGATTCAAGGCAGCTGTGGATGATTTTGCGTTGTTTATTTTTGTTGTGGTTCACCTTCTGTGTCTTGAGTATGTTTGAGATGTGATGAGTTTGTGGTGATATGTTTAGTTTCTGTTTTAATCAGTTTTGAATTCTTTTTGGTTTGTTTCTAAGGGTTCACTGCAGAAAGTAGTAGAAGAGGAAAGCTGTTTGTGAAGCTTGGTTGAGTCTCTTGAACTGAAGGAGAAGGAAGCTGGAAGCAGAAACATAATCTATTGCTAGGAGTCTGAGCTTGAACTGGTAGGAGTTTGCCTTGGTGTTGATTAGTCACAGATTTCCTTCGTTGTTTGTATTAGTCGATTGTATTTTGTGAACTGAATTTTGTTTTTGTATTTTAAATGTAGAAAAAAGATGAGAAGTTTACCAAGTAGTCAATTGAGAGAGCCATTAGAAGGAGATAATTCACTTACGGTAACGTCTTTTCTCCACTCGCATTGGTTTTAATTATTATTTTCATAATTTAATTTAATATGAATATATTTGCTAATCTATGTTTTTTTGTTACTCTTGTAGGTGCATGGTGGCATCACTAAGACTAAGAGGCGAATTATAAGTATATGGACAATCTTTACCAAATTTGGCGATTGCACTAGATGTAAGTGTAATTATTGTGGTAAAACTTATGGCTGCACTTCTAAAAATGGCACTACTAATCTATGGCATCATGTGGATCATCAATGCACAAAATATAAGTTTGCAATGGCAGCGAAAGATAGAAACCAAAAAGTATTAACCACCCGTGCATCAAACACTTGTGATGATGATACTAAACCTGTCACTTCAGATCTTGTAGCTGTGGGATTTGATAAGGAATTATGTAGAGAAGCACTTGAAACAGGTAAATTATTGAATTGTTTTCATTTAATAATGTTACATGTTTCAATATTATTTTCTTTACTAATATGTTGTTCTATTTAATATAGAGATTGGAATAAACAATTTATCTCCGGATATGGTTGTTGATTAATATCGTATTTGATAAGTGATTTCACATTCACGAAGGTAATTACTTTTTTTCGAAACTTTAATATTACATATTTATTTTAGTCTTATTTTAGTAAACTCCATATGATTCATTTTTTTTTGTTTCTTCTTTCATTATCAATAGGAAAGGATGCTTGGACAATGGCGATTGGCGAATGAGAAATTATCAAATTTATTTATTTAGCTTCCGTTTATTTGTGTATTTTATCAGATTGGAATAAACAATTTATCTCCGGATATGGTTGTTAATTAATATCGTATTTGATAAGTGATTTCACATTCACGAAGGTAATTACTTTTCTTCGAAACTTTAATATTACATATTTATTTTAGTCTTATTTTAGTAAACTTTAATGGCGAATGAGTCTTGAGTCCACTTCAAGACTCAAGTTATATGTATTTATTTGTGTTGGAACATCAAGTTATATTTGATTATATTATGCTATGATTATTATTTGATATAATATTAACTACTATATTATATTATAAGAGTTTAAATTATGAGATTATGTAAAACTATAATTCATATTTGATGTAGCATTTGAGATTTGATGTAATATTTATATTTTAGCATAAGTTGTATGACTTTATTTTTATTTATATTTTAAAGTCAATCCGATCAATCCGACCAATCCGATCAAACCAAACCGACTAATATTGGATTGGATTGGATTGGGTTGAAATTTATATTGGATTGGATTGGGTAAAATTTTTTCATACCGATTTTTATTGGATTGGATTGGGTTGACCTTCAACCCGACCCAATCCGAAAACGCCCACCCCTAGATGTAGTGAAGCCGCGTCATCTTCATGTGGATGAGATACAGAAAATAAATTGCCATGAGATACACAAAACAAATTGCCAGGGTCGTGGTCCCTTCTCTTCAAAAAAATAAATGTTCGCCACTTTCGTCTCCCACTGTTTCCTCCTGCCTATCGCGCCAAAAAAAAAAAAAAAAACCCCTAGCAAAACCTTTGACAGAGACGTGAGTTGTTCATCAGTGGTTTTGGAAGCATTGAAGCACTTTCTGAAGCATACCTGTCATCGGTGGCAACCGGTTCGTTGTTGAAGAAAAGCTGGAAGGGTGGTTGCTACCATTACTGAAGCTTAAAGCTTAAAGTTTAGTTTTGGCATTTTTCTCGTCCTCACTCAATAGTAAGGAAAAGAAGTTCATTCAACCTGACAATATTTCAGAGTATGGTATCTCAAAAAACAAGTGCTATCTTAAACATCTAAACATCGTTAATTGTTGGTCAAATTTGCCATAAATTTTATACTATAAACCCACGTGTCAATTTTTTATTATCTACGTTAGGAAAAATGATTTTGCCACAAATTAAAGAAGGCATCATATTCTCTATTAGGAATTGGAAATGCTCTATAATTTAAGAAGGTATCATATTCCTCTGGTGCAGAATGTGATGGTATATTAATTTTGGTATGAAATAAAGAAAAACTGGTGGTGGACAATGCCTACAAATAAGGCGGTCTCACAACCTTGGAAATTTACAATCAATGTTCGTTCAACCCATATTTCACAAATTCTAGAATTTAACCATTCTAAATGGCATGTCGATGAACAATTCATATGTGTAAGACGCTCTTGCATTACATGCTAAAGAAAAGGTTTAGACAAGAAAGAAAATTTGCACATTTGCATTTTTTTTCCCTTTCCAAATCAAGAAAGTCTAGAACTAGTTATTGAGCGTATCTAAGTTGCTAAGAGATCAACAAATGATCAGAAGGACAAGGGAAATTAAAACAAAAACTTAAGATAGTCAAATGTTACAGAGAAAGAATTAAGAGTATGTGAAAAAGGTAAAGGGGGAAGTCATCTGACGGCAGTCAAGATAAGCAAACACAGAATTTTAACTAAATTTTATGTTGAAGTCCAGAACAGATCCAAGAACCTTTTTAGTTTGACTGGTAGTGACATGAATGGAAAAGTTTTAGTAAGATAAACTGAATGATTGTCAAATTAACTAACAAAAAAGATAGTAAAAGCAATGCATATATAGAATATCAAGCAACAAAAACAACAGAGGTGTGTAGAATAAGCGTTACTGAAGTGATGTTATGAGCATGGAATTGAGGAAATGTTAAAGAGTGAAGACATTTTCAGGCCCAAAATAATAAGGCCCAAAAGGGTGGGTAGTAGCTCGAATGGTTTGGGTTCAACACAGCATTGGTCTGACTCAATGTAAACAATGCACACCCCCTGGTGGGTCCAGCACGCGTGCACCGAAAGCAATGGACCCCACACACGTGTACCGAAAAGTGGGCCATGTGAACAGTGAACAATGTTTGATGAACAGTACCCAGAATTTTCTTATAAATACCCCCTTTATTCATTTGTTAAACCATCCCAAAATGTAGTCTCTTCTCTTCTTCCTTAAGCCTCTTATGAGGTTGTTTTCTCTTAGTATTATTAGAGAGAGATTGTAATTATTTTGGTCTAGTAAAGTCGTTCTATCTTTGCCCGTGGATGTTTCCCTCAAATTAATCGAGGGTTTTACCACGTAAATATTGTATGTCCAGATCTTCTTCACTTTTCTCAAATATCTGCTTTAGTTGCGGTGTATTGTTTCCACATGCAGATCCTAACAGTAGCATCAGAGCACTGGTTGAGATCTTAACAGGAAACAAAAAGGTACAGTGCTACATATGAACAGACTTATAAATAACTTTTCCAAAATCTGACATGTTATATGCTTAATTTTGACTAAATGTATCATTTTTACATTAACAGAATAATAAACTCGTCAAGAAGACATAATATAAAACAAAACATATTCGATATCACAAACTTTTATTTTTTTTTTTTTTTTATTGCAATAAAACTTCTATTACAGAAGACCAACAAGAAAGCTAGGTTCAGGATTGAACCAACAAAATTCCTCCTTAGAGGAAAAGGTTAGGGAAGCAAGAGAATGTGACATTTCATTCCCTGAACGAGGAATGGCATGACAGTTGGAAACTCCCACAGCCCTAAATAGAGCCTTGACATCAGAAACAATAGGGTCCATAAAAGAACTAGGAAGAGAGTTAAACACCTTAACCACAACATTAACAGTATCTAACTCAACCCACTCAATAATCAGGCTCAACTCCTTCGCCAGCAGCAACCCCTCTCGCAATGCCAGCAGCTCGCCAAGCTCAGCAGGAAAAAACCCCAAGAGGGGCTTAGCAGAGGCTGCAACAACCTTGCCCTGAGAATCACGCACCACTGCACCAGAACCCATCACAGAAAAACCAGACTTCACTGCTGCATCGGAATTCAACTTCAGGGAGCCTGCAGGATGAGGCAACCACGGAGCAGAACAGGGCTGCCTGGGGGGCTGGGGGGGAGAACCAAAGACCTTCTGGGTGCCCTGAAATTCACGAAGCAAAGAAAGAGACCAAGAAACCAAATCAGCACTAAACCTAGGGGATTTAGAATGACAAACAGCATTCCTTTCAGACCAAACCCCCCACAGGATCATGCAGAACTCCTCGAACTCTGCTCTCTTAGCCCTAACAAAAACCCACAAGATCAAATCAGAACAAGAAACATAGCGCTGCAAATGGAGGATGTCCCAGAAAACAGTGGACTCCCAAATAGGGCGCACGGAGCTGCACCAAAAAAGGGCATGGGCTGAGCTCTCTGGAGCATCACCACATCTAGAGCAACACGGGTCAACCACAATCTTCCTAGAACTAAGATTACAAAGGGACGAAATGGCATTGTGACAAACTCTCCAAATGAAGATTTTGATTTTTGGAGGAATGTTGAGATTCCAAAGTGCAAGCCACCATTTCTAATCCGGACACGAGGAGGAACCTTTGAGAGAGAGTTTTTCCTGCGCTGCAACTCTATACCCACTTTTCACAGAATACTCCCCATTCTTATCAAAATTCCAGATTAAGGAATCAATACAATCCCCAAAACTCAGAGGAATTTCCAGAATATAATCCCTATCTGCTGCCACAAAGACCTGATCAAGCTTAGCCAAATCCCAAGAATGGGAAGAAGGGGAAATGAAAGATGCGACCTTGAGCTCTTCCAAAGGGGCATTCGAGAAGGGTCTGAAAGTAGACGCCCTTGGTATCCAAGGGTCCTGAAAAGCCCTAATATCCTTACCATTACCTACCCTCCAACAAAGGCCCTTAAAAAGAAGACTCCTACCCCAAACCAAACTCCTCCAGAAATGAGAACTACCCTGTTTCAGCGAGACAGATAAGAAATCCTTCTGCCTGAAATACTTAGCCTTAAGAACTCTAGAAACTAACGAGTCTTTATACATAACAATTCTCCAAGCCTGCTTGCCAAGAAGAGCTTGGTTAAAAAGAGATAAATCTTTAAATCCAAGCCCCCCGCATATTTTTGGGGAGCACACCTTATCTCTAGAGACCTAGGAAATTTTCTTATTACCATCAGAGGCACCCCACCAAAAGCCCATAATCATAGAGCACAGCTCATTGCACATAACATAAGGTAACTGGAAGATACTCATAGTGAAGGTAAGAATTGTAACATCCCGGATTGCGGGTAATGAATTTTTGATATATATAAAATATGTGAAAATAAAATTTTTACTATTTGAGGGGGTGTAAATGTAATTAAATGTATGTTTATTTTATGATTTCCAGCGGACCGGATTGAATAGTGAAAAATGAAAAATGAAAAAAAAAAATGAAATGAAAATTTTGAAAACTGGACCAGAGAGCATCGCGACCTGGTCACCGCGACCACAGGTCGCGACAGCTCGCTCGCGGTGAAAAACACAAAATCTGGCAGTGAGTACCGCGACCAGTCACCGCGACCACAGGTCGCGATGGCTTGCTCGCGATGAAAATGGCAAAACCTGGCAGTGAGCAACGCGACCAGCCACCGCGACCACAGGTCGCGATGGACTGCTCGCGATGAAATTGTCAAAAACAGGCAGAGAGCAACGCGACCATTCGCGCGACCAGGGCGCGCTCGCGACGAAGGCGGTGCGCGCACTCCAGTGAGTGTCGCGACCTGGTGCCGCGACCACAGGTCGCGACGGCGGTCGCGGTAGCGAAAAAAAAATATAAAAAAAAAGAAGTGGCTTCTCGAGGAAGCCACAGAAAAACAGAAAGAAAGAGACAGACCGAGAGAGAGAAAAAGAAAAGAAAAGAAGAGGAAGAAGAGAAGGAGAAGAGAAAGAAAAGGGAAGAAAAGAAAGAAGAAGAAGAAGAAAGAGAGAGAAGAGAAAAGGAAGTGTAGGAGGAAAGAAAAAGGGAAAGAAATCGTAGAACCGCGATTCTCGAACGAAAAGACGGTACCGAGGTAGGTGTACTCTCGTTTTCGAAATTGTTTCGAGAAGTATTTCGTTTACTTGTTTTTCGTTTTAGTTTTCGATTTCGTTTCTCGTTTTTGTTTTCGTTTTCGATTTCGATTTTTGTATGAAAAGTGTTTGCTTATATGAAAAATTGAAGATTGATGCATCTATTGTTGATTTTGAACTGATTTTATGTTAGATCGCGTTTTGATCGTATTCCGATTGTGTCGATTTTGTTAAAAATACATGATTTATATTTTTGTATGAATATTGTTGATATTCTTGAGAAATATTGTGCGAAATGTATATTTATTGAGTATTGCTTATGAAAATTATTTACTGAAACGGCCCTAGGATACTTAGACATAGAAACGGATATAGGAGGTTGGTATACCAGCTGGGTTTTACCTAGCAGTACTGCGCCGTTATTATTGTGTGATTGTTGTTGCGGGGCAATCTCGGACAATCACACCGATTTTAGTGATCGTTGTTGCGGGGCAATCTCGGACGATCACAATGATACTAGCGATTGTTGTTGCGGGGCAATCTCGGACAATCGCGATGATATTAGTGATTGTTGTTGCGGGGCAATCTCGGACAATCACGTGATATCAGTGACTGTTGTTGCGGGGCAACCCCGGACGTCACATTGACCCATATTCCAGTCCTAGAATGTTTAGTATTCTAGCGGGCCAGAATTGATTGGAATTGAAAAGTGTATTGAATGTTTTTATTGATCGAAAATTATATATTGACCTTATTATTGAAGTTCAAGTGCTTGAAATTATTATATACTTGATTCTGCAATTTAATTGTTTTGATACATGATTTGAATTGATATGTATATATTGTGAATTGTTATTATTAAAAGTTATATATGTTTCCATATTGAGATTTTAGTACACCCACTAAGCTTTATGCTTAGCGCGTTAGTTTTGTGTCTAACGCGTAGGTACCAGGAATCCGGACGAAGGTAAAGACTGAAGAACTGGAAGAATCGCAGACCGAGTCACAGGATTGTACAGTTGAGTAGCTATACTTTTGTCATGTGTATATATTCTGAAAGCATGCATATACAGGGAAATTGTAAATATGTTTTGTAAAATGTTTTGTAATTAATTATTTTATGATTACTGTCTTTTATTATTTAAATGTAAATAGTAAAGGCTGATTTGTGATTATTTTATAAACTATTTGTGAAAGTCGCACTAAACGGCAGCGCAACTGATTGAAAGTGATAGAAGTGTTTGTGAAAAATGAGAATTGTTTTTGAATTGAATTGTGTTAAAACAGGTTTGGAAAGTCCGAAAAACAAACGGCACTCTGCCGAATTTTCGTAAAAAGTTTAAAATGTTTTATGGGCTCACTTGAAAAGGATTTCTAAACTGATTTATGGGCTCACAACGATTTTAAAATGTAAAATGAAGTTTTGAAAAGATGTGAAAGTCCGAGTAGCGCGCCCCGGATCGGTCCGGCCGGGTCGGGTCGGGGGGTGCTACAAGAATGGCTTGTACCACTGCTTTGATAAGAACTTCTTTCCCGCCCATCGAGAAGCGATTGCCTTTCCACCCTCTGATCTTACACCATACCCTCTCATTAATGTCACTGAAGGTCTTCCTTTTATTTTTTCCCCACCATGGTTGGAAGGCCAAGATATTTGTCATGAGCTTGGGCATTAACTAGACCCAGGCAATTCAAGATACTAGCGCTACGGTCATCTTCCACATTTGGACTAAAGGTGATGTTGGACTTTTGCAGATTAATCCGCTGGCCAGAGGCTTTCTCATAGACATTGAGGATCTGTTTCAATTTCTCACAATTATGAACTGAAGCCTTGCAAAAAACAATACTGTCATCTGCAAAAAACAAATAACTCACTAGAGGGCTCCCGCGACAACATCTCATACCCAGAGATTGCCCATTAAATTCGTTGCCTTTGATAAGAGTAGATAAAGCTTCTGCACAGAGAAGAAAGAGATAAGGAGACAAAGGGCATCCCTGCCTTAACCCTCTTTGCGGAGTGACTTTCCCCACAGACTTCCCATTTACCTGGAAGGAAAGTTTGGAGGTCGACACACAATCCATAACAAGAGCTCTAAAATGATTAGGAAACCCTAGTTTCTCCATAATGATCTCCAGGAAACCCCACTCCACACGGTCGTAGGCCTTACTCATGTCCAGTTTAATAGCTGCATACCTTCTTTTACCCTTTTTCTGTTTCTTGATAGAATGGAGAAGCTCAAAAGCAACCATAATGTTATCAAAAATTAACCGCCCTAGTACAAAAGCACTCTGCTCCGAAGATATAATGTGGGGCAGAATTTCTTTCAACCTATTTGCCATAACCTTGGAGACAGTCTTATAAATAACACTGCAAAAGCTAATGGGCCTGAAATCGGTCATACGCTCCGGGTTTTTAACCTTTGGAATCAGGACAACATTAGTGGCATTGAACTCCTCGATTGAGCATCCACCATTAAGAACTTTAAGGCACACACTAGAAGCATCCTCTCTAACCACATTCTAAAATTTCTGAAAGAAGAGAGCATGGAAGCCATCGGGGCCAGGGGCCTTATTTGGACCCATTTCAAAGACTGCAGTACGCACCTCTGCTAGGGTGAAAGCCTCTCCAAGTCTGTCTGCCATATGGGTATCAACTTTACGCTCAAGAAAAGAGGAGGCATCAGTAAAATCTGAGGGAGATGGCTGGATAGACTTGAACAAATCTGAGAAGTAATCAAAAACCACACTGGACATACCCTGCTCAGACTCCCTACGGACCCCTCTACCATCCAGCAAAGAGGTAATCAGATTCTTCTTCTTTCTGGCCGTCGCTCTTCTGTGAAAAAATTTAGAGTTCTTATCCCCTGCGAGTAGCCAATCAACCCTCGACTGCTGTTTCCAATATAATTCCTCTTTAGAGAGGAGGCTTTCCAACTCACGTTCCCTAGTCTTAATAACATTGAGAACCTGTTCAAATTGCTGCCGATCATAGAGGAGATTGATCTCACATCTTTTTCTATCAATGGCTTTCTTCAGATATCCAAACTTGACTTTACTCCAGTTTTCCAACCGATCAGCACATATACCCAGCTTATCTCTTAATCCTCTACCAGAAGTATCACTATCAAACCCTCCCCAGGCCGAGCAAATCACAGAATAACACTCTTCATCTTTAAGGCAAAAAGGCTCAAATCTGAACTTCCAATCTCTATCGCCACTAATATTGGGACCACCACGCACAAACTTGGCTGAAATCGGCCTATGATCAGAAAACATAAAACCTAAATGTTCAACTTTAATCCCCGAAAACAAATTAACCCAATGACTGGTAGTAAAAAAACGATCTAATCTTTCTTGAACATTTCTAGAGCCCTCCCTTTTATTATTTCAAGTAAACAGTGGCCCTGAAAAACCCAAATCAACAAAATCACACAACTCAACAATACTACAAAAGTTAAACATACCCGGACTAGTTCGTTCATTCCCGCCACACTTCTCCTCAATATGAAGGAGTTCGTTGAAGTCTCCGCCACACAACCAAGGAAGTCTGTTGACTGCCTTCAGCCGACGAAGGAGCTCCCACGAATCAGATCTATGATTAGAGACAGGACAACCATAGAACCCAGTGAACCTCCATTTGAGGTTGTTCTCCATTTTAATCACCACATCAATATGGCCCCTGGAGAAGAACAATACTGAAACATCCCACACATCGTTCCACAATAACATCAAACCTCCACTTTTGCCCACACAATCCACATGTAAGCCCCCAGAAAAACCCAACTGAGCCTTAATATTTGCCGCCCACTCACTTCTTAATCTAGTTTCAGAAAGAAAAACTAGATTAGGGGATTGTTTCCGGATAACCTTCCGGAGAGCCAAGAACGCCCGAGGACTCCCCAAGCCTCAAACATTCCAACAGATGATACTCATGGCCCCCGGCAGGCCTGCTCCGCAGACTCGGCCGATATATCAATCTCTAGCAGTTTTTGTTTCTTCCCAGCCAAGTTCTCCCCAGCAACTTCCACAACTTTACGCTTCCCACCAGGATCTATAACAATCACTTCAGAGGGGGATATACCAGCGATAATACCAGAAAAATTCTGATTAAGGGATCTCTTCACTGGCTTTCAACCCCTCCTAGCATAATGCATAGCTAGTAACATCTTCTGGATTGGGCTTGGGCAACCTGGAATGTAAAGGACTCCCTCAAATTAGTCTTTTCCATTTCTTAGAGTTAGACTTACCAAGGGAAGACCCATACATAACTACATCTCCTTCATCACATAAATTTGACCCCACTATTTCCTCATCCATTCTAACCAACACCTCTGAATGTCCATCTTCAGTCGGTGCTACTGCAAGAACCTCCCTAGATGGGTGATCTACCGACTGGTTATCCTGAATCAAAATACCACCCTTCTGTCTCACAGCACTATTCAGAGCTGTTGGAGATACCTCAATATCCCGACTAGATTTGCCTTTACATTTGTCAGAAGATGTTGGAACAGTAATAACGGTTCTTCTGGCACCCTCTACACATACTCCGTCAACATCCTCAATGTCTTCATGAGCCTTCGGTTTTGCTTCTGATGTATCCGCCCCCCGTTGCCTAGGCTTTGAACGATCTAGAGGTGATGCTCTAAGCCACACCCCGAATTTTGGCTCAACCCCCTCCATAATACTCTTCCTTACCTCGCTGTTGTGACACTCCCTGACAGAATGTCCGATGAAACCACAACCATAGCAGAAAACTGGAAGTCTCTCATATTTGATCAAAGCCGTAATCAAAGTATCAAAATTCTCCAACCTCATCCGAATACCCCTTTTCAAAGGTTTTGTAATGTCAATTCTAACTTTAATTCTCAAACATTTGCCCCACAAATCTTTCGAATCCATCGGGAACTCAACAATGGTCCCAACTTCCTCTACTATTAATCTTGCCACTTTACAGTTCATACACGCCAGAGGAATATTGTAAATGTGAATCCAAAATTCAGAGAATTTGAATCGAAGTTGTGAAATTGCACCAGGCCCCACCGGTTTCTCAAGAACAATAAGATTTTTATCGAAATGCCAGGGACCCCTGGACCAGACCATCGCTTTATCCTCAAGGGATTGGAAATGGAAGAGAAACACATTATCGCCTACCATTTCAATTTCTATTTGGCCCACAGTACCCCATATTTGTTCAATAGTTCCACGGAAGGCCTCCCGATTCACCTTCCTACGAGAAAGGATCTTCCCTACCAAGCAGTGTTCAACGCTTCTAATGCCATCAGCTTGAACATCTTCTGCTATGTCTAGGACTGCGTCATCTTCCTCTAATAAGGACAGAGCCTCAAAATTTCATCTGTAGCCATAAGCAATAACACAGCAACTACAACACACTGGCCACCACACCCAGATCCACACCTAAAAAACACAGATCAACACTATGATTTCCAAAACAACTGAACCCAAGCAAATAAAGCACACAGCCTACTAAACCACACACTGCCAAATATACGAATCCAGGCAAAATTCAACCACACACTCAAGTTAAGCAGCTGAACCCAGTATAAACGCATCATCTAAAAATGATCAAACCCCACACAGCCCAAAATCAATTCATCCAAATAACCCGGATCCACTCCACAGCCACCAAAACACAACAACACCCAGCTACACACAAGGCAGCAGCACCCGAAGACAGCAGCACCAAACCACCCAGATTTAACATAACTAGAACCCACCAACACCAAATCCCATCATCCCAGCTGCCTCAACACACCCGATCTGAATCACCAACAGCACCAGTCCACCACAAACACACCAAATCAACTCAAAGCAAGCACTGGTCCAGCTCGCTTTTAAGACATCCAGAGACAATCCCAGTCCACCTCCTAGCAAGGCTACAGCACCCGATCGGGGGAGGCTCTAATCGAGCAAGGACACCCCCTAGCGAACCTGCCCCTGCATTAACACAACCCCCACCTTAAACGCTCCACTAAGGCGCTGGAAATCCGAACTACCCAACTCAACCAAAACGAAGCACCACCTCGGATCCGATCGCACCAGCAGCTCAAGACACAAGAACCGGTGGATCGGAGAAGAAAGAAACACCACTCAATAGCAATCCCGAGCAGGACCGATCGCAGCCAATTGAAGAAAGGAGGAACGAATCTACCAGAGAAACAAAACCGAAGACCCTAAGCTGCCAAGCCAACTTCTAACCCGAAAGATCAGAAGAAAAACAAGGAGAGATCGGGGTTGATCGGACGAAGATACTCACTGAGGAGGCAGGGCTGCCCTTGGGAAGATTGCTTCTACACTCTGTTTTTTCAGAGAAAAAACGAGAGGAAAAGATTTATATCACAAACTTTTATGTTCTTTAATGTTCATATATTGGAACAGTTAGGATTTGGTAAAACTTATTTGGGACTTTTTTAATCGGAAGTATGAAGTTACTAATTGAGTGTATAAATATATTTTAATGTGAAAACTGTTTAAAATAGAAATAATTTTATTTAGTTTTATATTCACAAAAATGGATAAATATTTTTGGATTTCATGCTTACTAATTCATAGTGCTTTTGTTTGGTAGAAATTAGTGACTCAGAACTTTTAGATTACATGCATGATGTGTTCAAAATGATTATTAGTAATCACTAAGAAAATTTTATTTCAATTCTTAATCAAAAAATTACATATATTATTGTAGTAGCCAAAATATGCATGGCCCAAAGACAAAGCCCATAGCTAAAAGAAGGGTACACTCCCATGTAGTACGACAAAGGCTTAGCGTGAAGACCAAGTCGCACGACATGGAGCATCCTCATGTAGACGTACCAGTTGGAAGACTATGTCGCACGACATGAAGCACTCGTGTAGTACGATGACGTACCAGTTGGAAGACTATGTCGCACGACATGAAGCACTCGTGTAGTACGACGACGTACCAGTTGGAAGACTATGTCGCACGACATGAATCACTCGTGTAATACAACAACGTACCAGTTAGAAGATCTTGTCGCACAACATGTACCCTCATGTAGTGCGACCGTGCTACATCACCCAATCATGGTCCAGATCGACAAGAAACCTACATGTCACACAAAATAGCATCCCCGTCGCTCCGAGGGAGACCAGATTGAAATCTACTTTGAAACGGGTCCTACAAAGTCATAATGACACTTGATGGCAGCCCAATCAAAAGAAGCACCCAGATGCTTTCTTGGTGGAAAACAGAGAAGAGAGAATGATGAGATCTCTCAAAAGGAAAAAGCATCAGTCTCCTATAAATAGAAGGATAATCCCTCATAAGAGGGGACGGCCGAAAAACTGAGATCAAGAGATTACTAAGAAAAAGCCACACCCCCCGGCCATTTTTGAGTTTCTCCGATCACCCTCCGACCTTACACCTCCTTTGATTAGAAAAACCCCAACTGTGAAGATAGCAGGAAGTATTCCTCACTCATCCCCATTTACAAACATTACACTTTTATTAGCACTCACTAACTTGACCGTCGGAGCGACTTTGGCCGGCACCACCCCGGTGTCCCAGACGTCTTGCGAGTCACGTGCGTTCTTTCTTTGCAGGTTGTAGTGCCCCGTGTCCCCGAGCGATTTTTGAGGACTACAATTTGGCGCCCACCGTGGGGCCTGACAATCTCTAAGCAAGCAAAGGTAGAACGCGGCAACTCCGACTATGTCATCTGACGATTTTCATCACGACGCGATGGAGGTTAGGGTACAACTCCTCATATCCCAGATGCAAGAAAATACCCAAAGGCTCCAAGCACTCAAACAAGAGAATCAACGAGTGTTGGCGGAGAACCAAGAGTTGCAAAATAGGGTCAATTCGCTCACTGTCGTACGACCATTTGGAGACGCTTCAACGTCCCAACCCTTGCCATTCGAGCAAGCCGCTCACGCTACTTATTATGCGCCAGTCCGCCCGGGCGAACAGGGTACTACCGCGAGAGACCTCGATCCAACCCACGTAGGCTCAGAGCCCAACATTCGAGTTATGAATGGACCCCATATCGTCGCACGACATACAGCGGAGAATATACCAAATGTGATGGGAGGACATCGATCAGACGACGTGGCAAGAGCTACACAAGGAGTGCCGCCTATATCCACTCCCGATGGCAACGTCGGCTCAACCCAACCAACCATCCCGCTACAAGGAACGTCATCCGGCCCTTCGCATTCAGCGCCGTCAGACCCAAACCAAGTGAGCGCCGAGCCGACCTTGGCCAACCGAGACTTGGCACGAAGGTTCACAGAAATGGAAGCACTCATCCAACGCATTCCGGGAATGCCCATTCCTATAAAGAAAAGTGCGGCCAGCAGTTTTGCCAACTCTCCCTTCGTCGACACAATAGCATTGGTGGAAATGCCAAGGAAGTTCAACTTTCCAAGTATGAAGCAGTACGACGGTACGACGGATCCCGACGACCACATTGCGCAGTATCGACAACGGATGTTCACAGCCGCCATCCCGCGTGACCTTAGGGAAGCATGTATGTGCAAAGGTTTCGGTTCGAGCCTCGTAGGACCTGCCCTACAATGGTACACCAACCTTCTCAATGTTTCCATCAACTCTTTTGCTCAACTCACTGACACCTTCGTAGAGCAGTTCGCTAGTAGTCGGAAGTTAGAAAAACAATCCGACGACCTTTATGCAGTCAGCCAAAGGAGGAATGAACGCCTACGTGACTTTGTTGGCCGTTTCAACCATGAAAAAGTATCCATCCCTCATTGCAACCAGGCGACAGCCGTATCAGCCTTCCGCAAGAGTCTGCTCTATGATTCCGACCTATACAAAGAGCTCACCAAGTACCCTTGTAAAACTATGGAAGACGTCCTAGCCAAAGCATGGGCACAGATAAAATGGGAAGAAGACGAAGTAAACTACAAACTTAGTAGAGTGAACTACAAGGAAGATAAGTCGGAGAGGATGGTCGAACCACGAATCATCAACCGACGTAGCGGGCCATACCCAACAATACCCCGAAGGGACGGCCATATGAGGTACGAGCGACGGCGCGACGACAGACCACCAAGGCCTTTCATTCGGCCAAAGAATATAACGCCAGAATATAATTTGAACATCAGGCCGGCAGAGGTAGTCGCCATACTCAAAGAAATGGGAAGATCAGTTCGATGGCCAGACAAGATGATGAGCCCGCCGGATCAAAGAGACAACTCCAAATGGTGCGAATTTCACGGCGACCACGGCCATCGAACTGAACATTGTGTGGCACTACGATTGGAAGTGGCCGAACTACTCAAAAAGGGTCACCTTAAAGAATTCCTGACTGACAGGGGTAAACAGACTTTTGTGAACAAAGACAGGTCGCACGACTTTGTTTCAATCCCTCCACCAGAGCCTCCCAAACACGAGAGGACCGTAAATGTCATCTCTGGCGGATCAGAAGTAAATGGAGTAACCTACTCGGAGGCGAAGCGCCACTAGCGGCAGGCCGGTCGTACGGACGTCCAACGAACTCGTACGGCATATCCTACATATAACTACCCAATCAGTTTCAGCAGCGATGAACACATGGACTTATTCAATCCCCACCACGATGCACTAGTCATCTCACTGACGGTGGCCAACTGTTTGATCAAACGGATCCTAGTGGACAATGGAAGCTCAACAAATGTACTCTTCCTCGGCGCATTGAAAGAAAAGCATATTGACGAGTGTAACATCGTACGTCGCTCCACAATCCTTGTGGGATTTAGTGGAGAACACAAGAACACTCTGGGAGAGATCACCCTTCCAGTCTACGCGGAAGGCGTCAACTTGAACACACGTTTCCTCATCCTGGACTGTCCGTCGTCCTACAACATAATCATGGGTCGCCCGTGGATTCATGAGATGAGGGCAGTTCCCTCAACGTATCATCAGGTCATCCGTTTCCCTACCAGGTGGGGAGTTCACGAGATCCGAGGACAGCAAAAGACCTCGCGTGACTGCTACCAAAACACTCTTAAAAGCAGGTCGTCCGACTTATAGCAATTACAGAGTGAGAACACCCCCACCAACAAAGACAAACCAGATATGGAAGAACTCGACGAAGTGTCCATACATCCAGATTTTCCGGACCACAAAGTTAGTATCGGGTCCCGCCTTCCACAAAATATCCGAGCAAGACTATTCAGCTTCTTGACGGCGCGGCACGACAGCTTCGCATGGTCGCACGCAGACATGATCGGAATTAACCCAGAAGTCCTAGTACATAGGTTGCAAGTCAACCCGGATCATCCACCTGTGAAGCAAAAAAGAAGGAAGTTCGCGCCCGAGCGCAACAAGGTTATAAATGAAGAAATCCAAAAGCTAATTGACATTGGCTCGGTGAGAGAAGTAAATTACCCAGACTGGCTCGCAAACGTAGTGGTAGTGAAGAAAAAGAATGGGAAGTGGCGAGTTTGCATCGACTTCACAGACCTCAACAAGGCTTGTCCGAAAGATTCCTTCCCTCTCCCACACATCGACATGATGGTGGACGCTACGGCAGGCCACGAACTATTGAGCTTCATGGATGCATTCTCCGGTTACAACCAAATCCTTATGCATCCGGACGACCAAGAAAAGACTTCTTTCATCACGGAGCGCGGCATTTTCTGCTACAAAGTAATGCCATTTGGCCTCAAGAACGCTGGGGCAACCTACCAAAGATTAGTCAATAAAATGTTTGCAACCATGCTTGGACAGACTATGGAGGTCTATATAGACGACATGCTGGTAAAGTCATTAGTAGCAGACCAACATCTCGACCACCTCCGGCAGTCGTTTGACATCATCGACAAGTATGGGATGAAGCTTAATCCAACCAAATGTTCCTTCGGAGTTTCATCAGGGAAGTTCCTTGGCTATTTAGTAACCAAGAGAGGCGTCGAGGCCAACCCGGATCAACTCCGATCCATCATGGATCTAAGGTCCCCCAAAAGCATCAAAGACGTACAAAAGCTAACCGGACGACTCGCGGCCCTCAACCGATTCATTTCAAAGTCGTCCGAAAAATGTAAACCTTTCTTCGATGCTCTAAGAAAGAGCAAGTCATTTGATTGGAACCAAACAAGCGAGGACGCCTTCCAAAGTATAAAAAGGTATCTAGCAAACCCACCTCTTCTGTCCAAACCTAAGGAAGGAGAGACCCTCCTGCTCTACCTCGCTGTATCCGAGACGGCCGTTAGCGCGGTACTGATAAGGGAGGAGGAGGGCAAACAACTCCCCGTATACTACATCAGCAAGACCCTACTCGACGCAGAGACAAGGTACACCCAACTTGAGAAATTAGCTCTCGCACTAGTCACAGCCGCAAGAAAATTACGACCGTACTTCCAATGCCACACTATTAGTGTACTCACTGAATTCCCCTTGAAAAGAGTCTTACATAAACCTGAACTATCCGGCCGTCTAGTGAAATGGGCCGTGGAGCTGAGCGAGTACGACGTCAACTACCAACCTCGCACGGCGATCAAGTCGCAAGTACTGGCGGATTTCATAGCAAACTTCACGCCCGGGATTCTACAACGAGCGGAGGAAGAACTTTGCACCATGTCGTGCGACACACCAAGGGAGGAGTGGAGTTTGGCAGTTGACGGATCAAGTAACGCTAGAGGCAGCGGGCTGGGAATAGTACTTACCTCCCCTACGGAGCACATCATCGAGAGGTCCATCCGATGTGGATTCAAAACCACCAACAACGAAGCCGAGTACGAAGCCCTCATAGCCGGGCTCACCTTGGCAAAGGACTTACACGTCGAGCGAATCAAGGTACGCAGTGACTCCCAATTAATTGTGAGACAATTGCAAGGGTCCTATCAAGCTCGGGACTTGAAGATGTCGGCCTACTTGACCTTGGTAAAGGAGTTACAAGCTTCATTCGAGTCATTCGACATCGAGCAAATACCCAGATCCGAAAACGCGCATGCCGACGCACTCGCCAATCTTGGGTCCGCACTAGATACCACGATTGAACGGACCATACCCATGGTGTTTGTCCAATGGCCAGCTGTGTGGAAGCCAACAAAGCTCGAAATCAAACCAATTTCGGACGAGCCCACTTGGATTACCCCGATCCAAGACTACTTGAGGGACGACACCCTCCCATCTGACAAGGTAGAAGCTCGAAGAATTAAAATCAAGGCCGCCCGATTCTCTATAATAGAAGGTCAACTTTACAAGCGATCCTACTCCGGGCCCTACCTCAAATGTGTCGACCCAGTCGAAGCTCAGCAAGTACTCAAGGACTTACACGAGGGGCAATGTGGGAATCACTCGGCCGGGAGAAGCCTGCCCAATAGAGCAATCACGGCCGGGTACTACTGGCCCACAATGCGGTCCGAGTTGCACGACCTCGTCAAAAGGTGCGACCCGTGCCAACGCTTCGCCCACGTTTCACATCAACACTCGGAAAGACTCCACCCCATTTCAGCACCATGGCCCTTCATGAAGTGGGGCATGGACATAGTAGGGAAGTTGCCCATCGCTACCGGGGGCAAGGTCTACATGTTAGCCGTGACCGACTACTTTACAAAGTGGGTTGAAGCCGAGTCATACGTAAGAATCAAAGATTCTGAGGTTAAAAGCTTCATTTGGAAGAATGTCATATGCCGCTACGGAGTTCCAAAGGAAATAGTCACCGACAATGGCTCACAATTCATTTCGTACGATTTCCAAGACTTCTGCGACAAATGGAGCATCAAACTAAGTTATTCAAGCCCAAGATACCCTCAAGCTAACGGACAAGCAGAATCCACTAACAAGACAATCATGTCCACCCTTAGGAAGCGACTTGACCAATACAAAGGGAAGTGGGCCGACGAGTTACAAGGTGTGCTATGGTCTTACCGCACAACGGTCAGGACGTCCACGGGCGAAACACCATTCTCTCTATCTTACGGCTCCGAGGCCGTCATAGTAACAGAGGCTGACTACCCTTCTTATAGAATACGGCACGCGATAGAAGAAGCAAACAACAGAGAGCTGCTGAGCGAACTTGACACAATCGACAAGCGTCGCGACAAGGCCGCAATCAGATTGGCCGCATACCAACAAAGAGTCGCCCGCCATTATAACAGAAACATTCGACTTAAGTCATTCTGTATTGGAGATTGGGTACTTCGCCGCATCTTCCAAAATACGAAAGAAAAAGGAGCAGGCAAACTCGGCCCTACATGGGAGGGACCATATCAAATCACCAGTGTATTTGGACATGGAGCCTATAAACTACGATGTACAGATGGCATGGAGATCGGCAACAGCTGGAACGCGTTCCATCTAAAAAAATATCAGTTTTAGAAATATATATATATATATCTGTCTATCTATATATTTCGAATTTTCTCACTCTACAATATTTTTACGCAGGTCAGCACTGTACAGTCTATCTTAACTACATTCCTAATCAAAAGTTGTAGTGTGCAACTGAGCAGTTACACACTCCAACTGGGGCAATTCAATACCATAAACAACAAAGTCTACGACAAGACTCGACCATGACCCGCATTCAAGGTCATGGACTCTCCATCTCCAAACGGTCACATGACCTGCATTCAAGGTCATGGACCGCGACCTACACTCACGGTCTCCATCTCCACACGATCACATAAACCGCATTCAAGGTCATGGACTCTCCATCTCCAAACGGTCACACAACCTGCATTCAAGGTCATGGACCGCGACCTACACTCACGGTCTCCATCTCCACGCGATCACATGACCCGCATTCAAGGTCATGGACTCTCCATCTCCAAACGGTCACACGACCTGCATTCAAAGTCATGGACCACGACCTAACATTCAAAATTTCCATTTTCAAACGGATCATACAATCATAAAAAGCTTACGACACTTAGGAAAAATTTAAACATACTTCATATATTAAATTGTTGTTCAAACAAAGCATACAATAAAATAAAAACGATCTGACAAAACATTTTTTACAACCCCTTATGGGGCAAGATCATCGTGCTCTCCAGTCGGCTGGGCAGCCAAGGCCACGACGGTCGAACCTTCTAGAGGAGGAGGAACAGGCTCTTCACCAGGCTTATCATTGGCTTCATCCTCATCATAGCGCGACAGCTCCTCGTGGTCGGCGATCCAGCTGTCAACCTTCCACTCGGTCGCACGACCGTCCCTGTACTCTCTCATCAAATCCGTACGAGTCTTAATGACTGCATTGAGGACGTTATCCTCTACCTTGTCGTACAGGGAGTCGTAGTCCGCTTCTTTAGCCTTCAGCTTGGCCTCCAGCAAGTCGACACTCGACTTCAGCCTATTTAGTTCCAAAGTAGCCTCCACCGCTCGACTCGAGGCCTCAAGAGCAGTTTTATTGGCCTCAACATTCGAAGCCTTCAGCTTATCATTGTCAGCCTTTAGGCTCTGGTTGCTCACCTTCAGGTCCCTCACCTTCTTGAGGGCGACGCCCAGCTCTTCCTTCAGATGGACGTGCGACTGAAGAGCCTACAGAAAATAAAAATACAAGTCAGAACAAATTATAAAATATTTAAAACAAAATATACAAATGTATAAGTCGTACGACCATACCTGGAAGAGGTGACCAAGACCCCAGTCAGCAGCTTGGGAAAGACCCATCTCTCTGAGGCGACTCTTGTCTTCGGGCAGCAGCAGCCTCTCGACCTGTGGAAGGATCGACCCTACATCAGAGTATGCAGAAGCGTCCTGTGGGAAGACCAGGTCGACCGACGCGTCGACACCCGATGTCGAATCCTCCCTTCTTCTTTTCTTCCCAGCAGAAGAAACATCTTGGGAGGTCTTGGTTCGACTAGAAGGAGGAGGAGGAGGAGTGGAGGCCGCTTGGTCGCTCGACTCAGCCTTCTTCTTGCCCTTTCTTTTCTCCCTCAGCCTCTTCATTGCGTCATCAGCAGCAGGTGCAGCGATCTCTCCAGCCATAATATCAACTGTAAATCGTCGCTCGACGTATGAGATGGGAGTCAGGAATCGTGTGCCGTACAGTCGCTCGACACAATGCCTGACCCTGACAAACTCCACTAAATTTTGGAAGGCAAGGTAGGGGGTACCTGGCTCATTTATAACGCTAAACTTCCAGAGGTGACTCGGCCGCAAGTTTTCCTCCGATAGTATACTCCTCCAACTTCTCTCCTTGACGTCGTACGACAGCACCTTTTCCGTACGCGTCACACACGTCAATCCAACAACTGATTGAGGCGCTCCTATGTTCACTACAAAACAAACACAAAAGGAGTTAGTGACAACAATAGCAAAGACAGTCGTACGACGTTACTAAAATAAAGATCCACCAGCCTTTGACCAGGTCGCATGAACGACGGTATCCCCGAGAGGCCAATCGACAAGCAGGCCCCTCGCAAAGAAATACCTGTCCTTCCACAGCCTGTCATTCGTCGTCAGCTCCGTGATCAGGTGTGTTCTGTTGGGTCGGAGGTTCAAGTTGTAACGACCCTTTTCTGTGTCGTGCTCCCGCACGGTGTAAGAGTAGAAAAGGTCAGGGAGCTCGAAGACTATCCCTTCCCTCATACACAACAGATCCAGAGCCAGCAAGATCCTCCAGCTGTTGGGCATCAGCTGCCCTGGGGCAAGCTCGAAGTGATCGAGCACTTTCCTCAGCAGCCCAACTATGGGCAACCTGAATCCTACCCGCTGGAACGGAAACTCGTACAGGCAGGTCCATCCTGGGACGTCCCAATCTGGCCTCTCCTCCTTATACGGCGCCCTCAGTGCGACACCATCAGGTATGCCGTAGCTAAATCGAAGACGCATGATGTCGTCCTCAGTTAGCACGCTTGCTGGGTTATTTAATAGCAAACCCAGCGGCCTACTAGGTCCCATTGGACATGGGCCAGCTGCGTCGCCCGGTAGCTCGACTGACGAAATCCCCATGGGAATGTCGTCCGCCACGCGTGATGTACCCGCGAAAGAGACAGTCACAGTGTCGTACGACGCCACTGTCACCTCAGCACTCGCTGCCTCCGATTCTCCCCACGAGTCGTACGACAGATCTATGGGATCATCGTATCCGCGCCCAGAGATACTGGGAGGACTCTCGTCACCTCGACTCGACATCAAAACCTATAGGTCGAACGACAGTAGCTACGGTTAGTAATTATAACCTAAACCAAATACCTCGCACGACCTAATATCAGCTCCCAAGACTGTTAAGAAGGTCGTGCGACCTATACGTCTTGGCTACAGTCGTGCGACCTAGACTCTACAAACAAGTTCTGTATAAACCTAAGTCTAATTTTTCGATCTAAAATACCTTTTTTTCAAAAACTATTCGAAGAACACGAAAGAATACCCAGAAACCAAATATGAGAATAAGAAATCAAAATAGCGAAGTAACCAGGAAAACTTACCAAAAAAGCAAGGGTGACCAAATGCTTCGCCGGAATGAAAACGGAAATGGCCAAAGTGAGCAGCAAAGACGCCGGAAAAAGCTTCCACAGGCAACTGGTTTTTGAGAGAGAAAACGAGAAAGAGAAAGCAGAAAATTGAAAATGGAGAAGAAAGTGGAAAGGCGGCAATTAAAAGAAAACACGTGCTTACGTGTCAATTTCTCATTGGACACACAAATCCATGACCTATCATTAGCCACGCATGCACACTGCCCATTATGACCACATTTACTTCGGTACAGATATCGAAGAGTCATTTGAAGGTCAATCGTTCCTTCTCTAACGAACATTGTCGTACGACAATGGCAAAACTTATGCATTATCATCCATTCACCAACACTGAAACACTCTCTTAAGAAGGACTGAGTCGTGCGACAATATCGAACCAATCTCTAAAATTCACATACATATCCATGACTACATGTCGTACGACGCAAACCCCTTGGCTCCTCTGAAAACCAATGCGTTTGGGGGCAAACTGTAGTAGCCAAAATATGCATGGCCCAAAGACAAAGCCCATAGCTAAAAGAAGGGTACACTCCCATGTAGTACGACAAAGGCTTAGCGTGAAGACCAAGTCGCACGACATGGAGCATCCTCATGTAGACGTACCAGTTGGAAGACTATGTCGCACGACATAAAGCACTCGTGTAGTACGACGACGTACCAGTTGGAAGACTATGTCGCACGACATGAAGCACTCGTGTAATACGACAACGTACCAGTTAGAAGACCTTGTCGCACAACATGTACCCTCATGTAGTGCGACCGTGCTACATCACCCAATCATGGTTCAGATCGACAAGAAACCTACATGTCACACAAAATAGCATCCCCGTCGCTCCGAGGGAGACCAGATTGAAATCTACTTTGAAACGGGTCCTACAAAGTCATAATGACACTTGATGGCAGCCCAATCAAAAGAAGCACCCAGATGCTTTCTTGGTGGAAAACAGAGAAGAGAGAATGATGAGATCTCTCAAAAGGAAAAAGCATCAGTCTCCTATAAATAGAAGGATAATCCCTCATAAGAGGGGACGGCCGAAAAACTGAGATCAAGAGATTACTAAGAAAAAGCCACACCCCCCGGCCATTTTTGAGTTTCTCCGATCACCCTCCGACCTTACACCTCCTTTGATCAGAAAAACCCCAACTGTGAAGATAGCAGGAAGTATTCCTCACTCATCCCCATTTACAAACATTACACTTTTATTAGCACTCACTAACTTGACCGTCGGAGCGACTTTGGCCGGCACCACCCCGGTGTCCCAGACTTCTTGCGAGTCACGTGCGTTCTTTCTTTGCAGGTTGTAGTACCCCGTGTCCCCGAGCGATTTTTGAGGACTACAATTATCCCTAAACAATTATAAAAAATCTTCTGAACAAATTGGCTATACAATTATATAAATAGTCCTAAAAATGTGAAAACTTTTAATTTTTTTTAAATTCACAAAAGATTTCACTCTAAAAGTTAACGTGAAATATGTTAACATTTAACGTAAAACCTACTAACATTTGACGTGAAATATGCTAACATTTGATGTAAAACATACTAACACACAACGTGAAACCTGCTAACATTTGACGTAAAACCTATGAATAGAGCTTTATTGTAATTTGACATAATCACTAACAATTAAAAAAATATATATGGTTAATAAAAACAATCATTTATATATTAGAAGGTTATTTTTTTTAATTTATCCCTTAATTTTATTATAATTTTTTTTTTATTGAATATATGCATTTTCACGTTTCATCATCCTTTGTTGTCTCTGTTTATTACTCTTACCTATAGTTTAATCGGTCTAGCAATATGCAGATTTCGAAAGATTATTAAATTATGAGGACACTGACGCAAATTTTGGAAGAGTATCAAAAGCTAATAATTAAAAAGCCTATAAAAAAAAATAAAAAAAAACCATCGCTCAATGTGGTTCGGTGGCTAAGGCACTCATTCAGCTTAGCAATGTCTCAGGTTCGAGTTGTCAGTACCATAAGTGGTATATTAAAAAAAAAAAAAAAACCCTACAAAAAAAATCATTAAAAATAATAATAATTAAGGAGTGTAGAAAAAAAAAGATAAATTACATCTAAACTATTTGGGGTTCATCTTTATATATGCAGAATTAACTTATTGAAAAACTAAAAGATAAATGGATTATGAAATCTTAAGTTTTTTTATTTTTATTAATCACCAGTTGGACAGTTGTGATTTTAAAAAATTTTCGCTTTTAAATATTTTTTTTAAAAATTAAAATGACTAAAATATCCTTGTAATAATTGACTTTGATCAATGTTAACTAATATCTTATAAGAATTGATTAATGGTATGGAAGTTAACTGTTAGTTTTTTAATAATTGTTAATAAAATAAGTCAATGCAAAACTCAATAAAAACTCCTGCTTTTGATTGAATTTAACAAGTGAGGGAAATATAGTTAATTTTCTATTTAATTGAATAAAAATAAAATATTTTAATATTATAAAATATAAAAACAATATTTTTTAAAAAAATTAAAAATATGACAAAAAATAAACTATAAGTTAAAAAAGTACGTATACTGTTTAGTATACGAGATTAAATTGGTTTTATGGAATAAGACTCGATTAAATTAGTATGATGTTATAGTTAAAGTGGGTTGCTCAAGTCAATCTGTCAATGCACTAAAAAGCTATAACAATATCAAAGTCTATCTGGATTGGATAGTGGTTTTATTGAAATGGAAGACAAGAGATAGAATGAACTTAACAAAGTTCTTGATAACACTTCAAAAACACAAAATTTTGATTAGTAACCGTAACTGAAGACCTCCCTGATGCATCTATCAAGATTATTATAAGATGTTCCTCCAATATTTGCTGCTGCAATTGCTTTCTTCTGCCATTCAAGAGCCTTTTCCTTCATTTTCTTTCCTTTTTCTCCTTCCATCACTTCTTTAACAAGACCCTCAATTTCGTCACGCTTCACATCATGATTCACTTCCATGCCAATACCCCAAGTCGTGCACGCATATCGAGTATTAGTTTGTTGCTCGGCGAAAAAGGGCCAACAAATCAAAGGCTTGCCGGCATTGATCATGCTTTCAAGCATAGAGTTCCAACCACAATGTGTTAGAAAAGCACCCAATGATGGGTGTGAGAGCACTTGTTCTTGTGGGCACCAACTCACTATCAATCCTCTGTCCTTGATCTCTTCAAAATATTCTTCAGGGAGGATTGCAGAGTCAGTACCCATCACTACATCAGGCCTTACAACCCATAAAAATGAGTGACCACTATTTGCAAGACCCCAAGCAAATTCTTTCAAGTGTTGGTCTGTCATCACAGTTATGCTACCATAATTCACGTACACAACCGAATTGGGCTCTCTTCTATCAAGCCATTTAAGACATTCTGGGTCTTCCTTCCACAAGTTTGTCGTAAACATCTTGAAAAAATCGCTTTCAGGCATTTGCTTACAAAGCAAATGAAGGGGACCTATTGTATAAATGTTGGGATTTATTGATGCAATAACCTCCAAGACTTCATGTTCAAACTCATCAAATGTGTTGATCACAATTGCTGAACATTCCAAGGCAGTCTCTGTCTCAGATTTCATAAAATTGAACAAAATATCATTAGGATCGGTTACCCTTATAAAGGCTGGCAAGTCCTTTAGGCGCATGTTGGGCATGCCACGAATCCAATCAATAGGTGTATCAAGACTCCCATCAGTGAGGAAGTTTTCATCTGAAATTAACACAAAAAAAGCATAGTTCAAAGCTCATCAACACATTTTCATAAAATCTTTATTTTACACATAAAATGAAGGAAGATTAATTCATACTAGAACATCAATTGTATTACAGTTAAACCAAATGAACATATGTACCTTTGAAGGGGACTAGGCCTCTTTTGACAAGTTCACCATACTGCCAATATCCCAACAAGCCACAAGCTGAGGCAGTCCAAACTGCAATACCTTTTATGCCTATTATTTTCGCAGCTTCTCGAGCAAAACTCACGGTTGTATCCGCAACCACGAAGCTAACTGGGGGCACTTGGCCTGATGAATTCAGCCTTTCAATTAATTTCAGGAATGGTGTCAAACCAGTTTTCTTCAGCGAATCTGATAAAGATGGAAGTTCTTGCGTTGCATCGCGATCAGACGGAGGCAATCCATCCGGTATGGTCTCCAACTGGAAATCATCAGGCAGGCCTTTCAAGCAGTCTGGCCCTTTGGATCGAAGCAAGCGTCTATGGTTGAACTCAGAGTTGACAAAGGTTATATGGAAGCCTTTCGAGTGTAAAAGTTTGGCAAATTGCAGCAGAGGGATAATATGGCCTTGTGCTGGGTAGGGGATACATATTGCATGAGGTTTGACTGCTCCAGTTGAACCCATTTTCAAGCAAAACCTAGAAATCAATCAAATGGGATTCAATTTGAAGACTTGTGATTTGCAGACAGCTTGCTATACTCTGCTCGAATTTATAGACCCCCAAGTTCTTGTAGTTCTTTATTAGTTTAACGCATGCCCCATCAATACATCATTTAAAAAAATAAAAAAATAAAATAAAATAAGATATTTGCTACCAATCCAAGATATCATCACGTCGCTTTTAAATTATTGTAAGGAATATTATTAAAATGGATACAATAACCGTTAGTATTGAAGGGTGATGTAGTAATTGCACAAGATTTTATGAATGGGAACCAGGTGGCATAGGCAGAAGAGTATATTAACAAACAATGAATTTAATATTCATAATGGAAATTAAAAGTTGCCATCTTCATGTGGATGAGATACACAAAACAAATTGCCAGGGTGGTTGTTGAAGAAAAGCTGGAAGGGTGGTTGCTACCATTACTGAAGCTTAAAGCTTAAAGTTAGTTTTGGCATTTTTCTCATCCTCACTCAATAATAAGGAAACCTGATAATATTTCAGATTATAGTATCTCAAAAAACAAGTGCAATCTTTAAACATCTAAACATCGTTAATTGTTGGTCAAATTTGCCATAAATTTTATACTATAAACCCACGTGTCAATTTTTTATTATCTACGTTAGGAAAAATGATTTTGCCACAAATTAAAGAAGGCATCATATTCTCTATTAGGAATTGGAAATGCTCTATAATTTAAGAAGGTATCATATTCCTCTGGTGCAGAATGTGATGGTATATTAATTTTGGTATGAAATGAAGAAAAACTGGTGGTGGACAATGCCTACAAATAAGGCGGTCTCACAACCTTGGAAATTTACAATCAATCTTCGTTCAACCCATATTTCACAAATTCTAGAATTTAACCATTCTAAATGGCATGTCGATGAACAATTTATATGTGTAAGACGCTCTTGCATTACATGCTAAAGAAAAGGTTTAGACAGAAAAGAAAATTTGCACATTTGCATTTTTTTTTCCCTTTCCAAATCAAGAAAGAAAGTCTAGAACTAGTTGCTAAATGTTACAGAGAAATTAAAACAAAAACTTAAAGACAGTCAAATGTTACAGAGAAAGAATTAAGAGTATGTGAAAAAGGCAAAGGGGGAAGTCATCTGACGACAGTCAAGATAAGCAAACACAGAATTTTAACTAAATTTTATGTTTAAGTCCAGAACAGATCCAAGAACCTTTTTAGTTTGACTGGTAGTGACATGAATGGAAAAGTTTTAGTAAGATAAACTGAATGATTGTCAAATTAACTAACAAAAAAGATAGTAAAAGCAATGCATATATAGAATATCAAGCAACAAAAACAACAGAGGCGTGTAGAATAAGCGTTACTGAAGTGATGTTATGAGCATGGAATAGAGGAAATGTTAAAGAGGAAATGTTAAAAAGTGAAGACATTTTCAGGCCCAAAATGATAAGGCCCAAAAGGGTGGGTAGTAGCCCGAATAATTTGGGCTCAACACAGTATTGGTCTGACTCAATGTAAACAGTGCGCACCTCCTGGTGGATCCAGCACGCGTTCACCGAAAGCAATGGGCCCCACACACGTGCACCGAAAAGTGGGCTCATGTGAACAGTACTATATAGCAAACAGTACTTTATTCATTTGTTAAACCATCCCAAAATGTAGTCTCTTCTCTTCTTCCTTAAGCCTCTTGTGAGGTTGTTTTCTCCTAGTATTATTAGAGAGAGGTTGTAATTATTTTGATCTAGTAAAGTCGTTCTATCTTTGCCCGTGGATGTTTCCCTCAAATTAATCGGGGGTTTTACCACGTAAATATTGTGTATCCAGTTCTTCTTCACTTTTCCCAAATATCTGCTTTAGTTGCGGTATATTGTTTCCACATGCAGATCCTAACAGTAGTATCAGAGCACTGGTTGAGATCTTAACAGGAAACAAAAAGGTACAGTGCTACATATGAACAGACTTATAAATAACTTTTCCAAAATCTGACATGTTATATGCTTAATTTTGACTAAATGTATCATTTTTACATTAACAGAATAATAAACTCGTCAAGAAGACATAATATAAAACAAATCATATTCGATATCACAAACTTTTATGTTCTTTAATGTTCATATATTGGAACAGTTAGGATTTGGTAAAACTTATTTGGGACTTTTTTGATCGGAAGTATGAAGTTACTAATTGAGTGTATAAATATATTGTAATGTGAAAACAGTTTAAAACAGAAATAATTTTATTTAGTTTTATATTCACAAAAATGGATAAATATTTTTGGATTTCATGCTTACTAATTCATAGTGCTTTTGTTTGGTAGAAATTAGTGACTCAGAACTTTTAGATTACATGCATGATGTGTTCAAAATGATTATTAGTAATCACTAAGAAAATTTTATTTCAATTCTTAATCAAAAAATTACATATATTACCCCTAAACAATTATAAAAAATCTTCTGAACAAATTGGCTATACAATTATATAAATAGTCCTAAAAATGTGAAAACTTTTAATTTTTTTTAAATTCACAGAAGATTTCACTCTAAAAGTTAACGTGAAATATGTTAACATTTAACGTGAAACATATTAACATTTGACATGAAATATGCTAACATTTGATATAAAACATACTAATACACAACGTGAAACCTGCTAACATTTGACATAAAACCTATGAATAGAGCTTTATTGTAATTTGACATAGTCACTAATAATTAAAATAAAAAATATGGTTAATAAAAACAATCATTTATATATTAGAAGATTATTTTTTTAATTTATCCCTTAATTTTATTATAATTTTTTTTTATTGAATATAGAGTTAATTACACTCAACCTCCCTGAGGTTTGGCTAATTACATTCGGAATCAAAGTTTGCATTAATGAACACTAACCTCCCCTCACGTTAACGTTGACCGTTAAAATGACCGTTGACTTTTTCCAAAATTTTTAAATGACCAAAATACCCCTCTCACAAATTTTTTACTGTTCATTAAAAAATTTACTGTTCATTAAAAAAATTAATGGTGGAGATCCAGATTGGATCTCCACCAAAAAAAAAAAAAAAAAAAAATTTTTGAAGTTCATCTTCATTCTTCGAAGATGAACTTCATCTTCGAAGTTCATCTTCGAAGAACGACGAACCCTTCTGGGTTCGATCTCGAACCCAGAAGGGTTCGAAGACACGAACCCAGAAGGGTTCGATCTTCGAACCCTCTGGGTTCCACGAACCCAGAGGGTTCGTTCTTCGAACCCAGAAGGGTTCGAGATCGAACCCAGAAGGGTTCGAAGATCGAACCCTCCTAGGTTCGAAGATCGAACCCTCCTAGGTTCGATCGATTCATCGAACCCAGGAGGGTTCGATCTTCGAACCCTTCTGGGTTCGAAGAACGAACCCTCTGGGTTCGTGGAACCCAGAGGGTTCGAAGAACCCTCTGGGTTCGATCTCGAACCCAGAAAGGTTCGAAGATCGAACCCTCTGGGTTCGTATCTTCGAACCCTTCTGGGTTCGAGATCGAACCCTCTTCGAACCCTCTGGGTTCGATCTCGAACCCAGAGGGTTCGTCGTTCTTCGAAGATGAACTTCGAAGATGAAGTTCATCTTCGAAGAACGAAGATTAACTTCAAAAAAAAAAATTTTTTTTTTTTTTTTTCTTGGTGGAGATCCAATCTGGATCTCCACCATTAATTTTTTTTAATGAGCAGTAAAAAATTTGTGAGAGGGGTATTTTGGTCATTTAAAAAATTTGGAAAAAGTCAACGGTCATTTTAACGGTCAACGTTAACGTGAGGGGAGGTTAGTGTTCATTAATACAAACTTTGATTCCGAATGTAATTAGCCAAACCTCAGGGAGGTTGAGTGTAATTAACTCATTGAATATATGCATTTTCACGTTTCATCATCCTTTGTTGTCTCTGTTTATTACTCTTATCAATAGTTTAATCGGTCTAGCAATATGCAGATTTCGAAAGATTATTAAATTATGAGGATACTGACGAAAATTTCGGAAGAGTATGAAAAGCCAATAATTAAAAAGCATATAAAAAAAAAAAAAAAAAAACCGCCGAATGTGGTTCGGTGGCTAAGCCACTCATTCAGCTTAGCAATGTCTCAGGTTCGAGTTGTCAGTAACACAAGTGGTATATTAAAAAAAAAAAAAAGTCTAAAAAAAATCATTAAAAATAATAATAATTAAGGAGTGTAGAAAAAAAAAGATAAATTACATCTAAACTATTTAGGGTTCATCTTTATTTTTTTTTTTTTTTTTTTTTGATTGCAAACAAAACTTCTATTACAGAAGACCAACCAGAAAGCTAGGTTCAGGATTGAACCAACAAAATTCCTCCTTAGAGGAAAAGGCTAGGGAAGCAAGAGAATGTGCCATTCCATTCCCTGAACGAGGAATGGCATGACAGGTGGAAACTCCCACAGCCCTAAAAAGAGCCTTAACATCAGAAATAATAGGATCCATAACAGAACAAGGAAGAGAATTAGACACCCTAGCCACAACATTGACAGCATCTAACTCAACCCACTCAACAATCAGGTTGAACTCCTTCGCCAGCAGTAACCCCTCACGCAAAGCCAGCAGCTCGCCAAGCTCAGCGGGAAGGGGTTCATCTTTATATATGCAGAATTAATTTATTGAAAAACTAACAGGTAACTCCTCTGTCGTTGATGTTAACTATTAAAAATGACAGTTGAAATACTCATATATTTATAAAATTAAAAATTTTAAAAATGATATAAAAAAATAAAAATAAATCTAGATTATTCAAAATAAATTTCTTTCTCAATCATCCAAGATCGCCCATGGAAGACCTCTATGGGAGACCATGAAGGGAAGGCTAACGTACCAGATCGAACTAGGGAAGGCTCGCTGATCTCCATGGATCGATCGATTTTAGATTTGGGTTTTCCCTTTTATATATAAAAAAAAAAATTAATTTCCACCATCCATTTAAAATGGATTATGAAATCTTAAGTTTTTTATTTTTATTAATCACCAGTTGGACAGTTGTAATTTTAAAAAAATTTCGCTTTTAAATATTTTTTAAAAAAATTAAAATGACTAAAATATTCTTGTAATAATTGACTTTGATCAATGTTGACTAATATCTTATAAGAGTTGATTAATGGCATGGAAGTTAACTGTTAGTTTTTCAATAACCGTTAACAAAATAAGTCAATGCAAAACTCAACAAAAACTCCTGATTTTGAATTTAACAAGTGAGGGAAATATAGTTAATTTTCTATTTAATTGAATAAAAAATAAAATATTTTAATATTATAAAATATAAAAACAATATTTTTTTTAAAAATTAAAAATATGACAAAAAATAAACTTTCATTTAAAAAAGTACGTTTTGTATAGGAGATTAAATTGGTTTTATGGAATAAGAATCGATTAAATTAGTATGATGTTATAGTTAAAGTGGGTTGCTCAAGTCAATGCACTAAAATGCTACAACAGTATCAAAGTCTATCTGGATTGGATAGTGGTTTTATTGAAATGGAAGACAAGAGATAGAATGAACTTAACAAAGTTCTTGATAACACTTCAAAAACACAAAATTTTAATTAGTAACCGTAACTGAAGACCTCCTTGATGCATCTTTCAAGATTATTATAAGATGTTCCTCCAATATTTGCTGCTGCAATTGCTTTCTTCTGCCATTCAAGAGCCTTTTCCTTCATTTTCTTTCCTTTTTCTCCTTCCATCACTTCTTTAACAAGAGCCTCAATTTCGTCACTCTTCACATCATGATTCACTTCCATGCCAATACCCCAAGTCGTGCACGCATATCGAGTATTAGTTTGTTGCTCGGCGAAAAAGGGCCAACAAATCAAAGGCTTGCCGGCATTGATCATGCTTTCAAGCATAGAGTTCCAACCACAATGTGTTAGAAAAGCACCCAATGATGGGTGTGAGAGCACTTGTTCTTGTGGGCACCAACTCACTATCAATCCTCTGTCCTTGATCTCTTCAAAATATTCTTCAGGGAGGATTGCAGAGTCAGTACCCATCACTACATCAGGCCTTACAACCCATAAAAATGAGTGACCACTATTTGCAAGACCCCAAGCAAATTCTTTCAAGTGTTGGTCTGTCATCACAGTTATGCTACCATAATTCACGTACACAACCGAATTGGGTTCTCTTCTATCAAGCCATTTAAGACATTCTGGGTCTTCCTTCCACAAGTTTGTCGTAAACATCTTGAAAGAATCGCTTTCAGGCATTTGCTTACAAAGCAAATGAAGGGGACCTATTGTATATATGTTGGGATTTATTGATTCAATAACCTCCAAGGCTTCATGTTCAAACTCATCAAATGTGTTGATCACAATTGCTGAAGAATCCAAGCAACTCTCTGTCTCTGATTTCATATAATTGAACAAAAGATCATTAAGGTCGGTTACCCTTATAAAGGCTGGCAAGTCCTTTAGGCGCATGTTGGGCATGCCGCGAATCCAATCAACATGTGTATCAAGACTCCCATCAGTGAGGAAGTTTTCATCTGAAATTAACACAAAAAAGGCAAAGTTCAAAGCTGATCAATACATTTTCATAAATTCTTTATTGTACGCATATTAATTCATATTAGAATATCAGTTGTACCTTTGAAGGGAAGTAGGCCTCTTGTAACAAGTTCATCAAACTGCCAATATCCCAACAAGCCACAAGCTGAGGCAGACCAAAATGTAACATCTTTTATGCCTAGTATTTTCGCAGCTTTCAGACCAAAACTCATGACTGAATCGGCAACCACGCAGCTAACTGGGGGCACTTGGCCTGATGAATTTAGCTTTTCTATTAATTTCAGAAATGGTGTCAAACCAGTTTTCTGCAGGGAATCTGATAACGAGGGAAGATGTTGTGTTGCATCACGATCAGACGGAGGCAATCCATCTGGTATGGTCTCCAACCGGAAATCATCAGGCAGGCCTTTCAAGCAGTCTGGTCCTTTGGATCGAATCAAGCGTCTATGGTTGAACTCAGAGTTGACAAAGGTTATATGGAAGCCTTTTGAGTGTAGAAGTTTGGCAAATTGCAGCAGAGGGATAATATGGCCTTGTGCTGGGTAGGGGATACATATTGCATGAGGTTTGATTGCTCCAGTTGAACCCATTTTCAAGCAAAATCTAGAAATCAATCAAATGGGATTCAATTTGAAGACTTGTGATTTGCAGGCTTAGCTTGCTATACTCTCGAGAATTTATAGATCCCAAGTTCTTGTAGTTCTTTATTAGTTTAATGCATGCCCCACTAATACATCATTTAAAAAAATAAAAAAACACAATAAAATAAAATATTTGCTACCAATCCAACACATCATCACATGGCTATTAAATTATTTTAAAAAATATTATTAAAATTTCTCCGTAATTTATTGTACTTAGATAAAAAATTTCAATAGTATTATTTATGATCAAAATTCACACTACAGTTTTATTTTATATATAAAATATTTCATAACGACAATTTTTCGTTAAATAGACACAATAACCATTAATAGTGAAGGGTAATGAAGTAATTGCATTCATGAATGGGAACCAGGTGGCACAGGCAGAAGAGTAAATTAACAAGCAATGAATTTATATTAAAAGTTACCAAAAGGAATGGATGGAGTGAAGCCACATCTTCTTCATGTGGATGAGATACACAAAATAAGTTGTCATGAGATACACAAAACAAATTGCCAGGGTAGGGCCGTAGGGTCCTTACATTAACCAAAAAAAAAAAAAAAATTTGCCATTTTAGTCTACCACTGTTTCCTCCTGCCTTTCGCTCCAAAAAACCCTAGGAAGGGTGGTTGCTATCATTACTGAAGTTTAAAGGTTAGTTATGGTATTTTTTTTTTCTTTTATTGATTTTTATAGTTATATATTCTTTGATGTTCATAGATTGGAACAGTTAGGGTTTTATAAAATTTATTTAGGGTTTATCGAAATTATGAATTAACTACTTTAGTGTATAAATATATTTTTAATGCATGTTAAACTTGAAAACTGTTTGAAAATAGAAATAATTTTTTTAGTTTTATATCCACAAAAAAGGGTAAAGATTTTTGGATTACATGCTTACTGGTTTACAGTGCTTTTGTCTGGTAGAAATTAGTGACTCGAAATTTTTGGGTTACATGCATGTTGCTTTCAAAATGATTGTTAATGATTACAATGAAAATTTTATTTCAATTTTTAACCAAAAATTACATATAATATCCCCTAAATAATTATAAAAAATTTTCTAAATAAATCGGCTATACAATTATATAAATAGCCCTAAAAGTATAAAAACTTTTAATTTTTTTAAATTCATAAAAGATTTCACTCTAAAAGTTAACCCGAAATATATTAATATTTAACGTAAAACCTATTAAAATATAACGTGAAACATGGTAAAATGTAACGTAAAACTTACTAAAATGTGAAACATACTAAAAGTTGACGTAAAATATATTAATATTTGATGTGAAACATACTAACACTTAACGTGAAATCTGCTAACATTTGATATGAAACCTATAATTGAAGTTTTACTGTAATTTGATATGGTCACTAACAATTAAAATAAATAAAAAATGTGGTTAAAAATAATCTTTTACATATTTAGAAGGTTATTTTATAATTTATCCCTTAATTTTATCATAATGTTTTATGAATGTATCCATTTTCATGTTTCACCATCCTTTGTTGTCTGTTTATTACTCTTACCAATGGTTTAATCGGTCTAGCAATATGAACAACAACGAATAATGAGGTTCAAATAAAAAAAAAGTGCATTTTTATGTGGGTATTTGTAAAAAAAGCCCATCATTTTTTTAGTATTCTTAGATTTTCCAAAAAAAAAGCATTAAATATATATCAATATTTATTTTATATTTTTATTTGGAAAAGGAATTTAAACTCGGAATCACAATTGCGTTGAGAGGTGTGTTACCATCAAACCATGCCTACGACTAAGGATGCCAATTTCATCCACGAACCCACGAATTTCCACCCTTAATGGTGGGCAGGTTTAGATGTAAAATTGAAACACGATACGGGTTTCGAGTTCAGGTTTAAAAAACTCCACACCTGAACTTGAGAACCCGTATAAATTAAAAAAATATATACAATAATTTTTTATATACTTGATTATTTTAAATTTTCATAGACTTATGGTACACTTCAAGATTATTAAGAATATTCTTAATATTTTATTTTGTTATTATAGATTTGAATATCGTAAAATTTAAAATTTGAAGATGATAATACTAATGAGAGTATTTTATTTTATATTTTAAAAAATATTTTTTATTTCACTGATTTGGACCCGCGAGTGCAAACTCGAACCCTTAAACCCGCTAAATTAGACGGCGTAGGCAACCGAACCTACTCGCAACCACACATTTATTATAATTCTTAATAATTACTTTTTATTTGGAAAATTTATTTTGATCATCAGTTTTATTAAAAAATTATCATTTTTTTATTAATATTTTATTTTTTTAGTTAGCGTGGTCCTTACCTAATTCATCATTTTAGTCGTTACGTTAATTAAATGTTATTCAAACTACTTTATCTATTTTAGTCATTAATATGAGAAAAAGTTATATAAGATATCTTTAAAAATTAATTTTAAAAACATTAATGAGTATAAAAGTTGAATAATTTTCCTTAGTTCTTTAATAATTTTATATTTTATATATTTTTCAACAAAAAAGTTATATTTTATATCATTTTGGTCATTAATGAGGACACATGTGATGCAGATTTCGAAAGATTATTAAATTATGATATTAAATCATGAGGACACATGTGGCGCAAAGTTCGAAAGAGTATCAAAAGCCAATAATTAAAGAGCCTAGAAAAAAAAATCATTAAAAAAAATAATGATAATAATCAGTCTATAAAAAAATAAATTATATTTAAATTATTTAAAGTTTATTGCAAGATTAACTTATTAAAAAATTGATAGTTAATTTTTTTATTATTTATATTGGCTATTAAATAATTACTGACTATTTTAAAAGTATAAAAAAATTAAAATATTTATATTTATAAAATTAAATATAAAAAAATAAATTTAAATCTCTACCATTAAGTAGACGGTGGAAATTTATTTAAAATAAAAAAAATAAAAATATTGAAAATCTTCACCGTTCACTTGGTGAGTTGAGTTAAATATTTTATTTTTATTTAATTATTTAAAAACTCAATAAACTCTTGATGAGTTGAGTTTAGAAATGAGAGAGACCATACATCAAAAGGAATAACTTTTACATTTGTTTCAGGTGTGAAGACTACCCATAATAATAAAAAAAAGGGATAATTGCACTAAAGTACCCTGACGTTTGACTATATTACAATAAAATCGTGAGTTTAGCCTTAATTGCATGTTAGTACCTTTGACCACGTTGACCAGTATGTTGACTTTGACTTTTTGGTAAAAAGACAAAATTGCCCCTGGTTTAAAAAAAATAAATTAAATAAAAATTTAAAAAAATTGAAAAAATTAAAAATTTTAAAAATAGATCTCCACCGTCCATCAATCTTGATGGACGGTGGAGATCTATTTTTAAAAATTTTAATTTTTAATTTTTTTTTTAAATTTTTTTAACCAGGGGCAATTTTGTCTTTTTACCAAAAAAGTCAAAGTCAACATACCGGTCAACTTGGTCAAGGGTATTAACATGCAATTAATCAGTTAGTTAAGGGTATTAACATGCAATTAAGGCTAAATTTATGATTTCATTGCAATATAGCCAAACGTCAGGGCACTTTATTGCAATTAACCCTAAAAAAAATGAAATAAACAAGTTTTTAAATTGATCATTCAAGCACAAAAATGTCTAATTGGTGTGCTTTTAAAAATAAAAATATCTACCTAATTTATTAACTTACTACCTAATTTATTTAAAAAATATTGTTTTTGATTGGTTTTTTTTTTTTTTTACTCCTTTAGTTTATGATGGCAACTCAAATATATGAGATATTATCAAATTAAATGAATATTTTTAACACCGATCCATATTAAACGGTGATAAAACATAAAGTCCATTCAAACTTTTATATTCATTTATTGAATTAAAATAGTGCTTATGTTTTCTAACCTTTTATAATTGGTTAGTCCAATAACTTTTTAACATATGTTACTTAAACTTAATTTTTATAAACTAATATTTTTAAATTTTAAATAATAAAATAATGACAAATACATTAAAAACATTTAATAAAACAAAAAAAAACGCTTAAAAAACGTGACGGAACGCAAAAGAGTATCAGTCGGCCAATAATTGATAAATAAAATAAACAACAAAGTGCTGCTGTTGCTTCCAGACAACACTTTCCAATCTCTTAAAATAAAATATTTTTTATTTTTTATTTTGTTTCTAAACTGAAAATTAAATAATGCTGCCAAGAGACAATATCCACCACTCCTGCAAATTCCAATATAAAATTTCTCTCTCTCTACACTTACTCGGTTAATAATTCACTGAAAAAAAATTAATGGGCATAATTTTAAGTAATTTTTTTAAAATATTTAATTATTTTTAAATATTATTTTGACATAATTTAAAATTTTCATCAAATTATTATGACATATGATATTTTATATATACAAGGAATATAATTATAAAATTAATAACTATCGAAATCTATTGAGAGTAATTATTAAACACGCAGTCCGAATATATATTTTTATAACGGGAGGCATTACTCTCATAATAAGTAAAGAAAACTATCCACACATATAGATAAATATACATAGTAAAAATTGAGTGTAATAATTACTTGATATATGATTAAATGTGATCTATATTTGTTTAGTTTTTATTTGGGTATGATTCATGTTTTTTATTGTCTCTTTATTATATTGTTGTGATCTTCATAGCCCCACCATATCTCTTTATAACCCATAACTACACGTGAAATAATATCTGTCCATATAATGTCTGTCCGCACGCATTGGCATTCCAAATCTAAAACAATCAAGTTTAGCTCACTGTCGACAAAAAAATAACATAAAATATTATATTGAAAATACAATAAAATTATTATATTATTTTAGATCCTCTCTTTCATTTATTTCTCTTCGATAGAGAATAGATTTGATTATTTTAGCATATTCTCTGTATATGCTTGTTGACATATAATTTGGCAGTGTACATTTTAAAATATATAATAAGATTAATTATATCTTTGTGTTGATTGAATATATGGAATTAGGATATGGGCATGTGATACATGTGGGTAGTGACTGTTACGCAACTAATAAATAAGATTGATTTATTAGTATATTCTTCAGAATTATACCTAAAAGATGTGAATTATACCTAAAAGATGTGAGTTCGAATGGTGTATCACTTAAATTTTAAATTATTTATAATTGCTTAAAAAAAAGAATTTATTCAAACCAATTAAGAACGTATCAAAATCTAAAAGTTTTAATATAATTAAGATGGGATTAGAATTTCCCATTTCTAAAAAGAAACATAGCAGAAGGTGGTATTATAATTTATTAATTACTTGCTTATTCAAAATTGCCTTCTCCTATAATAAGTTATTAAGTGGTATGTGTTAATAAATTCTCGTTTGGACTTTAAAAATACTTATGTATTAATAAACTCTCTTTAACTTTAAACCATATCAAGAAAATTAACTGCTCATCAATTTAATTAGAATTTCAGCTCAATTAATTTATTTAAAAAATTTAATCTTTCAGTTGATTGAAGAGTTTGGAACCGGAAGGATTAACAAATCTCACAAACTTCTGCTCTTGAAATCACACCTTTAAATCAAATTTCTATACATTTCATAAATTTGTATTTCGATATTCATTGCTATCTACATTCCGTCCATTTCCAGTAAATCGTAGTACCAGTATTTCCGTCAATGTCGGTATTTCTATAGATGTAGATTTAAATCTAATTATACACATATGGATATTTTGTTAGTTTAAAAAGATTTGTACACATGGATGAACGGGGAGGTACCAATGATAATAATAAATATAAACAATTAATTAAGATTATTAAATATGACAATTTAAAAGGAACGGTTAGAATGGTATGAACTAATTATAGTCGCAAAAAACTATAAACTTTGCATCTATATTAATAAGGCTCCTTCAAATAGAAATATTAACTTCAAGTTGTTCTTGAAATTCAAAAAATTCATATTTTATCCTTTTTAAATATGTTATAATATTAAAAATACCAAATGTTGTTGTTCCTGAACTAAAGTATACCAAATGTTTCTAAATATTAAAAACTTTCATATAAAAAAAAATCTTAAACATCTAGATTTAGTAACTATAGCTACGGATTAAGTATTTATTAACTTATTTTTGATAAAGATAAATACTAAACGAGTTAAAAATCTATCGAGACTTATCGAGATTAATTACTAAATGTATAATCTAAATATCTATTTTTATAACTGAAAAACATTTATACCCACATATGGGGTAGACGTTATATAATTGTACTTTTATAGTTTCTCATAATTGTACTTTAGTAAATTATACATATGGAAAATTAGCTTTTTTGCACTTATATAACAACCTAGTTTTTTTTTAAAAAATAATATAAATAACATTATGTTTTTAATAATAATATGGGGTCGAAATGATATTATTTATAAAATATTTTGACTTAATAATATTATGTTTTTAATTGATATAATATATATATATATATATATTATGTTTGTTCATGTAAAATAATATATTATTAATTTATGTAATAAAAAATAATTTTCTATTGACATTATTTAATTATTTTTGAATTCCACCACAAAAAAAATAGTAAATAAGAATTGAAAAAAAAAAATTACAGATAAATAAATAAATAATTTGTTCTCTAATGGTGCGACGAGAATGAGACAAGATCAAGAAATGAAAAGCAACAGCGATTCTTGTCGCGAAACGGATGGAGATCCAAGGCCGACAACCCGAATCTAAAACCAAAACTGATCCGTCCGAAAATGCAGCTGCCACGGCGGCACTGGCATCGGCTTTCTCATCATCATCATCATCACCGTCACCATTTACACGAGATGGGTCCCACAGGAGGGCCCACTCGGAGGCCAGCTTCCGTCTACCGGATATCAGCGGGTCGATGGCTCCGATCGGATACGGGTCATCGAATGCCAGCCTTGAGGATATCAGCGGGTCGGAGGACGACCTGTTTTCGACCTACTTTGACGTGGAAAAGCTAACCGGATCAGATGTTGGTCTCGGAACTACAACGACGACGTCGTTTAAGGGACGGCAGAGCAAGCATCGGCACAGCAATTCTGTGGATGATTTTGGAGATATCCTGGAAGCCAAAAAAGCCATGCCCCCCGATAAATTAGCGGAGCTCTGGACCGCTAATCCAAAACGAGCCAAAAGGTTTCGTCATTAAACGCGTTTTCATTGTTTTCATTTTTAATAATTATGTATACATTAAATGATATCAATATATATTTTCATATTTTCATAACCAAATGAATTTTTTTAAATGATTTCAGAAAATACCATTTGAAAAATAATTATTCGGATAACGAAATCGAAAACATGTACTGTTTCAATTTTTTTTTTTTTTTTTTTTTAATAATTTGAATAACCATATCGGACACAATATTAATTGTTATTTAACAATATGATTTTTAGGATATTAGCAAATAGGCAGTCGGCTGCTCGTTCAAAAGAGAGGAAGGCTCGTTATATGTTAGAACTTGAACGCAAAGTGCAGACACTACAAACTGAAGCTACCACTCTTTCTGCTCAGCTCAATTTATTTGAGGTTTCTTCCTTTTATTTATTTATTTATTTATTTTACTTGATACCTAAATAAATTATCGACCTTTTTTCGGTTTAGGATTTCAAAAAATTCTTCATTGAAGAATTATGGCTACTAAGTTTAAAGGATCCGGTGTGATAGTCTCCCAATACATTTCAGAACCAAGTGAAAATGCGAAAGCCGTCTGATTTGTTTCTTGATATTGTTTATGTAGAGGGATACCACAGGTTTGAGTAATGAAAATACGGAGCTTAAGCTTCAGTTACAGGCTATGGAGCAACAAGCTCAGCTTTATGATGGTAAGTGAAAGGTTAAACTACACCATTTTTGTGTTTTGTAACAACTAAAATAAGATCATCAATAAAGTAGTCATTTTGATGAAAGTTGTCTGAATGATTAGTAAAAATTTTGTTTTGTTGTATGGTTTACATAATATGAAGTTGTGAACGAAGCCCTGAAGGAAGAAGTTGAGAGGCTGAAGATCGCAACCGGGGAGACGATGAGCCCTTGTGAGTCGTTCAACTTGGGGATGCATATGATGGGTCAGCAACCGGTTTTTGTTGTTACACAGCAACCAGATGCCATCCATCCGATGATGATGCAGGTGCCACCGCGGAGCCATTCCCAGTTGAACATGGCAGATCACTTTCTACACAATCAAACAAATTATCATCCTGTCTCAGATTTTTTGCAGGACGATTCTCTTGGTCGATTACAGGAGCTTGATATTAGTAATAAAGGATCAAGTTTTATGAAATCTGAAGGTCCTTCTCTCTCTGCCAGTGAAAGTAGTTCCACTTTTTGACACAATTTTGGCTGCTATTGTGGTACATTTTTATAGGCTTGATGTAAATTCATTTAGGCAAGAATATTCATATTTATTCCATTTATGTTGTGTGGATCAATTCTTTATTTCTTATTCAGGTTTTTGATCATTTATCCTGGGGTGATTTTTTAGTAGATGTATTGATTTATCATTGTGCCATCTTCTTTCTCTGTATATGTGTAGGAATTAAATCAAGTCTAGTTTCAGGAGGATTACTATTTGTAATGTTTATCAAAATAGATTTTCTGATCGAAGTTAAAATAGGTTATTTGAATCCTAATAGAATTTAAAATGCCGATTAGTCCCCTATAAATAGGTTTGTCAGGTTGAACAAGTTTTAACAATTAGAAACAAGAAGAATCATCAAAATATTTACATAAATATCAATCAATAAAATTCATTTAGGACAAAAGAGCCTAATTAAAAATATTTTTCAGGAAAAATAATAATTTTTTTCTACATTTGGTACTAGAGCCACACGTCCACGCGTCGTTACAGGCTGCACATGCACCACTAGTTGCCGCCGTGCATTAAGGTACACCACCAGCAGCGGTGTGTGTGAATTTCCTGATCTACAACAATTTCTAAAGGGCCACCACTAAAAGAACAGCGAAAACCCATCAAAATCACCAACAAAGTCCAAAAGCTCCCCACCTCATCAACTGACCAAATGCTGACAAGTTGACTGACACCGCCACTGGGAAAACAATCCTTAGGCACCAGAGAATAACCCAAGTGTCTTTGCCTAGTTTCAAGCTGCATAGAGATAGAATTGGTGTCAAAACTGAAGTCGTAGCCAAACCTTCACTATCAAATCAACACCAATTTACCGCAAATCTAACAAAATTGAGACCACCACTGAACTTAACGTCTTCTAATCTATAAGATCCAACCATCATCAGAGCAAACCTGCGTTCTTTGAAGGAATGCATGAGATACAAGCGTTACCACTGCGCGTGAACTACACTCGCTGTCACCGCTAATTGCATGAGTTACACGCGCCAACACTATTTTACACCCGTTTCGGATGTTTGAGCAGACATACATGGCTAGGCACAACAACAACATGTGTTTAGCCCTAGATTTTGAAATGTGACGGAAAATAGAATTTCGAGTATTGGATTGCTCAGATGCAGTTGACGTTTAAGCATCAAGAACTTTGAAAAGTCATAGAACAAGGTTATACTCAGCCAGCATATTCGGGAACACTGAAAAGGACTTGAAGACTCAATTCTTCATCAACCAATCAATTGATCTACAAATTTTAGAAATATGCAACATGCAACAACGCAAAACAAGAGTGGATATATTGATGAACACTTACAAAGAAGTTGAGAGGGTGAAAAAGATGCGTTTGCAGACAATGCATAGGCAATTCAAACTTCTTCAAATGAGGAAGTCGAAAAATGTTGAATATTATTTCTCACGGACATTAGCATTTCTCAATCAAATGAAGTCCAATGGTGTGACGATTTCAAACGTTCAGATTGTGGATAAAATTCTCTAAACTTTGAATTCGAAATTTAAGTACAAAGTCACTACAATAAAATAGTGAAAATATCTCAATGTCATGGACAACACTTTGAATTCAGATTGATGGGTTTCATTGCAAGTCCATGAACAACGCCTTGATGACAAAGCTAATATCGATGTGGAAGAAACTCTGCAATGCTGCGTAAATATCAGAGTTGTTGGAAAAGTTAGTATACCATTGAGCACCGGCCTTAGGAGGCTGGAGCCGAACACATGCACACCTCTCTAAGGTCCTTTTGGATTTCTTCACTTAACATCTGCAGTACTACACGATGTGGTAGTTGGAATCCGTCATTCAGTAAAAACGTTTCATGTTGAGAAAGCTAAATTTTCTTGACATCTCTGCCAAAGGCTCATGGTTAGAACTCATCAGTCGATTAAGAGTCACAACTCGACCTCGATTCAAGGGACATACCTCGACCTCGGCTTGTAGTAACCAAAAGTAGTCTAAGCCCAAATAGACTAAAGCCTACATCAAGGCCCAATCTAAAGCCAAGTCTACAGGACTCATGAGCCCTTGACAAGTAAACTAAGGCTAAACCTATGAGACAACCCATATGAGGGAGACATCGTTTGACCATGGGCATAATGACCAAGAAGGTCTCTCGACCATGGAGCCTTAGGTTAATGGCGTTATTCAAACCCAGAGTTAACACCTTAAACGGTTCGACCCCGACATGGCTCGACCATGTCGTTCGACCAAGGACTTTAAGCTCAACATGAATCACCCTAGAACTTGACCCAACCATCAAGTGTCAAGTCTCGTTCGACCATGTTGTTTACCAATGACCTTATGCTCAAAATGAATCACCTAGGGACTTGACCCAACTATTAAGGGTCAAGTGTCATTCGACCTTAGCACCCTCGACACTTCGACTATCATGAAGACTATTCGGTCGATCGACCATCCTACATGCTTCAACCTTATCAACATATTGAGGTTCGTTATTCGACCTTCATCATCTTCCACATTGTAGGCTATACCTTGGCCTTGACTACCAAGTCAAACCTCATCGGACTTTGAATTCAAAATCTGATGGACTCGGTCAAGGAGACAATCACATCCTCTTTGATTCGAGCCTAGAAATCAGGGATGTTGATCCACTCACCAACGGTGGATCACCCCCTATAAAACCCAACCCCCACTCAGAGTGAGGGTTCACGAAATTCTTTGGACTTTCACACTCAAGCACTCTCAAGCAATCTCAATCTTCTTTCGTCGTTCTGGAAACACGATTTTCAAGGACCACCGTCCACAAACGATCCCCGGCAACCTGCCATCGCCCTTCACGACCGATTCTGACCATCTCCATTCGACCCCCCATCTACTATTCACGATTAGGAAGTATAATTCCTTGCTTATTTATTATCTCATTTCTATTTACGATAATCACACTAACTTGATCGTCGGAGTCTCATTAGCCGGCATCGCCCCAGTGTCCAAGTGCTCCGATCAACCCTTCGACTCTTGTTTTACAGGTTGTAGTGCCCTGATTCTCATCCCACCAACTTTTGTGGTTTACAAATGGTAGAGCGGTCGAACCTTGAGAAACAGAAGAGCGAGAGATAGAGTATGGCAACTGGAACCAAGAGCTAGCTGTAAGCTGATAGTGATCGTAGGTTCTGCTATAGGTCACTGTGTTATTTTCTATTAGAAACATTCGAGTGCTAAAATGCATGAGAGCTTATTCAAATTTTAAGCCCTCTATTTATAGGAAAAGGCTTGAGCCCATTAATGTGATCCCAAAGATCATGGGCCGAGTTTTAAAGTTGTATCTCCATGGAAACTAGAAGCCTTAGCTAGAGATGACAGCGAATCAGATCCGTTTTGGATCAACATGCTCTATATTCGAAACCTGTTTTGGGTAGGATGCTTTACACTCAACACGTACCCAGGACGTATTTTTGATTTCTGCTCCAAACCTGGACCCATTTGGGCGGGGTGATCCATACCCGACCCGAACTGACCATTTTCATTTTGTATTTTTTTTAAAAAAAAAATATTTAACTCACCAATTAAATAAATTTTCACATAAATTGAAATTAAACATAAAGTACAATTAAATATTAGTACACATACACTTAAATTTAATAGAACATAAATTACACAATATTACAGGACTAGGAGCAGTGATGAGTGATAGTAATGGCCTAGTAATGATATACAGCTCTTGGCAAGTCAGTTCTAGCTTCTCTCCTACTGTAACAGAGACAATGGCTATCTTACATGGTATGAGGTTGGCAGCTGAGGCGGGCCTTCTTCCATCGGTGGTTGAGTATAATGCTCCGGTAGAAGTTAGTCTCCTTAATTCTTGATTTCCTCCTCTTGCAGAGCTGGGATTGGTTTTAAAAGATATCATCAAGCCGGGAGATTCTCAAACTTTCAAAGGTTTTCTTTTCTCTTTAATGGATACAAATAAGTTAAGCGTGATTGGGCGAGAACAGTACTAGGTTGGGTAACCTCCTGGAAAGTTCTCATGTTGCACCCATTTTAAAGAACCCTTTCAAAAAAAAATAGTTATTATTCAAGATCACAATTTAGTACTCTTGGAATAGGTTCCCCGTAGCCTTGTTGGTGTGGCTATGGATGTCTTTGAGACTTTGTAATAGTGCTTCTCTGGTTATATATTCCAGTTTTCATTAAAAAAACAAAAGTAACAGTAGTAAATCTTTTGGTTCCAAATTCATCATATCAGACTTTATAGATAATTTATAATTTGTTGAAAACTAGCTATTCCAATATGTTAAAAATATATTATCACACAAAATTATGGTTTTAAATCAAGAAAATAAAAGTTAAAAGTTACAAAGGAAGTTAATTTTTTATCTCCTTTGGTTTCTTGTTTTTTTGTCTACATTTTTTGTAACATGTGAACTACTAAAGTTTGAGGGCACTTTTGCCCAAAAATATTTTTGTTTGGTAAGAAAACTAAAAAAAATTGGGAGTAATTTTTTTGGGAGAACATTACTTTTTTTTACTTATCTTTCCTTTTTTGGTTTACATGGTCCCTCACGTTTTCTAAATAGATCAAATTGGTCATTTGAGTAACTATTTGATGGTCAACCATCACTACTTAATAGTTTTACCCTTGAAGAATTAATAAAATTATAATTTTACCTTTCAATTAAAATATAATAAACAAAAAAAAATAGAAAAAATGAATAAAATAGTATTAAACTAAATTATAAAAACTTAAAAATATAAAAATCTGTTAAAAAAATATTCAAATTAAATTATGTTATTAAAAAAATTAATATTAAAAAAATAAAAAAAAATAAGGTTAAAAATGCTAAAAAAAGGTTAAAAAGGTTACCTTTCCTTTTTCGGTTTACATGGTCCTTCACGTTTTCTAAATATATCAAATTGGTCCTTTGAACAATTATTTGACGGTTAACCATCACTATTTAATATTTTTACCCTTGAAGAATTAATAAAATTATAATTAAAATATAATAAACAAAAATAAATAGAAAAAATGAATAAAATAGTATTAAACTAAATTATAAAAACTTAAAAATATAAAAATCTGTTAAAAAAATATTCAAATTAAATTATGTTATTAGAAAAATTAATATTAAAAAAATTAAAAATAAGGTTAAAAATGCTAAAAAAATAAAATATATTGAGAATTAAAAAAATAAAATATTTTAAAATAATATAAAAACAAAAATATTTCCTTTGATTTTTTTTAATTCTCCATTTATTTTATTTTATTTTATTTTTTAACATATCTTAACTTTTTTTACTATTTACTTTTTTAAATGTTAATTTTTTTAATAAAATAACTTAATTTAAATTTTTTTTAAACAGTTTTATATTTTTAAGTTTTTATAATTTAGTTTAATATTATTTTTTTCTATTTATTTATTTTTATTATATTTTAATTGTAAGGTAAAATTATAATTCTATTAATTAAATTTTTCAAGGGTAAATCAATCTTTTAAAAAAAATTGTGATAGTTGGCCATTAAATAGTTGGTCAAATGATTAATTTGATCTATTTAGAAAAAATGAAAGACTCCATTAACTAAAATAGAAACGTAGGTAAAAAAGTAATATTTTATTAAATATTAGAAATTAAATTAAAGTTCTCCCCTTATCTTTTAATGTTCCACTAATTTAAGGGCTAGTTATAAATTGGTGGTGTGTTCTACAGCTTCTGCTTTTATTTATTTGTTTTTCTTAGAGAGAGAGAGAGAGAGAGAGGTGTGAGGCACGAGGATAGATCTGATTGTTTATTATTAATTTTAAAAAAAAAAAACACAAAATTCGAATATTCGAGATCAACCAACCTCGCAATTATTGGCTGATTGATTACATGGTGTGGTGCCCAGTAGGTTGGTTTTATTTGTCGTGCAGTAGATCTGCTGATTGATTCTCAATTATTGATACAAATTAAATGCAACTCATAACATTTCGTTTTCGAAATTTAATGCATATACCAAACAACTGAACAAGACAATGGCCTTGTCCATCCTGTACTTTTTTTAAAGGGTTAATTGCAATAAAATACCTTGACGTTTGGCTATATTGCAATAAAATCATGAGTTTAGCCTTAATTGCATATTAATACCCTTAATTAACTGATTAATTGCATGTTAGTACCCTTGACCAAGTTGACCGGTATATTGACTTTAACTTTTTTGGTAAAAAGACAAAATTGCCCCTGGTTAAAAACAAAATTAAATAAAAATTTTAAAAAAATTTTAAAAATTAAAATTTTTAAAAATAGATCTCCACCGTCCATCAAGATTGATGGACGGTGGAGATCCATTTTTAAAATTTTTAATTTTTTCAATTTTTTTAAATTTTTATTTAATTTATTTTTTTTAAACCAGGGGCAATTTTATCTTTTTACCAAAAAGTCAAAGTCAACATACCGGTCAACGTGGTCAAAGGTACTAACATGCAATTAAGGCTAAACTCACGATTTCATTGCAATATAGCCAAACGTCAAGGTACTTTAGTGCAATTATCCCTTTTTTAAAATAATGTATTTTTAAATGTCAGGTGCTTTGCTCTCTGCCCCATAAAAGCATTATTACTAAAAATCGATCCAATTCAATTAAATGGTATCCACCTTACTATTCATATTTCGTTAAATTATTTTTTGATCCTACAGTCTATTTTGATGAATATAATTAATTCTCTGGCCGACTACAATAAATTATTATTGTTGAAAATATTATTTCACATGTGGTATGTGTTGTAAACAGATGGCAGGATATATGAGACAGAAATGATAGATATACTTACCATATGAGTTTAAAATAAATTAATATGTGAGGACAAATAAAAAGATAAAATATGAATCACAACAATACACAATTCATATATCACAACAATACAATAATATATTTGTTATTTTTTTTAATATATTAAATGCGGTGTTCTGACTCAAATTTAAGATATTATCATACATTATAAACATCATTTACCATCGAATCATAATGAACACCATATATTGATCAAATAGTTAAGTTTAGTATAAATTACAATTGAATACCCTAACATTTGGTTATATTGTAAGAAATCTGTACTTTTACTTAAACTATAATTTAGTATCTTGGATAATTTTTAATTTGGTCCCTAACTTATTTGGAAATATAATTTATGACCTATTTTTACTTTTTTAACTCACATGTTTCCTCACTTTTTCAAAATACTTCAATTTAGTCCTTGTTACCAAAATTTTAGTGGTCAAACCTGACATAAAGTATACATTGATCATTTTACCATTTGTATTAAATTATTAAATTAAAAAGACGATTTTACTCTCTAACTTTTATATTTTAATAATTTTACCTATTTGGATAGTCCAATAAGAAATTGATATGCATTATAAAAATTAAGTTTTTTTAAAAAAAACACTTAAAAAGGATTAGATAAAAAAAAAATGATCAAATTCATTAGAAAATAAAAATATTAAAAAATATTAAAAGTAACATCATTAATTGAAATAAAAATAAAATTCAAGATTTAATATTTATAAAATTCAAAATTTAGTTAAAAAAACCAACATGTTAAAATATTATATATACATATATATGTATTATAAAAATAAAATATAATAATAAAATTACAATATATGTATATATATATAAAAATTTATTAGTATTATATTATAAAAATAAAAATATAACAATAAAACTGTAATATATAGAAATTTATTATTATTATTATTGTTATTGTTATATTATTATTATTATTATTATTATTATTATATGTTTGTGTATTATACTAAATTTTGAGTTTTATAAGTATTCGATCTTGAACTTTATTTTATTTTTTATATTTTTTTAATTTTTATAATATTTTATTTTTATTTTTAATAAATTTTATCATATTTATTTTATTATTTAATTATTTTTAAGTATTTTTTTAAAAAAATTAAATGTTTATAACATATGTCAATTTCTTATTAGACTATTCCAATACGTAAAGTTATTAAAAAGTTAAAGGGTAAAGGCGTCATTCTAACCATTTAATAAAAAATGGGTAAAATGGTCAATTTATAATTTATGACAGGTTTTACTGTTAAAATTTTGGTCACATGGACTAAATTTATGCGTTTTGAAAAAGTTAGGAATCATATAAATTAAAAAGGTAAAAATATGCCAAAAAGTAATATTTTTTAGTAAATTAAGGACAAAATTGATAATTATCCGAGGTACTAAGTTATTGTTTAAGTAAAAATACAGTTTTATTGCAATATAACAAATGTCAGGGTATTCCATTATAATTTTACTCTAAGTTTTAACATTTACTATTATAATATTAATTATAAATTTATTGAGACCTATTAAGATCAATTAATATATGCGTTATTCGATTATCTACTCCCATAATCAGAAAGACATCTATTTCCACAATATAATGAGACAACTCCTCATATATCCTATTAAAGACGTGTGGTTAGACTTCAATGTCCACCATAAATATGGATTCATCAAACAACTTATTTTTTGAGATATGTAATTATTGTGGCAGGTATTGTTGTAAAATAAATAGTAACCAGCATTTTTTTTAATATAGAAAATTCCTTAGATTAACCTTCAAATTAGTGCTTATTTTTTAATATTCCACTAATTAGAGGGCTGGTTATAAATTAAAACCTTTTATTTAATTTTTTTATTTTTTTTGAAGGGAATTAAAACCTTTTATTGACCCTTCTAAAGAATGAAATTTTCACAATTATAAATTTTATAACTATATAAGAGTAAATTGAAAGAGAGACAAACAATATAAAAGTTAGTGGGTTCTACTTTCATTTCATTGTTTTTATTAAAGAGAGAGGATAGTGTGGCAGCAATTGTTTATTAGTAGTTTTATTTTTTTTTTAAAACAAAAAACAATATGCGAATATTCGAGATCGTGTAGCAAATTAATTAATCAACCTCGCAGTACTCTTACGATCTTAGCATCACATCACATAAATTGATTGATATAATGTATTTATCTTTTTAAAAGTCATTGCAAGTTTGTGAATGTCTTCTTTAAAAAAATTTATAAAAATTTATGAAATTTTTTTATAATTTTATAAAATCTATAAAAGTTATTAAAAATTTATGAATTCAATAAAAGTCATTCACTTAAAAAAAAAAAAAAACCATTCAAAGTTTAAATTGAACACATCTTCTTAAATTTTTCTCTCTAAGCGTTTTTTTATCTAAGAGCAATTAAGAAATAATTGTTAAGAAAACTTTACTCTCCTAATCAAGATTCTTCCAACATATATTATAGGCACAAATTCGAGATCGTTTATTCCTTCAAAAGCACTTTTAAAATGTTTTACTTTAGATGGAGAATAAATTAATAATTACACATTGTAAATAATGATTATATGCTGAAATTAAAAAATTATTAATTACATGCTAAAAATGAAATTAATAACTGGTTACGTGTTAAAAATTAATTACACGCTGAAAATTTGTTTTTTAACATGAAATAAACCAAATCAAACTAATTAATTATTCGAGATAGTGTAGCTAATCATTGATCACCAACCTCTCAATTATTGATGGATTGATCATATACTACTGTAACGAGATTGGAATCACGTGCATAACCCAGCAGCTTGTCGGTCAAATTATTTTTATATCTCGTGCAGTAGTTATTGGAATCACGTGCAGTAGTTAATCAGTTAATGAGACAGCAATGGCTTGTCCATCACCATAACTTCATATATATATATATATATATATAAAATAAGAAAATATTATGATATTTAATTATTTATATTAGAGCATATTCAAAGTTATTATGTATTGTGAAAAAATTGAATATCACTTAAGATTTATATTAAAAAAATTAAAAAAAATCTTCAATACAATTATCTAACTTCAATATTGATATGATATAGTAAAAACAATATTTAGAGAATATCAAGTAGAGTTTCTAATTGTATATAACCTCCTTGATATGCTGATTGGGATTTCTAACTTTTTCTACCAAAATAATTTTAATATTTTCTCAATGGATTTAATTGTCATATTGAATTAGAGAGAGTATATGACAAATGACTTGTGGTGATTGGTTCGAAATTACTATTTAAATACTTATACTAGAGAAGTGAATATGCATATTTATAATTTTTATGACAAAATGGATCCATATTATTTAAAAATGTTAATGTGACACTATTTAAATATTCAAAAATACATATTTACAGTGGGGATGCTCTTACAATGAAACTATACTTTTACTTAAATTACAGTTAATTGTCTCGAATAATTATCAATTTGTCCCTAATATATTAAAAAATATCACTTTTTCATCCGTTTTTACTTTTTTAACTCTTCTGGTCCATAATATTTTCAAAATACATTAATTTAATCCTTATGACCAAAATTTTAATGGCAAAACATGACATAAAATATAAATTGTTTATTTTACCCTTTTTTTATCAAATTATTAAATTATAATGATATTTTTACCCTTTAATATTTTAACAACTTTACTTATTTGGATAGTCCAATAAAAAATTGACATATATTATAATTTTTTTTAAAGACTTAAAAATGATTAAATAATAAAATGAACATAATAAGATTCATTAAAAATTAAAAATATTATAAAAATTAAAAATCTTAAACGTAGTATCTTTATTTATATTATTATATGTTATATTTAAATATTATTATACTTATAAAAATTATATATTTTATTAATATTATTAAATAAAAATATTGTTATATCTTTATTATATAATATATATATATATACACACACACATACTATCTAATATACTCTAAAATATATATATATATATATTATTTTAATATTTTAATTTTTTTTAATTAAATTTTGAGTTTTATTAGTATTCACTCTTGAATTTTATTTTATTTTTAATAAATGATATTATTTTTAAGTTTTTTTAAAATTTTTAATAAATTTTATCATATTTATATTTTTATTTAATCTTTTACGTGTTTATTTAAAAAAATATAAATTTTTATAATATACGTCAATTTTTTATTAGACTATCCAAATAGATAAAGTTATTGAACAGTGAAAAGGTAAAAATTTCAGTTTAATTTAAATATTTAATAAAAAATAGTAAAATAAATAATTTATTCTTTATATTATGTTTAACCGTGAAAATTTTAATTATAGAAACTAAATTGATGTATTTTAAAAAAATAAAAGATCATATGAATTTAAAAAATAAAAATAAGTTAAAAAATAATATTTTTAAATATATTAAAATTTAATTAATAATTATTCACAATACTTAACTATAGTTTAAATAAAAATATTATTTTATTATAATATAATTAAATATTAAAGTTTCCACTACAATTTATATTTTTTAAATACGATTCAACTATTTATTGATTCGTTCAGATTTGCTTCTATTTAATTTCATTTTAATGAGATGTGAAAATGGTAGGGCCTTGGCACCCTGCCCCAGCAATATATCACTTGAAATTTATTTTAATAAAAGTACGCAATTATTGGTTTATTTCATGAGTCCCACATGTCTGTTTTTATTAGTCATGGTGTACTGGAATTAATTAATGCAATGTGATAATTTAATTCAATGCCCATACTTATTTTTAATTCGATTTAATTATTTATTTCTAAATAATTTAATTTAATAGGTTGTCAGGTAACGCTAGGTCTATCTTAATTTAATTATAATTTAATAGCTTGTCAGGTGCCTTGGCTCCCTACCCCGTGAAAGCAATATTCCTTGAATTTCTATCGAAGGGCCGTTATCAATTTACTATTTAATTTTTTAAAAAATTATCAATATTTCACACTGTTTTGTTTATTGGTACCTTGAGTACTAAATTTTCATAAATATATCAATTTGGTTGCTTTGATCAATTTTTTAACAGACAAACTAACTAAAAATATTAAAAAGACAGTTTTACTATTGACTCTATTTCAATGAGTGAAAATTATAATTTTATTAACAAAATTTTTAAAAATATTATTAATAATTAGAAGAATAATATGGTCATTTATATTAAAATTTTAAAATTTTAATAAAATTTTAAAAAAAATTTCATAACGTCTCATTAAATATTTTAAAAAATTTTAAATTATATTTTTAAATAGGAGATTCATTTAAAAAAAATTTAAAAATTTTTATTTTTAAAAAATTAATATAAAATAATCATATTATCCTTCTAAGTATTAATAATATTTTTTAAATTTTGAGGGTAAAATTATAATTTTAACTCATTTAAATAGAATCAATGGCAAAACTATTTTTTTAATATTTTCAGTTAGCTTGACTGATAAAAAATTAGTCAGAGGTACCAAATTGGTACATTTACGAAAAATAAGGGCCCAAGGGTACCAATAAACGAAACTGAGTTAAAAAATTGATAATTCTCCAAAAATTAGGAACCAAATTAATAATTGCCCCATTTTTAATTACAAAGAAAAATTACACACAATAAAAAGTTGAATTTTGATGAGATATTTTACGGGAAAAACTCAATTGGGTCGATAACCTTTTTTTAAAAAATATCACTTTTTTAAATTTTTAGATTTTGGTAGGTTCTCGATTGATTGGCTTGAATAAATTTAATTAAATTATGTTTGTCAATAAGATTTTATTTTTATTTATTCAATAGTTTTATCAAATGTATTATTCATTATTCACATGTATCGCCTGTGTATTCTATTTCCATATATAATATGTTAAATTATGTTATCAAAGAGCAAATATAGAGAATATCTGAATATGCTAAAAGGGTCTGGATCTAAAAATTATTATTATTTTTTTATTGTTGAACATAAAATTTTAAAATGATAATGTCTAGTTGAATTGGGTAAATGAGGCGGACAAACCATGATATTATTAAGTGGAAATTATTAAAATTAACCACCTAAGTTTACTAAAATTTGTTTCTAACCACATATTTTAAAATAATTATTAGTGCTAACTATAAAAATTTTATTTCAATTCCTAACTAACAAATTATATATAAACCCCTAAACAATTGCAAAAAGACTCTTAAACAATCGGCTGTACAATTATATAAAGGGGTAATTGCAATCACTCTCCGTGTATATAGTTATAATTGCACAAAAATCTGAGAATAATTGATAATAACAATAACTCCCCTTTGATCGGTTGACTAACCGTTGACCACAGTTAGTTATTAACGGTCAAAGGGGTAAAATCATCTTTTAGAAAAAAAAAAATTTTTTAAAAAAGAAAATTTAAAAAATGGACCAGATTGCCAAAAAAAAATAATAATAATTTTTTTTTCAAATTTTTTTTGTTCATCACATCAGATCTTCTTCTTCTTCCTATTTTTTTTTTCAATTTCTTTCTTCATCATTGTTTTTACTTTTCCTCCATCTTCTTCTTCTTATTCTTCTTTTTATTCTTCTTCTTCTTCTTCTTCTTTTTTCGAATTTTTTTTTATTTTCCTTCTTCTTCTTCTTTTCTTTTTTTCCAGATTTTTTTTTTATTTTTCTTTCTTCTTCTTCTTCTTCTTCTTCTTCTTCTTCTTCTTCTTCTTCTCTTCTTCTTCTTCTTCTCTTCTCTTTTTTCGGATTTTTTTTTATTCTTCTTTTTCTTCGTCTTCTTCTTTTCTTCCTTTTTTTCAGATTTTTTTATATTTTTTTCTTCCTATTCTTTCTTCTTCCTCCTCCTCCTCCTCTTCTTCTTCTTCTTCTTTTCCAGATTTTTTTTTATTTTTCTTCTTCCTCTTCTTTCTTCTTCCTCCTCCTCTTCTTCTTCTTCTTTTTTTATATTTTTTTTAAAAATTTTCTAAAAGACAATTTTACTCCTTTGACCGCTAGTGACTAACTGTGGTCAACGGTTAATCAACCGGTCAAAGGGAAGTTATTGTTATTATCAATTATTCTCAAATTTTTGTGCAATTATGCATATATACACGGGTAGTTATTGCAATTACCCCTTATATAAATAACCCTAAAAATGATCTAATATTAACAAAAAAATACCCTTTAGGCGGTTAAGTATAAAATTATAAAATTACCCTCACACACTTTAAACGTTTAGTCTCTTCATTCCACTTCCAGATTTAATTAAACCTCTCTTTTTTATCTTCAATATAATCTATTGAACCTCAGTATTTATTCATATGCTAGTCTAGAAAAATCAAATCTAGTGTTAAAGTTTGGCTTTGAGTGAGTATTTAAAGGTTCTACGTTGTGTTTTACCTTCAAAAATCAACAACAAATTTATAGGTTAGTCTTTCAGTTTAAAAATGCATTTATTTAATTTGTAATACATCATATGTTATGGGTACTTGTTGGATTGATCTATTATTTAAGTATATGTATAGATGTGAAAACCTTTATTTTTTGAATTATCAAAAGATTTCACGCTAAAAGTTAACGTGAAACATGTTAATATCTAACGTGACACCTGCTAAAATATATCATGAAACATGCAAAAATGTAATGTGAAACCTACTAAAAAGTGAAACATGCTAATATTTAACGTGAAACATGACAATACTCAACGTAAAACCTACTAACATTTGACGTAAAACCTAGAAATGGGGTTCTATTATAATTTGATATGACCACTAACAATTAAAATGAAACATATGGTTAAAAATAATATTTATATATTTAGAAGGTTATTTTTAAATTTATCCATATTATTAATAATATGGTGAATTGCACTAAAGTACCATGTATTATTATATAATTACATGTGAGTTTTACTTTAATTATACGTTAGTACTATGTTGTTAGTTGATTCAGTCAAAAGTAACAGTTTGACCAATTTTTTTAAGGCTAAAATGACATAAATATCATTATTTAAAAAATATTAAAAATAATATTAAAAACTAAATTAACAAATAAAAGAAAACATAGTAAAAAAAAAATCTTATGAAAAAAAAGAAGAAGAAGAAGACATATTCCATATTCATCTCCCATTAATGGTGTAAATCTAATCCATCTGATGGATAGCTGCTCCATTGCGATGGAGCATCTCCATCTACCAGATGGTGCTCCAAAACACAATTTGGTGGAGCTTAAAAGAGATTAAATCTCTTACTTTTTTATTTTTTAAAAAGGAAAAGATTTGAAAATTTCATATTTAAAAAAATAATATTTTTTTAATTATTTAGTTTTTAAAACTAATTTATTTTAAAAAATTTAATGTGAAGTGCATAATATGACGTGTCTTGATTAAGAATATATATTTTTTATTTTTAAAATTTTTTCACATATTAAATACCAATTTATACTTAAGTCGTTAAGACCACTACTAAGTTGACAGTTGCAAATACGGTTAAAAAGGTAATAATATATAAGTAAGATAAAATTCGTATTATATGTGTAATTATATAATAAGTTATGGTCCTTTAATACAATTCACCTATATTAATAATATATAAGAAAATGTACATAATACACGTGCTGCGTTAAATTGATGTCGATACACATCACATGTGGGTCAGTCGATAAGTTGCCGACAGTGCAATAAAATTCATTAATTTCTCTCCTTTTATGCCGAAATCTAGCAGACGTTATCTTCATTGAATCCTCCTAATAAAATTGCTTTCTCTCTCAAATAATTGTATTTGATTTTTCACCTTGTTTTTATTTAAAAAATATAAAAAATAATATTAAATAAGAAATCAATATAGCATCGATCGAAGGTTCTCAAAGGGTGATAAGTAAGAGACAATCATATAAGGCAATAAGTGAGACATCTATTAATTTTATTATTTAATTGTTATTAGACCATTTTAAGGAGAGTTAGCATAACAATATATTTGTTATTCCTTTAACTTATCGTGTGAGTGTAATTGTGTTGGTATGAATCACACGAGATTATTTTTCGGTCCTGTATATAATGTTAAATTTAATGAAAAGTTTTATGATCCTATATATTTTTATGGTGTTTGTCGACTTACAACATAAACACTGTGATAATATTCATAAAGTGTATTATATAATTCAATTATTTTTAGAGAGAATTTTAATTTAGTCTCTAACGTTTGATGAAATATCACTTTTTACTTATCTTTTCTTTTTTTATTCTCGTGGTCCTTTATATTTTTTAAATAGACCAAATTGATCATTTGACCAACTATTTAACGGTCAATAATTACTATTTAACTGTTTTGCCATTAAAAAACTAATAAAATTACAATTTTATCTTCCAATTAAAATATGACAAAAATAAATAAATAGAAGAAATGAACAAAATAATATTAAACTAAAAATTTGTTAAAAACATTTCAAATTAAATTATGTTATTAAAAAAATTAACATTTAAAAAAATAAAGAATAAAAATTGTTAAGAACTTCTAAAAAAAATAAATAAAATTGAGAATTTAAAAAATAAAAGAAACATTTTTAAAAAACACAAAAAAAAATATTTCCTTTAATTTTTTTAATGCTCTATTTATTTTATTTTATTTCTTTAACAGTTTTTAAATTTTTTTTATTATTTACTTTTCTAAATATTAAATTTTCTAATAAAATAACTTAATTTAAATATATTTTTTATAGATTTTATATTTTTAAAGTTTTTATATTTTAGTTTAATATTATTTTATTATTTTATTTATTTTTATTAAATAAAAAATTATAAGGTAAAATTGTAATTCTATTAATTAAATTTTTTAAGGATAAACTTGTATTTTAAAAAAATTTATAATAGTCGACCGTCAAATAATTAATTAAAAAATTAATTTAATTTATTTAGAAAATATGTATGACCATGCTAATAAAAAAAAGTAAAGATAAATAAAAACAATAATATTTTATCAAACATTAGGATTAAATTGAAATTTTCCCTTATTTTTATTTAAAACGTGACTGTAATGCATGAGAAGGATCCTCCATTTATTGTCTCATATAACTTTATTAGGTAGGGGACAATTATTTATTTTTTAGGATTTCCCAAAAACGTAAAGGGGACCCAAAAAAAACAATAAAGGTAAGTAAAAATTTGCTTTCTCTCTCTACCTACCTCTACAACTCTCTCTCAAAAATTGCACTAATTATGGGTCCACTGATGGACCAACAATTAAAATTTGAAAGGGAATTTAATAAAATAATTGTATTTGTTTTTAGAGTAAATAATGTCTACTTTTCTTCTAAGGTTTGACCAATTATAAACGGAGTTAATTTTTAAATTTATTAATAAATATTTTTCCTCCCGTTAATCAACTTATGAGTTTTTTTAACAAGGACATATCCTAATCAACTGTTATATTTGATTAAATTTTATTAAGAATAGTAAAGATATTTATTAATAAATAATAAAATTAACTCTGTTTATAATTAGTAAAATTTTAAAGAAGGAGATGGATGTAATTAGCGCTTAATTATTACGGTGTTCTTTTTCTTCCGCACCTATCCTGTGATGTGATGGACCCAACAGCTAAAATTAGAAAGGACTTCGGATGAGTCAGTCTGGCCTTTGATATCAAACATTTTTATTTACAGAGATCCAACATGTGCCTTCGTAATAATGTTTTGTCTCCATACATGTCCGTCGAATCATCCCATTTACTATGTTCACTATTTGACAAATGGAACCTCATGACAAAATAATTTTTTTTTTTTATCATTATTGTCTAAGAAATTAAAATAATAAAACAAAAAGGAAAACATTTAAAATTGGGGTAAAATAGGTATTCAATAATTTATAAAAAAAAATATATGCAATAAATAAACTGGGAGAATAATTTCTATAATTTTTAAGTGTTAACATTGTTAGGAATTATGCAGAATCCACACACAGCAGAATAGTTTACAATTAGTCAAACTTACACACAAAAATAAAAATATATAATAAATAAATAAGAAAACAAGACAAGAGTTTTATATAGTTTAGAAAACTTTTCTACATCCACATTCACATTCACGGAACACACATGCACTCAATTCATTCTAGCTATATCATAAAATTACAGACTCTCTTTTACCTTTAGTTTTTGTTTAAAATATTATCTTCTTATGCATGAAATACGATAATATAGATTTATAAAAAATTAGAAATAGCTAATTAATTAATGGTATTGTGGCACATGTTTATGGATTAAAGAGAAAGCATCAGAATAATTCTTTGAAAAATTAAACAAAATTTACAAAATTCAACTTGTCAATTAATTAAATTTCAATCAATAAATTATACCTAAAATATTTTCTTTCATAAAAACTTTTTTAAATGTGATAAAATTTATACATGTCATATGAATTAAATTGTCTTATTAAAAGTTGAGTTCTTATAAATCAGACACAAAAAGTTATTATAAATCAACTTTTATAAAGTTAAAGTAGAACTTCTTCAAAAAAAAAAAAAAAGTTAAAGTAGAACAAAAAGATTTATTTATTAATCATATGATGGAAAGCTGTTCTCCATATGCCATGGAAAGTGTTATAAAAACTTAATGATATTTTTATATTTTTATGAAAAGTGATATATAGTGTATAATCTTACAATTTAAAAGACTAATCTATTGAGTTATGATATATATATATATATATATATATATATAAAATTCAATTACTTTATATTTTTTTAATATGGGATCTATTAACTTCATACGTGGGTTCTCTAACAAAGACTACCGCTAAGTTAACAGTGATCAACGAGGTCAAATGTATTAATGTAAAATTAAGATAAAATTCGTACTATGCGTGTAATTATAAATAGGTCAGGGTTTAAAATGCAATTCACCTCTAATAATAATATGGGGTATTATCATTTTTCCACCCTATAATTTATGGTATTTTTTATTTTTCACTCTTTAATTTTATTTTTTCTATTTTAACCTCTTTATTTATAAAAATATCCAAAATCACACCTCTTGTTAAGTTTTTGTTTGAGTTTTAAATTTGACCATTAAATATTTAAGGGTAGAAAGGTAATTGTCATATAATAAATACCCAAAAAATTTTAAATTAAATAAAATTAATTTAAAATAAAAAAATAAAAAATTATTTTTAACTCTCTTCCCTCCTCTATCTCCTTATACTCTTCTTCTCTTTTTTTTTTATCTATCTCTCTTTCCTCTCTCTTCTTCTTCTTCTTTCACATCTTTTCTCTCTCTCTCTCTCCTCCAAACCACATTTTTTTCTCTCCTTTTTTTTATTATTTGTGGATATTTTCTTTTTTTATTTTGTTTGTTCATATATTTTTTTTTTAAAATTTAGTTAAAGATTAGGTGGAGACCAATCTCCACCGTATATCGTTTAAAGAGGGACGGTACGGTTGGATCTCCATCAGATCTAGAATTTTTCATAAAAAAAATTTATTTTTAGTTTTATTAAATTTTTATTATGTGTTTTTAATTTTTTTAATAATTTTTTTATTAAATTTATTAACTTCATCTTTTTATTAAATTTTTTTTTATATATTTTTAATTTTTTATATATGAAAATATTTAAGTATTACTTTATTTTAAAAATTGAGGGTAAAATATTTTTTTCTACTAAAATACTTATAAATCTTAATAAAAGGGGTACAAAAGAGGAAAAATAAAATTAAAAAGTAAAAAATAGAGAATATATTAAAATATAGGGTTGAAAATGATTATATACCTAATAATATATAAGAAATTTGCATAATACACGTGCCGCATGAAATTGATGCCAATCCCATCACGTGTGGAGTAATTCTAGTTTTATAAAAAGTGCAAGCATTTGGAAGCATTTGGAAGTCATAATATTTCAAGTTTAAGTTGATAAATTAAAAAATAAATAAATAGAATTATTAAAATAATTCTAGTATTCAAATTATTTTTTTAGATGTTTTTATTTTTATAAGTGTAATTTATTAAAATTATTATTATATGAAATTTTTTAATCAAATTTATTGAAATTACTCTATGAACCTTAATATAAATAATCTCTCATTTGAGAATCACAGACAAATAAAATATAAGTGTAAACTCTCTTTTATTCACCACATCTATATTTTAATAAAATTTAATTATAATATTTTTTTTGAATAATAAACAGTGAAATTATTTTGAAAAGTATTTTAAAAATCCAAAATATATTTTTTCCTTGACTTCTCCTATGTTACTCCTTTCTATATTTTCAATTTTTTTTTTCTGAATTATATTTCCTTAAAATTCATTAAATTCCTCATGTGTTCTGAAATATAAAACGATCTACAAAACTTTATCTTTTAGTAATGTTCTAATTAATCACGATCATGGTGGTGATAGTTAAACTTCCAAGTCTAATAATTATTTTTATTTTATATTTATTATGGCATTAGATTATATTAGTCTTTATTAATTAATATTAGATTTATCTTAGTGATTATATTTATTTTTACAGTATTTCATTATTATTAAGTTAGTTCACAGTACCTATAAGTATGAATATATTATTTCTGTTTAATTTAATTAGATTTAATATTACAATTCATATTATATTCCTCCTCCAATTTATGTATATGAGTGTGTTTAAGTTAATGTGAATCATACGAGATTATTTTTCCATCCTATAGTCTATTTTGTTGAATATAATTAATTATAAATTATTATTATTTTTTTTAGAAAGGAAATTGCATTAAAAACCTCCAGAGGAGGGAACAGAACTACAATCCTGGACAGCTAGCTTAGAAAGCCAAACTGGAAATAAAGCATTCCAATAGCTGGAAGCTTTACAAGAAACAGCCCTCCTGGCCAAAGAATGAGCAACATGATTACACTGCCTAGGCACAAAATTGAAATTACTAACAGCAAAAACAGAGCTGAAGGCAAGAATATCCTGCACCACTAAATCAATATCAGCTTTAGAAAGAGAAGAGTCATTACACAAGGCAACAACTGAAAAAAAACCCCTAAAACCTGCAAGCAAAACACCTTCAAAAATGGCGCGCGCTTCAGCCACTTCCACAGAAAAAAGAAAGGGAAAAACAAGGCAGAGGCACAAACAATACTACCATTAAATTATTATTGTTGGAGATAGGTAAGATAAATTAAAATAATATGCTGATATTATTTCAGGCTTAGTATGTGTTGTAAAAAGATACGGTAGCAGATATAAGACAAAAATGATTGATATGCTTTCTGAAATATAATTAATATGAATATAATAGAGAGAAAACGATAAAACATTAATCACAACGATACACCATTTAATTGTTTTTAGGGCGAATTGTAATAGATACTCTAATGTTTATTCATATTACAATGAAATTATGAGTTTAATCTTAATTATATATTTGTACTATTAACTAACTAGTTGACCGTTAGAGTTGACGATCAACCAATAGTTAAAGGGTAATGTGGTAATTTTCACCTTAATTTTTTTAAATAATAAAAAATTTATTCAAAATTATAACAAAATTAAATAAATCACCGTACATCAATCTTGATAAACAGTGAAGATTCATTTTTTAAAAAATTAATTTTTATTTCATTCTTTATTTAATTTAATTTTTTAAGTAGGGATAATTATGTCATTCCATCCATAGACAGGGTCTCCGAGAAAGTTGGTTTTATATGTTTTAAGGTAACAAACAAACTGACCACATTCTGCAGACAACTTGGACATTCCTAAAATAGAAAAAAGCAAGAAGAATGTCTAAGGGACTATAAATAAGGTTATTTATAGAGAATAAAAGTATGCTATTTAATATATTCACAATTCTGAAAACTCTTAGAATCAATCCATTAACTCTTCCATTACTCTGTACCTGACTTGATTGTCGGAGGTCAATAACTGTCTAAAGTCTGGCACCCTTCACCGATCTTTCTTTATCTTATAAGATATTTACTTCACAACCAGTGTTCGCCAGGTTCTTATCACAGCCGAGAACCTTCTCACAGGATTCAGAGAGACAAATACCACATTATCAACTCAACTGCCCACTAGACTTTCTTACGTGGTGTAGTTGACTATTGTTAACCACCTAGTCCATTTTTTACATCCAGAATTATCAATCCACCAATAACTTCGAGTTGAATAATCAATTGATTATACATCTTTCTCTTTTATCAACTTTTTTTAATCCATTTTCTCAACTTCTTCAGAGAAGTCATAAAAGTGCAAGTAGAAAGGTCATGTTAATACAGCCCCCCCCCCCCCCCCCCCCCCCTTTTTTTTTTTTTCTTATTTTAAGCAACACATTCCCATTTTTTAAATTCAGAATACATATTATATAGTTCAAATTACATTATTTATATTATGAATAACTTTATGTTAGGAAATTGTATGTGGAAGCAATATAACCGCAACTAAAGTAAAGATTTGAGAAAGGTGGAGAAGAACTGGAGACACAGTATTTACGTGGTAAAACCCCTAATTAATTTGAAGGAAACATCCACGGGCAAAGATAGAAAGACTTTATTAGACCCAAAAATAATTACAACCTCTCTCTAATTTTCTAGGAGAGAACAATCTTACAAGAGAAGAAAATACACTTAAGGGAGAAGAGAAGACTTGATTTTGGGATGATTTACAAATGAATGAGGGGGGCTATTTATAGGAAAATTTCGGGTACTATTCACCGGGTACTGTTCACGCGTACGGTACTGTTCACGTATACGGTCAACACTGTTGACGTCACTGCTTACGTCATGTTCACTGTGACGTCATTGCTTACGTCACTGTGACGTCATTGCTTACGTTACTGTGTGTACTGTAGCACTGGGTTAGCCCGATACTATTCATTCACCCGTACTATTCCTATTGGGTCAGCCCAATACTATTTGGGCTACTACCCACCCTTCTGGGCCTCATTTTGGGCCTGAAAAATTATCTTCACTATTTAACACTTTATAATCCAAAAGACTAGCGTCACTTAATATATATACCCTCCTATTATTTTATATTTCTCATCTTCTCTATTAACGTCATCATACCGTGAGTTCTCTATCAATCTCGATATAAATTGGAGATCCTAAAAATATAATATATATAAATTGGTCCCCTTACCTAATAAAGTTGAAGTATGAGACCATGTACCTAGACTTAAAATCCGTCCAGACTCCAGACTGCCCATGCAGGCTGCCCATGCTACATATAGGATCATAAATTTTTTTATTAAATTCAATATTATTTGCAAGATAAAAAAAAAATAATCTCATGTGATTCACACTCATGACACAGATTAATTGAAGCAGTAGAAGAATATAAATTATAATACTAACTCTATTTAAACTAACCTAATAATAATAATAAAATAATAGAATTGATCGATCATCTTGTATAACTATCTCTAATTATCACCCCGTAAAAAGTTTCGAATGATACTATATCGATGTCTCACTTGTTATCTCATACATTTTATCTTACCAATTTATAGTAATTTTAAATTAACATTATCTCTCTTATCACTTATCACCCGATAAATATAATTACGAGACTTGATTTAATTTAATCTAACATTATCTCAACAATTCTCTCTAAAAAATTTCATTAATTATGTGGTCCAATGATGGACCCAACAATTAAAATTAGAAAGGGACTTCAATAAAATAATAATATCAGAGATCCAATATGTGCCTTAATTTTTGTTCAATTTATGTGGTCCGAAATGGTTGGTGTTAATAGACTCTGAGAGTAATCTCATATGCTTGTTAATAAAATAATAATAGGTTTGAGTAATCAATTATTGGTGTTCTTTCGAATTTGGCGTCACATGCGTTCTCCTAATTGAATAATCAATTATTGGTAGATTTTGTTGGATTGTTGGTCGAACTCGTGATTCTTATTTCTTACATATTATTCATTTCCAGATTTCGTTTTGATTTTTATTGATTTGTTGGATTGACGTTGGTTAATTCAAGTGTCACCCCATAATACTTAAAATCAAATAAAAAAAAATTCATCTAATCGCACATTAAATATCTAACTTTTTTTTTAAAAAGAACTTTACATATATTATCCAGAAACAGAAGAAGCTACATCAATCTCAGTAAAATTAAGCAACCAACTGAGAAAACCTCCCTAAAAAACAGAGGAGGAGTTGAAATCCAGGACCCATTTAGCTAAGTTATGGGCAACACTATTACAGCTTCTACTAGCAAAAGAGAGGGAAACAACATTAAAAGAAACTAAACAAACTCTAACATTCTAAATAATAGCTCCAAGCTCACTACGAACACAATTATCAGCACAACACAAAGAAACCACATTCTTCGCATCAGATTCCACATAAAGAGGAGTAAAGCCCCTACTAGAAGCCAGCTCAATCCCTTCCAATATTGCTTTAGCCTCAACAATTTCAACATCAATAACATTTCTAAAAATTAAACCAACAGCCATCAATATAGAGCCACCCACCTAACTTCATCTTCATAATTTAAATTAAATAAAAATAAAAACTTCATCACCCATCAAATACCTAATTTCATTACTTAAAATAAATAAATTTAATTGAAGAGAAAATTAATTTTTATTAAATAAATAAAATAACTAAATAATAAATAATAAAATATATACGAGGGACATTTTAAACTTTTTACAGGAAAAGATAGTCAACCGTTAATTTTAATTATTGACCATTAATGATTGGGGATGTTTGTGTCAATTTTAATAAAAGGTCCATATACGTATAATTAGATTTAAATTCAGGAATATCTATACAATTATCCCTATATATTTATAACTTCTCATAAAAATGTCACAAGTTTGATCATGTGCGTACAAATGACGTATCTTTTTCCTATTCTTTATTGTATGCATTTAAAAATATTATGTTTTGATTAGTTGATTATATGGCAGGTACAAATATTATCTTCTAATGTATGAAATATGATAAATGTAACCCGTCAATGGCGGTAGGCATAGATCAATGTAAAATCAAATATAGCTAATTAATTAATTTTAGTTAATTTTATTATGTGTCCTAAGACTTGAAGATTAAAAAAATTATATTTATTTATCAAAATATAATTATATATATTATTTATTTAAAAATTTTGTTTTTTATTGCTGTTTTTGTTTTTTGTTTTTCCAATTTATATTATACAAACTACACTTTTTAGAAATCAAATCGTATATTCAGAAACACAATTTTGTCAATATTGTAGCCACCTAATTTTCTTTAAAATAATATTTAAATTTAAAAGACGTTTAAAAATAATTTTAAAAAAATTTACAAAATTCGACTTGTCATTTAATTAAATTTAAGTCAATAAATTATACTTAACATATTTTCTTTCAAAAAAACTTTTTTAAATGTGATGCCTTTCCAAATTTATACATGTCATATAAATTAAGTTTTCTTATTAAAAGTTGAGTTATAATAAATCAGGCATACAAAGTTATTATAAATTAACTTTTATAAAGTTAAAGGAGAACAAAAAGATTTATTAATTAATTATCTGATGGAGAGCTGCTTCATCACTGATGAAGCTTCTTCATATGCAGTGGAGGATGCTATGATGCTATGGAACACCATATGGTGCAGCTTGGAAGAGAATTGGAAATAAAATTAAGGTGTAGTGGATGATATGGCGTGTTCTGATTGGATATATAATATTTTTATTTTTTAAAATCTTTTTATATATAAAAGAACAATTTATCTTTAAACCGATAAGATTGTTAAGTTTCCACACTTAGTGCTTATAATACTTTTATGAAAAGTGTTATAAACAATAGATAGATTTATAATCCAAAAGACTAATCTATTGTGTTATAAGATTCTTTTAATATATATATCATTCTATTACTTTATATTTTTTAATATGGGATTCATCCCATATTCTATTAGTTTTATATGTGAATTCTCTAACAAAAACTATTGTTAAGTTAACAGTAATCAACGCGGTTAAATAGATTAATATGTAATTAAGATAAATTCATATTATGCATGTAATTATAAAATAAGTTAGGGTTTTTAGTGCAATTCGCCTCTAATAATAATATATAAGAAAATCTACATAATACACGTGCTGCACGAAAATGACGCCAATCACATCACGTGTCAGTTTTCTGCCGGCAGTGATGGACAAATGAAAATGTGTTTCACAAATAATTGTATTTGTTTTTACACATTAATCCATCACGCCTACCTCTCTCATATTTGATGAACCTCTCTCATATTTGATGAATTACAATCGGATTCAACTTTTAAGTTATTTTGAGTTTATTAGTAATAAAAAAAAAAAATTTTAAGTTTATTGATAAAAATCTCTCATAATCAACTGTTATATTTGATCAAATTTTATTAAAGATAGAAAAAATATTTATCGATAAATGATAAAACTGACTCCGTTTATAGTTAATAAAACTTTAGGATAAATCGATACAATTAGCTCTTATTTATAATGTTTTGTTTTTCTTCCACACCTATCCAGTGATGGACCTAACAATTAAAATTAGAAAGGGACTTCAATAAAATAATAATAGCGCAGACCCAGTGATAGGATGAGTCTGTCTGGCCTTTGATATCAAACATTTTTATATATAGAGATCCAACATGTGCCTTTATAATAATGTTTTATCTCCTCACTCTACAAACATGTCCCTCGAGTCATCCCATTTATTATTTGCGCAGATCCATTCCTATTACCTACCACTACCACTTTTGGAACCTCATGACAAAATAATTACTATTTACTACCACTATCGACTATCAAGTATAAGAAATTAAAATAAGAAAACAAAAAGAAAAACATTTAAAATAAGTATTTAATCATTTACTAGAAAAAATATATATAATAAATGAGCTGGGACAATAATTTTTACAATTTTTAAGTGTTAACACGTGTCCTAAAATTACAGATTAAGAATATTACCCTTAAAAAAATAGTTTAATTTGTTAATTTTTATTTAGCTTAACACCAACCAACCAATTAGACTGGGCAAAGTTAATATTGAGTTTTGACTCGTATTCATAGAATGTGCACTCGTAATTAACTGATACGACAGTATAGTAAATGATGTTCAATTAAAATGATTTAAAAATTAGTGGAAAGAACAGATCAAGGCGAAACAACGGTGCAAACGGTACAGCAAAAGGAGGTTGGACGGAGCCAGTCCTACAAGCCTTAAACTGTGCGATTTGAGTCAGTGGTTGCACTGTAGGTCGCGCAACAACAATTGGAATATAGGAAGTGTCTTTTTTGGGATTTTCTAGGTTTATGAGGTCTGGTTATTTTAGAAAGTGTATTGTTTCGGAACTTTCTATTTCTAATAGATTTCTAAGAATATGGTTGGTTTATGAAGTGTCTTGTTTATGAACTTTCATAAATATATATAAATACGAAGCATTTAATATAACATTCATAAATAATCTTTTGAGCTAATTGTATCGATATTCCTTGAGCTTTTATCAACTATAAGCGGAGTCAACTTTATCATTTATTGACAAACTCCTTCCCCGTCCTTAGTAAAATTTGGTCAAATATAACAGTTGATTGAGGGCAGAGGGGGTCTTTGTCAAAAAACCTAAAAATTAATTAACGGGAGGTGAGATCTTTATCAATAAATTCAAAAATTAATTCCGCCTATAATTAAGCAAACCTCATAAGAGATATGTATTATTTGCTCTAATCTCTTCTATATTTACTTTTCAATTTTCATTACTAATTAATGGGACACAAAAAAAAATAATAATTATATTTTATTATTATTACGACACCTCGAAAATCTGAAAATTTTATCTGTTCTACTTTTAATTTTAGGGATTCATAAGTTGTCTTAAATGGAGGTCAGGTACCAGTTGTATGATTGTATCTTTTCTTGTTTTTAATCGAAGTTCACAGTTTTTTGCGTTAAAAAAATAATAATAATATTCTGGATTAAAGATCGCACACCTGTTCAATTGATCATCCAGCTACTCGGTTATTTTATTTATTGGCTGATTGATACTCTACATGTTCTCTCACAATTGGTTCTTATATGTATTAAATGAGGAATCTGAAGCCAATCAGTAAAGTGATGACAACCAAGAGGCCAAGTGGAACAAAAAACATTTACTTATTGTGGCTCGGTTTTGTGTCGTATGAGTATGTCCAATATTTGGATAGTATGAGATTGTTTATATTTTAATTTAAATAAATGTTTAATTACTCAAATACCCATGTCCAATAAAATTAAGAGGAGTTTTACCTAAATTCAAAACTAGATTTTTTTTTTTTTTTTAAGATTAGGTCTAAGAAGATCTGTATTAAAATAAGGAATCTGAAGCCAGTCTATAAAGTATTTATTTACATGAAATACCTTTAGCTATTGTTTAAAACTTTATAAGGTCATATATATATATATATATATATATATATATATATATATATATATATATATATACCATTTCTCATAACCATAAAAAATATCACAATCATAAAATTTTTATATATTCCTCGTGTCCGTATAAATAGAGTAAATAATGTCTATTTCTCCTAAAGTTTGTTTAATTACAGACGGAGTCAATTTTTAGATTTATTGACAAAGACCTCCATTTTTTTTAATTTTTCTCAATTACTAGTAGAGTCAACTTTTAGCCAATTCTTCAGTTTTTTGACAAAGACCTCTATTGGTCAACTGTTACATTTAACCAAATTTTACTAAGGGCAGGGGAGATATTTATCAATAAACGATAAAGTTAACTCCGCTTGTAGTTAGCTAAAACTCAGGAGAGGTCCATACAATTAGCTCGTATAGATAATATATGTTTTTCCAATTCTTTTTTTATAAGCATTCAAAAATATTATCTTCTGATGCATGACATACGATAAACGTGGGCAGTCAATATGGTGGTAGGTATAGATCTAAAATCACATGTGTTCTACAAAATGATTTTGCCAGTTGCCACGTAAATCTTTTTAAAAATATTTAAATTTGTGGGTGGTAAAGTCTGTCAGCCACTTAGAATATTTAAAAGATGTTAAAAAATAATTTAAAATAAATTTTATAAAATTCGACCTGTCATTTTTATACGTAAAATGTTTTCAATATATAAAAAAAATTGTATTGTGGCATATGTTTATGGATTAGAGAGAAAGCATAATAATAATAATATATTATTATTATGTGGCCTACGACTTGAAGATTTAAAAAAAAAATTACATTTATTTTTTAATATATAAAATAATTTATTACAAGATAATTTTGGCCTAATAGTTTATCCCTTATACTTACACGATTACGTTATTAAGCTTATGAGTTCGAATCATATCTCATCTTCCTAATTTTGAATTAATTATAATAACTATATATATATATATATATATATATATATATATATATATATATATATATCTCGACAATAATAATTACTCGTGAACCATTTACAAATACTTTCCCACATGTCTACTGTTGTTTTTGTTTTTGTTCTTTTTTTTTTTTCAATGTATATGTACAACGGAATCAAATCGTATGTGTTCAACAAAACGATTTTGTCAGGACTGTCGCAACCTAATTTTTTCTTTAAAAAAATATTTAAATTTGTGGCCGGCAGAGTCTGTCAGCCATTTCCCAGAATTTAAACAAAATTTTTATTTCTCAAAAAAAAACAAACAAAATTTTTAAAAAATTCGAGTTGTCATTTAATTAAATTTAAATCAACAAATTATACCTAAAATATTTTCTTTCAAATTTTGTTTTAAATGTGATATCTATCCAAATTTATACATGTTATATAAATTAAATTGTCTTATTAAATGTTTCAAAAAAAAAATTGTCTTATTAAAAGTTGAGTTATTATAAATCAGGCACAAAAATAATCTCACTAATAATAATAAGAACAATAATAAGGACGAGGACAACAACAACAATAATAATAATAATAATTCAAAATGTTAAACTAAATGAAATAATTGAATGTTGAATAATAAAATTTTTAACAATGCATGTATGTGTTAGGAATTTAACCAAATTTCTCTGTGCAGCGGAAATAATAATCTGAATGTGAACACAAACAAATACGAAGCACACGCAAAAGAAGCACAAAGAATAATACAAAAAGTTTTACGTGTTTCGACAATTAAACTAATTCCAATATCCACGGAGTGCACCTGCACTCAATCCACTATGAAAGAACTATTACAAAGACACACACGAAAAATGCTCACACTGTTTTTTTTTTCTCTACGTGTGTTTGTACTCTCTGCTTTCTCACTCTTTTTATCTTTTCTTTCATGTATAAAATCCTCATATAACATGTGCGTTTATATTGGAAAACTAGGGCAACGACCTAGGAAAGACTTCCTAAACAGGTCAGATTTTAGATTCAAAACGGAATCCTAAAGGAATTAGGTTCCTTGTTGCGACCAACGGCGAGACCATTAGTAGCATTTGGCGTGACCAATGGTAGATTCTAGTGTGAGTAGCATCCTCTAACTTGTGCACCTCTCTGCCTCTAGATACGAAACTGAACTTCTATCTTGATTCAAGCTTCACAAAACCTAACAATCTCCCACTTGAAGATTGAAACATGAAGAAACATTCTCCTCTGATGATCAACGGAAACGACACGCTTAAACAACCTGTCTTCACCCTCGAAGACCCACTAAAACTGCCCTCAGCGTTAGTTCCTCAGCCGTGACTGGCTTGGTTAATGAGCGATTGTGAGTAGTAAATGCGAGCCTCCAACCCAGGTTCTTGCTTGCAATTTTCCTTCACCGCAAGCTCTCACTCAGTTGCATAATTCCCCTGACCTGCCTTATTACAGCATTTAGGTTTTATCTTGTTACCTGATCTTGTGACCCCCTACTTGCGTTAATATCTGGGGGGTGATTCGCAACCTCTAACATGACCTAATCTCGCGGGCCCTTGCTCGCACCGATCTCTGGTGGTTGACTCGCACGATCGCTGACATGTCTTTATCTGTCAGCCCCCTATTTGTGAGATACCTTGGACTTTGTCTTCTAACCTTTTCTTCCAACCCCATTGGTTGAAGATTTTTTTAGAGTTCTGCCAATTTGTTGAAAACTTACCCCTTTATGTTTTCCCAAACTGCTACTCTTACGCAGATCATTGTCACCTGACTTCTAACCTGCCTGCTTCTCATCTAAAACCATAATCTTTGACCTCTTGACATTTATATGCCCAAGCAATCGATGTCGCAGATTCAGATCTAACTTATTCCATTCTTCGTCTTTCATGGCTTTTGGCTTCATATAAATCAGTGGCAAATACAGGTCCTTCTGGTACAAATAATCCTCCATCTGCATCCTCCACAAATTGAAATTCTCACCATTGAATTTCTCAACATGTAAAACTCTCTCTCCGATTTCATTACTCCTGTTGAAATTGAGAATGCTGAACACGAATAATAATTATTAAGAGACAAAACATTTTACGTGGTTCGACAATTAAACTGATTCATACATCAACGTAGCACCTGCATTCAATCCACTACGAAAGAACTATTATAAAGACATACACGAAAAATGCTCACACTATTTTTCTTCTCTACGTGTGTTTTGTACTCTCTGCTCTCTCACTATTTCTCTTCACTCATGTATAAAACCCTCACATAACATGGGTAATTATATTGGAAAACTAGAGCAAAACAACTAAGAAACACTTCCTTAACTGGTCAGATTTTAAACTCAAAACAGAATCCTAAAGGAATAAGGTTTTTCGATTGCGATCAACGACACGACCATTGGTATCATCTGGCACGACCAATGGTAGCATCTGGCGCTAGTAGCATCTCCTAACCCGCGCTCTTCTCCACCCTTGCATGCGAAACTAAACTTCTATCTTGATTCAAGTTTCACAACACCCAACAATATAGATATAAAAATTGGGATCCATGAGATTAATAATATTAATCAATAAAATATAAATGTCAAAATCTAAATATGAAAATTTTATTGTTTCAATTATATAAGGTTTTAAGTCTCCTATTGATTGCACATACACTCTTAGTTGAAGTGTTAGTGCACTTTCTCTTCACTTATGTGATAAGGGTTCAAATCTCACTATTGTCAATAAATAAACAATGTGTGGGGAGACATTTCCTCATAGTGTATGAGTTAATTTCTAGCCGTGTTTATAGTAGCTTATCTCGTTAGGTCTCGGTAGACTCAACCGGTGTATTTCAATTTATGGTTAGTTTTGACAGTTTTTAGAAACTGTCAAAGACTATCAACTTGTCTACAACTCTTTACAATTTTTTTAAAACGGGAAAATTTTTGTATTACCGCATTCCACATTTAAAAATTTTGAATTCCCACCATTAATATTTTAAATTTTGAATTTCCTCCGTTTTCACCTTTTAGAGTCTGTTTGTTTGATGGGATAAAAACATGATTGGACTAATTTTAATCTAATTTTATATTTGGACATGTGCAATCCTAACCATCTCACCTTATCCCATTTTAGTGGGACAATTTTGTTCTATCTCTTCTTTTCCTTTTTCTTTTTTTAATATAATATAATATTTAATATAAATAATTTTATTTTATTTTATTTAAAATTAATTTTAAATAGTTTTATTTATTTTAAAAAATAATTTAATTTTTTTGAAACAATGTTTAATTTTATTCAAAAAATATTTTTTTAACTAAATTTAATTTAATAGTTTTATTTTTATTTAATTTAAAATCACCTTACTTTATTTAAAATAATTTTATTTATTTTAAAAAATAAAATATTTGTTTATTCAAAAATATATTTTATAATTAAATTAAATTTAAATATATTTTTTATTTGATTTAAAATTAATTTATTTTTATTTAAGTTAAAATAAATTTAATTTACTTTAAAATAATTTTTTTTATGTGAAAATTAATTTAATCTATTATGATTTTATCCCATCCTACACTACACCAAACAAGATACAATACTATTTTTAATCCAATCCATACTACACCAAATATATCACAATACTAATTTAGTCTAGTCCAGTCCAATCCAATTCTATCCTATCCTATAAAAATAGTCCAATCTAATCCCGCGCACCAAACTCACCCTTAGTCTATAAAAATGCAACTTCTCATTTATAATTTAAACACTATACTGTCTTGAAATTTAGTTATTAATTAGATTATTATTTTTTTTATTTTCTTCATATTATCCTTTTTTTTTAAATATGGAGATGCTAAGGTAAGGAGGACACCAAGAGATGACGGCACAACCACCTTCAAATCATGCAAATCGAAGCCCATTTTGCTACTTCGATGAGTTAGAAGTGATGTAATTTATTAATTAGTTCAAATCATGCAATTTTACCGTATTATGCTTTTATTTCTAATCAAGCCCAAGGAGATGTTTGTACTCTTGATTAGGCTTGGCCCTAGTTTCGGAACCGACGGTTCTGATTCTGTTTTTGGTCTAACCGAAACTGGAACCATAGAGGTCCTGGTCTCGGTTCCGGTTAGAACCGGAGAAGGAACCGTGGTTATGGTTCCTCTTCCGGTTTTAGGGAATCGTCAGTTCTTAACCGGGAACCGGCCCAGTATTTAAAAAAAACAAAAAAAAATTAAGTACAAGTACTAGTGAACTATTCTTGGCAAATCCTTACAAATCCTTATATATATATATAGAGACTTTTTATTTATTTTTTTAAGGGATAACTCCAATTTAGTCCCTACTTTTTAATGAAACATCACTTTATTACATACATTTCCTTTTTTGGTTCACGTGGTCCCTGACATTTCCTAAATAGATCAAATTGGGCCTTCTTACCAACTTTTTAATTGTCAATCATCACAAAATTTTTTAAAAGACAATTGTATCCTTAAAGAATTAAATTAATAGAATTATAGTTTTACCATTTAATTAAATAGAAAAAATTAATAAAATAATATTAAACTAAATTATAAAAACTTAAAAATATTCAAATTAAGTTATTTTATTAGGAAAAATTAACATTTACAAAATTAAAGAATAAAATTAAAAAAATGGAGAATTAAAAAAATTTTAATTCTCAATTTTATATATTTTATTTTATTTTTTTAGCAATTTTCAACCTTTTTTATTCTTTATTTTTTAAATATTAATTTTTTTTAATAACATAATTTAATTTGATTATTTTTAATAAGTTTTATATTTTTATGTTTTTATAATTTAATTTAATATTATTGCATTCATTTTTCTATTTATTTATTTTTATTATATTTTAATTGGAATGTCAAATTATAATTTTATTAATTCTTCAAGGGCAAAACTGTTAAATAGTAATAGTGACTGTCAAATAGTTGGTCAAATAACCAATTTGATCTATTTATGAAATGTCAGGAATCACGCGAATCTAAAAAAGAAAACGTAAATAAAAACGTATTGTTTCATTAAAAAGTATGAACTAAATTAAAGTTTTGCCTTTTTTAAATCCAAAACGATCGAAAGGCTGAGTCTCTCGCTATATAAGGCACCTTGAGGAGTGTTGTTAGTTGCAAGACAGAGTCTGATCTCTTATAATTAAGTCTCTTCATCTTCAACAAAACAATTTAAACAATGGCAGAGGCATCCCCTTTTCTTGCATCAAAGAGGTTCGTTTGAATTTTCCATCCTTAGATTCATTTACAGTACTTTCTATGTATATATATAACCATTAAATTGTATTTTCCATCGATAGATGATGTGTGTGTGTGTGTTTGTGTGCTCATCAGATATGCAGTGGTTACTGGAGGAAACAAGGGGATCGGGTTCGAAATATGTAGGCAGTTGGCTTCGAAGGGAATCATGGTGGTGGTAACAGCCAGAAATGAGAAAAGAGGTCTTCAAGCTGTTGATAATCTCATAAAAGAATATGGTCTCTCTCCTCATCTTTTAGTGTTCCATCAACTAGATGTCACAGACTCTGCTAGTGCAGCTTCTTTGGCTGATTTTATTAAGACACAGTTTGGCAAGCTTGATATATTGGTATGTATTCATTTAATTATTTAATGGTGTTTGTATCTTCAAGACATAACTTAAATGGTCATGCATGCAGGTGAACAATGCTGCTACTCTTGGAGCTAGTGCACACAGTGATGCTTTTCTAAGTGCTGTTCAAGAGTCTGGTGGTTGGGTACGTAATTCTATAACTGGTTTTCTGGATATTAATTGGATTCATAATTTTTTGACGATTTGATCTCTATTATCAAATACATAATACCCTATATTTATATATCAGTATGAGCTAGAGGGAACAGGTGTAGACATGAACGAATATTTTGTTCAAACATATGAGACAGCAGAAGAATGTCTGAATACAAACTACCATGGTTATAAGAGAATGGTCGAAGCACTAGTTCCCGTCCTCCAATTATCTGATTCACCAAGGATTGTCAATGTCTCCTCTTTTCTAGGCATGTTGAAGGTAAGCAATGTCTCCTCTTTCCTATTATCATTATTGAATTGAATTACTCTCAATGTTCAATGTCCAACTTCTCAAGAGTCTTTTTTTTTTTTTTTTTTTTTGTTGGGTTAGTATATGCCAAACGAGAAGATTAGAGCAGTGTTGAACGATGTCGAAAGCCTAACAGAAGAGAAAATTGATGAGATATGGAAAAAGCTCTTCCAGGATGTGAAAGATGGAAAATCGCTTGAAAAAGAGGGGTGGCCTCAATATCTATCAGCATACATGCTTTCAAAAATGTCAATCAATTCCTACACGAGAATTGTGGCCAAGAAATACCCAACTATGATGGTCAACTGTGTAGATCCTGGCTTTGTCAAGACTGATATAAATTGCAATGCTGGCACCATGACTGTTAATGAAGGAGGTGAACGTCCTGTCAAGGTGGCATTGTTACCACATGGAAGCTCTACTGGTCTCTTCTATCGTGATAATCAAGTTTCAAGCTTTTGATTATTCAATTAATCTGGGATTTTGATGGGTTTTTATATATTTCCAATAACATATATATTTGGAGAGATCCATATATATATATTTGATTTATCAAATAAATTAATGTATTGCCGACTACTGGTCTCTTTAATGAATCATATATATATGTTGTCAACTTCACTTTCATTTTATCCTATTAATATCAAAGCTTTTTTTAATGTTTATTTTATGAGTAAAGAAAACTATAAATAGCTTGTAAAGGTTGTATTCTTATATAATAAAGTGATTGGAAGATGACAAAACTAGAGGTAGCTTGGTAGTGAACTATGAACCCCTCACACTTGGGTTAAAGTCATATTTCTTCCTCTAAATTCTAAATTTTTGTTTTTCTAAATAAGTGATTGGGACATTTAATTCCCATACAAAATTATTTTGGACATGTTTGCTAATTATAAATTCTAACAAGGGAAAAAAACATGTTTAACTTCCAATGAATCTCAATGTTGACCCATACACAACTTGTGAATTAAATTATTAGTTCAATCTAAGAACTAAATTCCATTTCTTAATAAAAGAAATAAATTTTCTATTTTTACCTAAAATACCCTCAATTATTTTTTGTTCTAGTAACCCTTCAAGGATCTTTTAGAAATTAAAAGGTTTTCGTTTTTAAATCTCAAAAGTTCTATTATAAATACTGAAATAAAATTTCATAATTTATTTTGCGATCCTACAAATGGTATTATTTAAAACTGTGCCGTTTTACTTTAACTATAGTTTGAGATAACTAAACCTTGGTTACCCGCACTGATTGTCTCTCCAGGTTAGCAAACACGATATTTTTCTTTCTTCTCTAACAGTAACACATTTGACTTCTTCGATTTGCAGCTGAGCTCTCTCTCAAACCAGAACCTAGGTCTACAGCGATCTGACCTTCTTCTCTCAGATCTGAAGCCAGGAGCACAGATCGTTCAAGATTTTCTTCTTCCAGATCAGAACATAGAACTATAGAGAAGATCTATGTTCAGTAAGAAGCAGCACGAAGAGAGCAAGATACAGCAAAGGTGAGAAATTATTTTCCTAGTAAACAAACAAGTATATGTAAAATAATTTCTCTCTGTATTTCTATTTTCATTTGCTGAATGTATTTTGATTTTTCATTTCTTGATTCAAATAGATTACAAAGCTGTTCTATTTATATACATGATCTAGACAAATAATGAGCTGGAAAGTTTGTTAGAAAATAACAACCCTAACAAACTTTCTCCCGCCTAGACTAACTAATCTAACAACCTCTGCTGACTGGACCCTAACCATGATCATCACTGTGATGATCATGATTACTAATAATGGGTTCTGCTTTGTATGGATTGTTAGATTCTTCTTGCTGTTCACCAAGTGTTTGACATAAGTCCTCAATAGATTCCCTTTGCTGTAAACCACAGCTGACTGGTTGTGTTGTACTAACATCCCCCCTCAAACTGAGTGGGGAGACAGCCACAGTCAGTTTGTTGCGAAGATAACAGAATCTGGGAGTAGGCAAGGCTTTGGTGAACACATCAGCCAGCTGATCAAGTGAGGGAACATGACTGATTTGGATAGCTCCTTGAGCAACCTTATCACGAACAAAGTAGAGATCAAGTTCAATGTGTTTAGTACGAGCATGTAGGACAGGATTCTTAGACATAGCAATAGTAGAGAGATTATCACACCACACTGTAGGCACAACAGATTGAGAGATGTGTAGCTCACAGAGCAGAGATTGCAACCAAGTAATCTCAGCAACAACCGAAGCAAGACTTCGATATTCAGCTTCAGTAGATGACCGAGAAATAGTATGCTGCTTTTTAGCACTCCAAGCTACTAGATTAGGACCAAGAAAGATGCAAAAACCACTAGTAGACTTACGGTCATCAGGATTGGAGGCCCAATCTGCATCAGAATAGGCAACTAGAGCAAGAGAAGCTGAGGCAGCCTTAGTAACCTGTAACCCAACAGTAGTAGTACCCTGTAAATATCGTAGGATCCTTTTGACAGCCTTCCAATGCTCATCCAAAGGATGCTGCATGAACTGACAAACACGATTCACAGCATAGGAAATATCTGGGCGAGTAATAGTAGCATATTGAAGAGCCCCCACCACAGAACGATACTCAGTAGAATTAGAGAGAGGAGAGCCCTGGTAGGCAGATAATGAGTGACCAACAGAAGAAACCATAGGTGAGGGATAAGGTTTAGCAACTGTCATGCCCACTCTAGCTAAGAGATCAGTAATATACTTTCGTTGAGAAAGATGTAAACCAGTAGGTGAATGTGACACTTCTATGCCCAGAAAATAGCTCAGCTGACCTAAGTCCTTGAGAGCAAATGACCTGTTTAACTGCACTACAATCCGATCAATGAGCTGAGGATCACTGCCTGTGATGATAATATCATCAACATACACCAAGATGTAGGTGCACTGAGTAGAATCAAATCTGCAGAATAAGGAACTGTCAGCCTTAGAAGGAATAAAACCTAGCTGAACCAAAGCCAACTTTAATTTTTCAAACCAAGCCCTAGGAGCCTGTTTCAACCCATAGAGAGCCTTGTGAAGCTTGCAAACCAGAGTAGAATCAGCTGCTACAAACCCAGGAGGCTGCTGCATATACATGTCTTCGGTCACAACACCATTTAAAAAGGCATTATTCACATCTAATTGCCTTAGAGACCAGCCCCTAGAAACAGCAATAGATAAAATTACTCGAATAGTAGTAGGCTTAACCACAGGACTAAAAGTCTCATGGAAATCAAAACCCTCAACTTGGTGAAACCCTTTAGCAACAAGCCTAGCCTTGTACTTTAGAATAGAACCATCTGGGTTTCGTTTGAGACGAAAAACCCATTTACAGCCAATTATTTTCCTTCCAACAGGAGGTACTACTAGGGACCAGGTGCTGTTTCGTTGTAGAGCAGCAAACTCCTCTTCCATAGCTGCTGCCCATTTAGGATGCTGAAGAGCCTGTTGAGCTGTGTGAGGTTCAGTGTCAGACAGCTGTGCTGTCCAAGCTTTAGGCTTAAAAATACCAGCCTTGGACCTAGTGATCATAGGATGGCCAGTAGAGGGCATAGCAGTATGGGGTGCAGATGCAGTAGGTAGAGACTGAGAATCTCCAAAAGAAGTAGGAGTCTGTGACTCAACAGGAGAGGCTAGTGAAGCAGCAGTGTCAATAGGATCAGTAGAATCGCCTTCAGAAACTGGAGATAGACCCAAAACACCTGCAGACTCTTGAGAGGGACCAGGTGATACAAACTGCTGAGATACAACTCGAGGAGGAACCAAAGGAACCTCTGAGGACTGTGCTGTAGATGAACCCAGTGAGGACTGTGCAGAATTTGAATGAGCAAAGGGAAACTGAAGCTCATCAAAAACTGCATGTCTGGTGACATAGATTCTGCCAGCAGAATTTAAACACTTGTATCCCTTAAACTTTTCACTGTAACCCAGAAAAGTACAAGCTGCTGACCTGTAGTTGAGCTTGTGCTTATTATAAGGCCTTAAATAAGGGTATACAAGACAACCAAAGACCTTAAGAGACTTGTAGTCAGGGTCTAGGCCATAGAGTGACTTGTATGGTGTCTGTCCACTTAAAACAGGAGTGGGCATTCGATTAATGAGATAAGTGGCTGTGAGGAATGCTTCATCCCAGAATTTGAGAGGCAGTGACCCTTGAGCAAGCAAGCTCAGTCCTGTTTCAACAAGATGCCTATGTTTTCTTTCCACTAGGCCATTCTGCTCATGAACATATGGACAGCTATGTCTAAACACAATTCCAAAAGTGGCTAGAGTTTTTGACAAAACAGTAAACTCTTTGCCACAATCTGTTTGTAGAATCTTAATTTTGTGAGAGAATTGTAATTCCACTTGAGATTTAAAGAACAAGAATGTTTGATAGACATCACTTTTGGCTTTAAGCAGAAAAATCCAAGTATACCTAGTGTAAGCATCAACAAAGCTTACATAGTATTTAAAACCTTGGGAGGATAAAATAGGGGCTGGACCCCAAACATCAGCCACTATTAGTTCTAGGGGCTGTTTATATGCAGTGGTGGACAATGAAAAAGGTAGTTTGTGAGACTTACTAACTTGACAAGCATCACATAGAAAAGTAGGAGACTGTGAAACAGTAATTTTGTATTGATTTAGAATAGTTTTTACAACAGTAGAGGAGGGATGACCCAGCCTCTTGTGCCACAAACTAAAAGAGGAAATAGCTGAATTAGCACATGGTAAACTAGGTAGTGAACTAGCAGCTATGTTGCAGCACTTCTTGGAAAACAAAGAACTGGAGCTGTTTTGTGAGGACTGTAATGCATAGGAATGTAGAGACGGTAGGTCAAACACATATAGACCATGTTTAAGAATTCCTTGAAGAAGAACCTTCTTCGTAACACGATCCTTCACAAGACAAAAATAGGGGTGAAACTCAAAATAGACATTATTTTCTCTCACAAATTTAGACACACTCAACAGATTTTTAGTAATACGTGGAATGTGTAGTATATTTCGAAGATGAAAAACATGATTCTTAGAATTAAAGGTACTGTCACCAATAGAAGAAATGTTTAGTGCATTACCATTGCCCATGTAAATGCGTTCTGTTCCCTGATAAGGAGCACCCTGCTGCAGATTATTCACATCTGGAGTGCAGTGATTAGTAGCTCCACTGTCTGGAAACCAGGAAGAATCTGCCACTGTGTTAGGTGTAGCAATCATAGCCTGCATGGATCCTTGATTTGATGCTGATCCAGCTGGATTGGAAGCACCATTGTTGTTGTACTGTGGCTGCTGAAAGGTTTGATCAAACCTGTAATAACATCTGTAAGCCCCATGGCCTGTCCTGTGACAGATTTGACAGGGAGGTCTATTATTAGTGTAGGAATTTCTCCCTCTTCCTCTGCCTTTTCGACCCCCATTATAGTTATTATAGCCACCTTGAGACTGATTAGCAGGCTTAGGAAACTGTCCAGACTGTTGATGAGATGACTTGTTAACAAAATTCACTTGTCCATTGCCTTTCTTACTAGCTGCAATATTAGCACTCAGAGTTTCGAACTGAGATGTTTGATCCATTCTTGCCTCATGTGTCAACAACAGTGAGGTAATTTCAGCAATAGAATAAGAGTGTGGAACCGAAGTGACTGAAATTATGAATGGATTATAATCTGACCCTAATCCACTGAGAATAGACATGAGTTTATCATCATTACTCATGGAATAACCTGCAAAAGCTAGATTATCAATCAGAGACTTCTTTTTCATAAGATAGTCTGACATAGTAGAGCCATCCTTTCTCATGTCTGCAACTGAAGTTTCAATTGCATAACATTAGCCTTAGACTGTGAGCTAAAAAGTTGCTCTATAGTCTGCCATGCTTCACAAGCAGTCTGGCATCCAACAAACTCAGGTAAGAGTTCTTGACTTATTGAGGACAGAATCCATGCAAGAAGTATCTGATCTTGCTGCTCCCAATCCAAAAAATCTTCACTCATAGATCCATCATTATTAAACTTTGATGGAGATAAAACAGTAGGATCAATAAAAGGAAACAAACGATTACCTTTGATCACTGCCTGTACCTGCTGTCTCCACAGCAGAAAATTCTTGTTGTCAAGCTTCACTGTCAAAGTAAGCTTCATAGGTGTCAATTGCTTTGTATTTCTGCTCATGTTGAGCTGAGAACCATCATTATTGTTTGTTGCAGAAGCTGTGGTTTCATTGAGCTCTGATACCATATTTAAAACTGTGCCGTTTTACTTTAACTATAGTTTGAGATAACTAAACCTTGGTTACCCGCACTGATTGTCTCTCCAGGTTAGCAAACACGATATTTTGCTTTCTTCTCTAACAGTAACACATTTGACTTCTTCGATTTGCAGTTGAGCTCTCTCTCAAACCAGAACCTAGGTCTACAGCGATCTGACCTTCTTCTCTCAGATCTGAAGCCAGGAGCACAGATCGTTCAAGATTTTCTTCTTCCAGATCAGAACATAGAACTATAGAGAAGATCTATGTTCAGTAAGAAGCAGCACGAAGAGAGCAAGATACAGCAAAGGTGAGAAATTATTTTCCTAGTAAACAAACAAGTATATGTAAAATAATTTCTCTCTGTATTTCTATTTTCATTTGCTGAATGTATTTTGATTTTTCATTTCTTGATTCAAATAGATTACAAAGCTGTTCTATTTATATACATGATCTAGACAAATAATGAGCTGGAAATTTTGTTAGAAAATAACAACCCTAACAAACTTTCTCCCGCCTAGACTAACTAATCTAACAACCTCTGCTGACTGGACCCTAACCATGATCATCACTGTGATGATCATGATTACTGATAATGGGTTCTCCTTTGTGTTTATAGATCACTGTTCTGAGAGGATTGTTAGATTCTTCTTGTTGTTCACCAAGTGTTTGACATAAGTCCTCACCAGATTCTCTTTGCTGTAAATCACAGCTGACTTGTTATGCTTTACTAACACCACATATCCAATCAATTCTCCATCAGATTTTTCATACCAAATGCCTAAGTCCAAAGTCCCTTTCAAGTATCTCAAGATCCTCTTCCCAACTCAAAGTGAGTGAGGCTAGGAGAGTGCATAAATCTTGAAAGAAGACTTGAATGATACATTAAGTCAGGTCTAGTTGCTGTCAGATACAACAAACTCCCAACCAGACTTTTGTAATTTGATTCATCAGCCTTAGCATCACCATCTGACTTGGCAAGTTTTTCATTGACTGCAAGAGGTGTTGAAACAGGTTTGCAGTTTTCCATCTTGAACTTCCTCAATACATCCATGACATATTCCCTTTGTGACAGAAAAATACCATCATTGAGTTGATGTACTTCCATTCCAAGAAATTAATTTATTAAGCCCAAGTATGTCATCTCAAATTCCTTGAGCATACTTTCTTTAAACTTGATAATACCATCACCATCATTTCCTGTAACCAGCAAGTCATCAACATACAAGGAAACAATGATCTTGCTGCCATTCCCACTTCTAACATACAAAGTGGGTTCATTCTGACTTCTTTTGAAACCATTTTGCATAAAATGAGTATCAATCCTGCTGTACCAAGCCCTTGGGGCCTGCTTCAAACTACATAAGGCTTTGTGAAGCCTATAAACATTATTTTCATGCCCAATAATCACATATCCTGGTGGTTGCTCTACATAAATTTCTTCTCGTAGAATTCCATTAAGAAATGCTAACTTGACATCAAGATGATACAACCTCTATTCATTTTGAGCAGACAATGCAGCAAGCAATCTAATTGTTTCATGTCTTGCCACTGGAGCAAAAGTGTCTCCAAAATCAACTCCTGCAACTTGTGAGTACCCTTTCACCACTAGCTTAGCTTTGTACTTATTTATAGAACCATTTGGATTCAATTTGGTTCTATAGACCCATTTAACACCAATAATCTTTCTGTTACTTGGTTTAGGAACTGGCTGCCATGTTTCATTTTTTGCAATCATTTTCAACTCCTCCTGTGTTGCAATCCTCCATTCTTTCAATTTTGAAGCATCCTCATAGCTGGAAGGTTCATTCACCATAAAATTACACCTCTCATAAATTTCTGCTAAGAATTTTGTTTTCAAAACAAGAGAATCAGACTCAGCTATCAAATCATTATCAACTTCTACATCATTATTTGTATTCTGACCATTTTATACAGCTTGTATAGGCTGCATCTCAAGCTGAATCTCTTTGCCATCTCTATATATCTGCTTGTTGCCCCAATTCTAGTGAGCTCTTTCATCAAATTGCACATCTCTACTCACCAAAATCTTTTTGGTTTGAACATTATACACCCTATAACCTTTTGAACTCACTGCATACCCAATGAAAATTCCCAATTCAGCCTTCTCATCAAGTTTTGTTCTCTTAACATCAGCCACATGAGTGTAGCAAACTGAACCAAAAACCTTGATGTGCTTTACTGAGGGTTTTAGACCAGTCCAAGCCTCAAATGGTGTCATACCTTGAATAGCTTTGGTGGCAAGCCTATTTAAGATATATACTGATGTATAGACAGCTTCTGCCCAAAATATTTTTGGCAATTTCTTCTCTGCAATCAAGCTTCTAGCCATATCCATTACTTTTCTGTTATTGATAGCAAATGTAGATTTTTTGGGAGAAGGAAATATTGTTTCATTGCTTAACATAAAAACTACAGTCGACATGCTTGGCCTGTTTTTTGCGTTATCTTGTACGCATAAGAGCCCGACTTGGATGCACCTCAGAACTTCATTTGCTGGACATGAATAAATTATGCATGAGTCAACTATCTCTAGGGCCTTGCCATCTCTCCAGAGTTCCCACGTCTTATTTCCAACATTACATGAGAATAAAAGAAAAAATGTCAGTTTCAAGCCAACACTCATGAATGGATCAAGGCAGCACATAAAAGATGGGTAACAACTTACATATTGTATCAAATTTGAGTATGGATCATCATGGAAAAAGCCCCTGTTCTTCTTGCCAGTTATGATTTCTAATAGTATGACTCCAAAACTGAAAACATCTGATTTTATAGAAAAAGGCTGTCTAGTGCATACTCTGGTGACATATAACCACAGCATGCGAAATATATATATATATATATATATATATATATTTTAATAACTAGATATTGATTTCATTTATATGCTATGAAAATTTTGTTAGCAATTTAATACACCTTCCATGCAATAATTTGGTGTTCATTGTGTTTTGTGTTGACTTGCTAAGTTCCAACAACTTTTTTTGTATTTCCTTAGGTTTGATCCCCTCCAAAAATTCTTGCAGTACTAAAATCTGAAATTTTCGGTTTCATCGCTCCATCTAGAAGAATATTACTCACCTTTAGGTCTCGATGAATAATTTTTAACCTGAAATCTTAATGAAGATAAAGTATCCCTCGAGCAATTTCTAAAACTATATCATAGCGCATTTCCCAATCCAACAATCGCTTTCTTGATTGATCCGCTTCAATTGCAATGCATCACATATAATAAACATTAGAGTAGAAACACAAACAACACGCAGATTAATAAGTGAAAAACTAAGTAGTAACCATACCGAAAATGAAGTAGTCCAAGCTTTTGTTAAGCATGAATTCAAAGATTAACATCTTCTCTTGTTTCTCTATGCAATAACCAAAGAGCCTTACAAGATTTCTATGTTGATGAAGCTTTGCAATCAATAAGACCTCATTTTTGAATTCCAAGATTCCTTGTCCTGAACTATTTGATGATCTTTTCACAGCTATCTCTTGTCCATTAGGTAATTGACCCTGAAAAATTAATTGTAAATTAACTTATATTAGTTACCCAAATTTATCAACAATGCTTTCAACATGCCTTTTGCTTCTTGCTTTTTTTTGACACCAGCTCCAGAATTTGAAGACTCAAATCTCACATAGATGACATAGAATACTTTCGTAGAAAGAGCAGAACACAAATGCAGTAGAAATATCTGTTGCAGAGTAATTACCTGGTAAACTGGGCCAAACCTCCTTGTCCAAGCTGATTAGCAGAGGAAAAATGATCTGTTGCAGCTACCACAGTACTTAGTTCGAACAATGTCAATTCCTTATTCCCACTATGAACACTGCTATTAGAAGAGTCCTTGTTATAGGACAAACGTCTTGCCGAATCCAAAAATAAGCTTTGACGAAGCTGTTTATTCTGCTTCTGCCTTGTATGAACAATGGTTCAGCATTCTTATTTAATAAATTAGACGTACTTAGTTCACTTTCAATTGATTAAGATGTATAGTTATTAGTACTTTGAATCACCTTTCCTCTTCACTTGCCTCGCCCACAAGTTGTAAAAGCATATGGCTGCTAGAACCATTTCCACAACAACGGGCACAATAATAAATGCAAGCGTAACTTTTGTTGCTAGTAAGTGTGTTGAGTTTTTTTGGGCATTTGCAGCTGGAAATTGAAAATTTTTAGTTAGCTTAGTCAGACTCAAGAAATTTCAAACAGATCTTAATCTATAAAACTCTTGCTGCTGATAGCTGACAAAACTTGTGGTGTCAACTATTGTGTTGGGGGCCTATTCTGGCAGGTCGATCAGGTTCAATAAAACTTATTAATATAGCATATACAACACCGGATTCAGGCTACTATTATGAGAAAAATAGATTAAAATGAAATGAAAAAGAAAATTGAACAGAATATATTTATACCTAGCTCCGCAGCATCTACTCTCAGGTAAAAGTCTTGCCCTTCTTTATAAGGTCTTACGTCTCTTAACTCACCATACCACATTATGCAGCCTCGTCCACTTCCAGTAGCATCTAGAATAGCATACCCTGTACAGTTACAACTCTTCAAGCACTTTATCTCACACTCTTTCAAGTTCATATGACCATAAAGAGTAGAATTTCTGGCATCCAGTAACTTGACAGCTTCCAGTCTCACAAACCCCTCCCCATCACCCTTGCCGCAGCCATCCATTTTCCTTGTTTCTGCACATGTTAGGAACAAGTCCTGAGGATACAATAGTTGAAAACCTGGCAGGCATGCACAATGTACCGCATTCTCATCATTGCAAATTTCATTTGCACCACATCGATCATACTCATCGCACAAGTCCTGGGGTGCCATCCAAAATTTCTCCCATTTGTGGCTCTCATGCCATATTAGTCTCTTCAGGGTTCCTGCTGACTCCAGCACAAGTATAGAGAAAAGGGGGCCATTCTTTGACAAGAATGTATAATAGCTTTCATTTTCATTGTTGAAAAATGTGTAATTGACCAGATCAATCTGGTCAGAGTAATCAACCTTGTGGCCTTGGAGTCTGGTGGATACATTTGGTACACCATTCAGGTTGTGACCATTCCAAGGGCCACCACGCCAGTATGGAGCGGAGCTCTTGTACAAGAAGAACTGTGGTATACCGTTATGGTCAAGCCTTAAGGAGAATTTGCCAGGCGTGGGATCATCAATTGATTTCCATGAAGTCAGGACATGGTGGAGGCCAGTTTTCCAGTTCAATCCAAACCTCATACCAGGAAGAATCGTGTTAGTAGGAGAATCAAAGCTTTGCCATATAATGGTTTCTTTATCCACCAGAATTAAATTTCCTGAATCTAGGAGCTTGGCAGTGGAGGTGCCTGCTGCCACAGAAACATTGGTAGACCAAAGTGGACTGCACTGATTACCACAATAAAGTGCAATATTTCCATCACCACCAATCTTGAAAATGCCTGCAGAGTTGTTAATTGGAGTTTCTCTGTTGGCCACCCAAACAACCTTTTTTTCAGAGATTTTGTTGAGCCATATTCCAACATAACGAGCTTGAGACTTGCCGGGGCTGAAGAACCCCAGTTTGAAGTTTCCATCAGCTGATGCAAGGCTTTCGTTTTCAGTGATATGAACTGAGTTCGGGTTATTTTGTCAAATGCATGTAATGAATACAAGAGATATTTGAATGTCTCAAATATTGCTGGTATACAGAGAGCTTGGAGATAGTGTTTGGATTGTGACATTATCTGTGTACAATCTTTATGAGCATCCAACTTATATATATATATATTTTTGAAACAAAGCCAAAAACTCGCAAACAAGAAAACTAACTGGAAACCTGGTTATCAACAGCAAGGGCCTCACTAATACAAACCGGATAATCCTCCAACAAAAAATAATCTCTATCTAAGCTCAAAGCAAATCTAGATGAAGTATGGGAAACCATATAAGCTGAATGAGGGACGTAAAGAACCTTCGAGCCAGGGCAACGGCCTAACAAATCCACAATATCAAAAATGATCAGCCCCATTTCAGAAGAGTAGACAGAAGGATTGTTAATAACAGTAGCTACATCAAGGGAATCAGTCTCCAGAATAGCTGGGAGCAAACCTGAAGCCAAAGCAATCTGCAGTCCCTTTAACACAGCAAGAGCCTCAGCAACAATCACCGAGTAACCAGCAGCCAACTTCTGCACAGACGCAGCCAGAACGGAATCGGAATGATCACTTAAGATGATACCCAAACCTACCAAACTCTTATTGAAATCCATCTCTACATCAGTATTAATTTTAATCAAATTCCTACAGGGAGCAGACCACCTGGGGCTACCCTGAACTGGCTTAGAAATCACAGTAGCATTGGCAGCTTGGAACTCACTCAAAAAATCAAAAGACCAATCCACAATCTAGTCGAGAGGAAGCTGAGGGAAAGAGTGCAGCTTTCTGTTCCTGTTACACCAAATCCTCCACAAAATGACACAAAAAAATTCCATCTCAACCTGTTTCAGCCGAGACTTACAAGCCAACATGAAGTCCAGGAAAAGCAGAGGTTCAACATTAGAAAAGCCATCCAGGAACCTTGATCGACGAATAGGTTTAAGAGCTGAGCACCCCCAAAGAGCATGATAAATTGATTCAAGGCGGTAATGGCACACAAAACACAAACCTGCCACCGAAATCCCCCGGTTGGCTAAACTCAGCAAGGTTGCCACAAAAATTTCCACCAGGACTCCGTTGGAGCCAGACCTGAGGAGCTAGCAGCAGCCCTTAACGAACACCCCACATGATAACCACTTTTAACCGAGTAGTGTCCCAACTTGTCAAATGCCAGAAAACCGAGTCCTCAACCCTAGCTGAAGAAGGTGGGATGCTTATAATTGAGTCAACATCATCCTTAAATAAGATTAATCGGATCAACCCCTCATTCCATCCCCCGAAAGGTAATTTAAGAGAATCAACTGTAGCATCCATGCCTAAGGACGGAGGGAAACAAGGCTTAAAAGTGAAAGGCTGAGGTAACAATTTATCCTTATAAATCTGCACTAACTGCCAACTACCTACACGTCACCTAACACCCGCGTCAATTATACCTTTTCCCCAAAAGAAACTCTTCCACAAGAAGGAGTCACACCCTCGGACGTGGGCTGAAAGGAAATCACAATCTACAAAGTATTTATTTTTGAGGACCTTAGCTGCCAGTGAGGTAGGGTTAGAAATAAGTCTCCAGCACTGTTTAGCTAGCAACGCACGGTTGAAGACAGAAAGGTTACAAAAACCCAATTCGCCCTCCGCTTTGTTACGACAGAGAAAATCCCATCTACACTAGTGAAGCTTCTTGTTCCCCCCCTCCAGAGCCCCACCAGAACTTGGCACACATCTGATAGATCTCCGAAATAAGAAAGAAGGGGAGCTTAAACAGGGACATAGTATAGGTGGGGATAGACTGGACAATGGCCTTCAATAGTATTTCCTTACCACCAACAGAGAATAACTTGTGACGCCACCCTTTTAACTTTTCCCAAACCCTGTCTTTAATCAGCGCAAAATGATGAGAGTTATTCCTACCAATCACACGAGGTAGCCCAAGATATCGTTAATGGAAACCCACCAAACGAACACTAAGAATACGCGCAAGATTCAATGCCAAGGGAGTCAAAATCTGTCTGCTCACACAAAAAGTGGATTTGTCGGAGTTGACAACTTGACCAGAGGTAGCTGAGTAACAACCCAGACCTCTTCGAATAACCTCGCACTCTGCAGCTGTGGCACTCAAAAATAGTAAACAGTCATCACCAGTCGGGACCTCAAGTACCAAAAGTGCATTGTCAAAACTCCATGGTCCGCCTTCAAGAACGCGGCTTCGATCCATCGCGTTCCTAAAAGAAAAAATAAAAATGTTGTCACCTATATTCTCCACCTCAACTTCTTGAGTTGTCCGCCATATTTTGGGCATAATCATCTTGAAAGCATCCCTATTAGTTTGTTTATTTGACAGTAACTTCCCTACCAAGCGCAAGGCAAACTTATGAACTCCATCTGATTTTTCCTCACCCGTAATGTCAACTATATTTTGTTTGTCAGCCGATAGAGTGAGTCCTTCGCAAAGTCGGATAATATCAACAGCAGCCATGAAGACAAGAGAAAATGTAATAAGAAAGAGAAGGAAAACAAAAAAACGGTGGAGCTGTAAGAAAACAGCCTGCGTCTACAAGAGACGAAATTTGGCTGTAAAGCCCCTTTCTGCCACCACACTCAACTTCCTAGAGAGATAGCTGAGAGGATGGAAATTGAACATGACTTTCAGCTTCTATATTTTGTTTTCATGTAATTTCGACATTTTTTGCAGTATAAGAATGAAAGAAAGGGAGGGTCAACAAAAGCTTACATTAATTCCAGTTAATGGAAATGTTAGGGTCAACAAAAACAGACATTAACCCCAGATTTCCAGTCAATGAAAATTGTCAATTAGGTGGTTGTGGCATACACGGAATCATCAATTGTCAAAGAAGTGTTTTATGACTTATTAAATCTCTTATTAAGCCTCCAGGGGCGTTAGCGCAGTGGTATGGGGGGTCGCTCTCAAGGGTCTAAAAAGCCCTTGGTGTGGAGTTCGAATCCTACTGCTGCTGTGCGAGTTTCTAACTTACCATGTCCACCTACTGTGGGGCCGGGAGGGTAGGCCCGGGGGTTTTACCGTTTCCACAAGCGGGCTTGGGACGTATGAGCCCAAGACGTGAGTGGCCTAAAGGCGGGTTTTCCTCGGATATCCAAAAAAAAAAAAATCTCTTATTAAGAATAAAATAAAAAAAATAAAAAATCAATGAAGCATCACTTACATGTCTCGTGGGAACTATGAACAGGTTTCAGAGTTGTCTTAAGGATAAACCATTTTGACTCAAAACAGGCAAAAAAAGAAGTCAACTTTAATAGTACTAAAAGGATTGAGAATTTTAGTAGTAGTTTCGAAATAATAACGCTTTTAATATAAATATTTATTTTCTAAAATATAATTAATTTATTTATATAATTTTGGACCTTCATTTTAGGGTGGGTTTAAGGCAACCTTTTTAATGGCAGGTGTTGAATTTTGCAGGAGTTTTCTCTGATTAAACGTTGTTGAGTTGGCAGGCTTAGTGAAAGTTTAAAACCCAAATTTCACTTCTGCACAAAGAAAAATCCACTTGAGATAAACAGGTTAAGGAAAAAAATAAAATAAAAAACATTGCAGGACTTTTAGAGTGTCCAGGTTGAGGGTAGCAGCAGAAACAATGTTATGCGTCGCATTTTGATGTAACCACAAGAGCTTGGTTTGAAGACATTCCAATATTTCAGAAACAATCAGAGCCCTGTTTCATCCAAACATAACCAAAAAGTAGAACAAAATAATGCCTTGCTTAAAGCTTAGAAACTGTTTTTAGCTACAATCATCACAGCCACAGGACCTCTGGCCGGCCTCAAAATTAAAACTATAAATTATTATCATTCTGATTTTCTGTAAGTGATAAAACTAATGTAGAAATCAGCATAACGCGACATTCGTTAATTTATCGAAATGAAATATTTCAATTATAATATTCATGTAAACACTTTCAGGAAATCTAGTAAATTCATCGAGCATTAAATGTTGTAATTGTCACCTCATTAAGGGAACACTCTCTTCCTATAATAGCTGAACCCGGTCCATTCTTCTTGAAAGCAAACATAGATTTCTTGGGAGAAGGGAGTACTGTTTCATTGCTTAACATAAAAACTACACTTGACATGCTTGGCCTGTCACTTGCATCATCTTGCACACATAAGAGTCCGACATGGATGCACCTCAAAACGTCATTTGTTGAACATGAATCAACTATGCATGAGTCAACTATCTCCAGGGCCTTACCATCACTCCAGAGTTCCCATGTCTTATTTCCGCCATTACATGAGAATAAAAAAATATATATGTAAGTTTCAAGCCAATAGTGATGAGTGAAAAACAGAGACAAAAGGTAGGTAACAACTTACATATTGTATCAAATATGAGAATGGGTCATCACGGAGAAAGCCCCCACACTTTTTGCCACTTATGATCTCTAATACTATCACTCCGAAACTGAAAACGTCTGATTTCGTTGAGAAAATGCCACCTAATGCATATTCTGGCGACATATAACCACTGCAGGCATAGATATTATTGGCCTTAGTTACAACATCTTCCTAGAGTGTTCATTCCTTTTGTAGGTTATAGAAATATTGCTAGAAATTGAATATATTCAGTTTTTAGTATGCTTTGTGTTGACTTACTAAGTTCCAACAACTCTTTTTGTGTTCCCCTGGGTTTCATCCTCTCCAAATATTCTTGCAGTACCAAAATCTGAGATTTTAGGTTTCATCTCTCCGTCTAAAAGAATATTACTAGCTTTTAGATCTCTATGAATAATTCTTAACCTGGAATCTTGATGAAGATAAAGGATCCCTCGAGCAATTCCTAAAATTATATCGAAGCGCATTTTCCAGTCCAACAATAGTTTTCTTGATTGATCTGCTTCAATTACATTGTATCAGATGTAATGAATATTAGAGTAGCACAAAGCAATACACAGCCAGAAAGTAGGAAACTAAGGAGTAACTATACCAAAAATGAAATAGTCCAAGCTTTTGTTAGGCATAAATTCATAGATTAATATCTTTTCGTCTTTCTCTATGCAATAACCCAAGAGCTTTACAAGATTTTTGTGTTGAAGTTTTGCAATCAATAAGACCTCATTTTTGAACTCCGAGATCCCTTGTCCTGAATTCGTTGATAATCTTTTGACAGCTATCTCCTTTCCATTGGGCAGTTGACCCTGAAAAATCAATTGTAATTGCACTTATATCAAGTTTGGCAGAAATGTTTTCTGCCAATTGCACAGTTCTCTGCTATAGCCATTGAACTAAATGCTCATTGCAGAAAATGCATTGGAGTATAAAGCTCAGATCAAGCTACAGAAGGCTAAAAGGTACAATGAACACCCAATACTTCAAATTTTTTAAGCTTTAGTACATCAATTGCACTTTGTACTTACCTTGTCCTAACTTCAAAATAAATAGAAATTACCTTGTAAACAGGGCCAAAGCCTCCTTGTCCAAGCTTATTAGCAGAGGAAAAATGATCTGTTGCAGCTATCACAGTACTTAGTTCGAACAATGTCACTTCTATATTCCCACTTTCACCACTGGTATTTACAGAGTCCTTATGGTTAGCCAAACTTCTTAACGAATACAAACCTAGCTGTTGACGTTGCTTTTTTTTCATCTTCCGTCCTGTAGTAATTAGTTTATTTACACATAAAAAGAATCAGCAATCATTAAGAATATGTTTCTATCACTGGTTACTTTTTCAACACGAAGAGGACAAAGGGTAGTCATAATAACCATGGTGTCAGTAAACTGCTAATACATTGAACATGTGGACAATCAATTTCTTTTCTACTTGGTGTAGACAGACCAAGTGCCTTGTATCAATGTAGTCATGTAGACTATTGGTATTTTAGCAACTTGAGAAAAAACAATTCAGAAATTGTAATGGAGACCTTAGTTCAGTATACTTGATTAGGATGTATAATTACTGGTAATTTCGAATCACCTTTCGGCTTGACATTTCTTCTCCATAAGTAATAAAAGCACAAGGCTACCAGAAGCATCTCCACAATAACGGGCACAATAATAAATGCAACTGTACTTTTTCTTGCTAGAAATTGTTTTGAATTTTTCCGGGCATCTGCAGCTGCAAATTCAAAATTTTCATTCATATTAGTTAGGCTCAAGCAATTCCATGCATACAGATATAAGTAAAAACCTTTAGTTGCTGACAGTTGAAAGAATCTGTGGTGTCAGCTATTGTTCTTCAACCACCCAAAACAAAAGCACTGGCGATTTACTAGCTTTTGTGTACTTAGATTATTAATCAGGCTAGAAGTTGCCTAAACCTCATCTGAAACAATATTTGAAAACTTCAAATGAAACTTAATCAAGATAGCATAAAGAGCATAGGCTACTAATTCCATAAGAGACGTAAAGGATGAATATACCTAGATCCACAGCATCAACTCTTATATAGAAGTCTTGGCCATCTTTATAGTGCCTCATGTCTCTTAATTCACCATACCATGCTACGCACCCTATTCCCCTTTCATCAACATATAAAGTAGCAAACCCTGTACAGTTGCAACTCTTCAAGCACTCTCTCTCACACTCCTCTAGGCTCATATTACCATAAACAGTAGAATTTCTGGCATCTGGTAACTTCACACCTTCCATTCTCACAAACCCCTCTCCATCACCCTTGCCGCAGCCTTCCATCTTCCTTGTTTCCACACATTTTATGTACCAATCCTGAGGATACAGCGATTCAAACCCAGGCAGACACGTACAGCGTGCCAACGGATCCTCATTGCAAATTGCATTTGCTCCACATCGATCATACTCATCACACAAGTCCTGGGGCACTGCAGCTAGTTTTACCCATTTTTGGCTCTCATGCCAGACTAGTCTCTGCACCGTTCCTGTTGGCTCGATCACAACTATAGGGAAAAGGGCGCCGTTTTTTGGTGAGAATGTCATGTAGATTTCATCCTTATTATTCACAAATGTGGTACTGATTAGAGCAACCGGGTTAGAGTAATCAACAACATTGTGGCCTCGGTATTTGGTGGCAACATCTGGCAAACCATTCACGATGCGACCTGTCCAAGGGCCACTACGCCAGCGTGGAACTGAGTTCTTGTACAAGAAAAACTGAGGTGAGCCATGAGGGTCCATTCCACTAGAGAATTCCCCTGGCGTAGGATCATCATTTGATTTCCAAGAAGTTATGATGTGATTAAGGCCCTTTTTTCGGTTGAACCCATGTCTCATACCAGGTAGAATCGCATGTGTAGGATGATCAAAGCTTTGCCATATAATGGTTTCACTCCATTTGCTTTTAGATACCAGAACCAGATTCCCTGAATCTAAGAGCTTGGCAATGGAGGTGCGTTTTGGCACGGAGACATTGGTAGACCAAAGAGGATTTTCCTCATTACCGCAGAACACAGCAAGATTTCCATCGCCACCAATCTTGAAAACACCAGCAGAGTTGTTAATTGGAGTTCCTCTGTTAGCCACCCAAACAACAGTTTGTTCTGAGATTTTGTTGAACCATATTCCAACATGACGAGCTTGAGACTTGCCAGGGCTGAAGAATCCCAGTTTGAAGTTACCATCAGATGACAAAAGGCTAGAGTTTTCAATATCAAATATGAACTGGGTTCTGGTTATTGTGTCGGTTGCATGGAATGAACGGAAAAAATTGAATATCAGAAGCAATGCTGAGATACAGAGATCAGTTCTCTTACAGGCCATTCAGGTCAGTGTTCGAGATGACTTGCTGGGGATGCGCCATCATTTGTTATTAACTTCTATGAGTATTGACTATTCAGCTCCTTTCTGTTTCATGTAACTTCCATTTTTCTTATGTGCAATAGAAAGAAAATAAATTGGTCAAGGGAATAGCACCTTCCCCACGAAACCCCACGGAGCGAAGTCCTGAATGCGTGTTTCGCAATTGTCCAAGTTTCACTTTCTGATGTAGATATCACTATACCAGGTCAAAAACGAAATCAACAGTTACTTGAATTATATGTACAAGTGAGGACAAAAAATCAATATTATGATGATCAGTGAACAGGTAATTGTCAACTCTTAGGCCCCAGACAAAAAAATCCATGCTCTGAGACCACAAAATAGATAATATACCATGAAAAGAATCCAATGTTATTATTATCAAGAACCTATAGAACACAGGACTGGTAGGTGTCGATATTGTAGGAAAAAATGACCTTGCCACCTCATAATCAGTAGCTAGAATACTAAAGTATACCCAAATTTAAATTATCTAATGCAAAGAAAACACTCCTAAAGTGATTCAAGTTAGTGTTGAACGTGTCTTATGTGACCTACAATGTTCCAACCACTCTCTTTGTATTTTTTTGAATTTCATCATCTCCAAATATTCGCAGTACCAATCTGAGATTTTGGGTTTCATTTCTCCATCTAGTAGAATATTGCTGACTTTTAGGTCTCTATGAGTGATTCTTAACCTAGAATCTTGATGAAGATAAAGGATTCTTCGAGCAATTCCCAAAATTATTTCAAAGCGCCTTTTCCAGTGCAACAACACTTTTTTTTTCTTTTTTTTTTGACATATACTGGCGATTCGAACCAAGGATATTGTCAGGCTGAATTAGCGTCTTTACCACCGAACCACATTGGACGGTGGTTGCAACAACACTTTCTTAATTGATCTGCTTCATACAAATGGTATCACATATAATAGAAAGAATCAACAAAGAAGCTATAAATACACATATCAAGTGCATAATTATTAATCAAGGACATAGCAAAGGTAAAGTAGTCCAAGCTTTTGTTAGGCATAAATTCATAGATTAGTATCTTTTCATCTTTCTCTACACAACAACTCAAGAGCCTTACAAGATTTCTTTGTTGAAGTTGTGCAATTAATATGACTTCATTTTTGAATTCTTCAACACCTTGTCCTGAATTATTTGATAATATTTTAAAATCAATTTAATTGCCACAGCTTATATCAATTCTCCAAGGTTATCAACTCTATCTGACTTTGATATAATATTCTGTGTAAGCTTTCTTACAGGCCCTTCCCCGTTAAGGACATTCATATCATCATTAAATGTGCTTATACTAGTCACAACACTTTTCATCGACAACACAAATAATAGTGAATGAATGTTATGTTAGGAATTACGCCGAATCTCAACGCAGCAGAATGGTTCTACGTTCAGCCAAATTCACACATAAGCACAAATAAACAATAATAACCAAACAAGAAGAAAAAAAACACAAGACAAGAGTTTTACGTGGTACGAAAAACTTTCCTACATTCACGTAGTGCATCCGCACTCAATCCACTATATCAAAAGATTACAAGACTCTCTCTTTGCTCTCACTTTTCTTTTTAATTGCCAATACATTAGTTCTCATTACATAAAGCATTTATAGTGATTAACTAGGGCTAGGATCGGCTTAAGAAAAGTCCAGTTTTGATTAAGAAACAAATCTTTCCAAAACTGATTGTCCTGCTGAAATCAAGATACGCGCGCAACCCCATTGTCGCGCCACTCACTGCTAAAATTTGCTTTCCCTGCTTGCTTGACCTCGCACATTTAACATGACCGCGCGACCTGCTGTCACGACCTCCTGGTTGCGCGACCAGGCTCACTGTTCTTCGTTGCTTGAGTCTAATTCATATCCCAATAATCTCCCACTTGAAGCAGAGGGTCATCTCCCTTCTTAATATTCAGTGGCTATGGTGCAGTTTCACACCAGTCTTCATCCTTGAACACTTACTGAAGCTGGCACAGCTCCAGTTTCTCTATAGTTACCGGTTTGGTCAACATGTCAGTCAAATTCTTCTCCCCTGTATCTTCACAAGCTTTAACACTTCATCCTCGAGTAACGACCTGGATGAAATGCTAACATAGATCTATGTGCTTAGTCCTCGTGTGGAACGCTGAGTTCTTGGCTAGTGTATTGTAGCCTCACTGTAACTATATAACACATTCTTCATTTGCTTGAACCCAGGTCCCGCTAACAAATTTTGTAGCCAAATCATCTCCTTGCTAGCTCCTGTTACGGTCACATACTCTAATTCAGTTGTAGACATAACAACAATCTACTACAACTGAGACATCCAACTAATAGCTGTTGATCCCAATGTGAATATGTACCCATTAGTGCTTTTTCCGTGATCTAGCAAAATCAACATTTACATAACCTTGTAACTTCAACTCATCTCTTTTGAAACACAAGCATTTATTAATAGTACCCCATGACACGCTCATAACGCGTGGGATAATCCCAAGTGCAAGATGTGTCGAAGTAATAAATTTTCCGTGAGTATGGAGTCGAGTCCAAGGTAGTGATGGTACTAACACTTAAAACTAGAGATATAAACTAAAATAGAAAAGTAAATCAAATAGATTGTTGTTTTGGATTGCAAAGTGAATAAACAAAACTGAAAATAAAATAGGAAACTAGGCCAAGTGGAAGGAAACGCTAGATGGTCAAATGGTCCTAATCATGGATAAGGGTAAGCTAATTGACTAATTTATGCTCTTATTATCAAGACTAGACTATGGCTCGTAAAGGCACACCATATTATATAGGTCATGCAATGGTATTATGATTCCAATTAAAGTCACCTATTGGTCCTAGAGTGAAATTAATTGGAAACCCGATACTACTCTAGTATCTAGATTAATTAAGTATTTTCATATCATAAGTACTTACCATTGAACTAAGAATAAATTATGCACAATTGTAACCTAACGATTTATCATACTAAGTCACAATATTCTTATTACAAACATTCAAGATTCATGCAACACACTTTCGTAGTGCAAACAACGAGAATTAAAATTGCAATAGAAAAGATTATCTAAGAACAACTGTCTTTAAATAAATACAAAAGATTTACATAGTCAATAAACCCTAAATTGAATCATGGTCCAATGACCACCTAACTAGAAGGTTAGCTACTCGTACAATTGATTAAACAAGCAAAATAAGATAAAGAAAAGGTACAACCCATTCTCGAAGATCTATGGTGACGGAGTTTCGCTTTAGTCCGGCAAGAACTTTGTCGCCTTCAAATCTGCGTCTCCTCTGATGAACAATCGATCGAATCAACGTTGCTAACTCTTTAATGGTGTTTGAATGGGGTTTGCGTGGTGAAAATCGAGCGAGCCAAGGACGGATCCCTAACCTTTCCTCACGTTTTCTTTTTATAGGTTGTAGAAATTAGGGCTGTCGTGTAGCCGTCGCAACCTAGTGCCACGACCCTAGGTCACGTGGCCCAGGCCGCGGTACTCACTGGATGAAACCTGGGAAGGCATCGCCATTGAGTATTGCGACCCACAGTCACAATGACTCACTAGTTAAGAACATCACTTTCAGCGCCACAGCAGTAGCGCGACCCTTGGTCATGGTGGGTGGTCAGGGTTCTCTCTAGTGGAAAACGCCTTCTTCAGCTACTGGTGTAGCACGACCTTTGATCGCGATGGCGCGATCGCGATACTCTTTGGTGAAAAACACTACTTTTCATTCATTTTGGATTTTCTTCCCCAATAATTCCTAAAGCCTGCACATGCTCAAAACACACATTAAACCTACCAATTTACTTGAAAACATGCTCAAAAGATAAGATTCAAAGGGTGTAAATATATAACAAATATAGACCGATCACCCCGCAGGCAACTAAGTATCCACTTTACTACTTCCCAGTGTTTCTTTCTAGGATCTGCCATAAATCTGTTCACTACTCCCGCTGCATGAGCAGTATCCGGTCATGTGCAAACCATTACGTGCATTAGGCTTCCAATGGCGGAGGTGTACAAAACCTTGTCCATGGAGTTCTTCTCTTCATCTGTCTCTGGACATTGCTCTTTGGACAATCTGAAAGGACTAGCAAATGGCGTTCTGAAAGGCTTAGCATCTCTTGTTCTGAATCTTTATAATACCTTGCCGATATATATTCTGCCTCAGATAACTCCAAAATACCTCTCTGCCTGTCTCTGCTGATCCTCACACCTAGAATCTGCTTCGCTTTCCTTAAATCCTTTGAATTCGGTAAACAACTATTTCTTTAATTTGTTAATCTCTCTCAAATCTGCATCATTTACTAACATGTCATTAACATAAAATAGCATAATGTAACCGGATTTAACATGTTTGAAGTAACAGTAGTGATCAGCATTACATCTGAAAAAAAAATCATTCTTCTACATGAAGTTGTCAAACTTTTTGTACCATTGTTGTAGCGCTTGTTTCAGTCCATACAAGCTCTTGGCTAACTTGGACACCAAGTTTTCTGCCTTTTTACTGCGAAACCTTCTGGTTGCTGCATGGAGATTTCTTCTTCCAGATCCCTATGAAAAGATGCAGTATTCACATCTAGCTACTCTAGATGTAACCCCTCTGAAGCTACTATACTCAAGACTGCACAGATATTAGTCAGTTTTACGACCAGAGAGAATATGTCGGTGTAGTCAATATCTTCTTTCTTCTGAAAACCCTTGACCACCAGTATCGCCTTATATCTCTTGGAACTATCATGTTCCCGCTTGATGCGATATACCCACTTGTTCTGGAGTGCTCTCTTACCCAATAATAACTCTGCTAGCTCTCAAGTCTGATTTGATATAAGTAACTTCACCTCTTCCTTTATTGCAAGCTTCCACTTACTAGCATCATTGACTTGACAAGTCTCATTGTAGCTTTTAGGCTTACCTCCGTCAGTCAATAGAAGGTAGTTCACGTATATTTAGTTCAAAACCAGCAGTCGGTTAGATCTTCTCACCTAGGTTTCTTGACCCTGTTCTGAACTTTCTTCCGCTAACCTGTGGTGCGATTTGCTGGTCGCTTGACCTCTAGGTCGCGGGCTTACTAGTTTCTGCGTCTTCGTTAGTACGACATGGCGCGAGCTTCTGGTCATATGAACATGTGACCTCAGGGTCGCGCGACTTACTCGTTTTTGCTTCTTTATGCACCCGACCTAGCTGCTCGCGCGACTCACTGGTTCGTCTTTCTGCCTTGTTCTTCCAAAACCACCGTTGGAAATATATTCAGGCCCAAAAAATCCCTATGACACTTTTGAACCCTTTGCTTTGCTGTTGATGATTTTCTTATTCTGCCAGTCCCAGAACTTATAATTAAAATTATCTTCTCTGTATCCGATAAATGTGCATTTGATCGACTTTGAATCAAGTTCGTTTCTGCCATGATCACTGGTATGCATGTAAAAGATACAAACAAATACCTTAATGTATGAAAGACCTACCTCTTTCCCATCCAGACTTCTTTAGGTATTTTGAACTCCAGAGGAACTTAGGGTCGTCGGTTGATCAAATAAGCTATTGTGTTGACTGCCTCGGCCCGGAACTGTTTAGGCAACCTTGCATGTATGCATGTGCTTCTAGCTCTCTCAGTTAGCTCATGTTCATTCTTTCTGAAATTTTTTTCTGTTGTGGTGTTCCGAGTATGGTCTTTACTATCTTAATACCATTATCGTGAAAAAAAAATGCTTAAAACTAGAGTCTTCACACTCCCCTCCATGGTCAGGACATAGCTTCTTGATCTTTAACCCAGTTTTGTTTTCTACCATGACTCTTCATTTCTTGAACACCCTAAATACTTCTCATTTGTGTCTCAAGAAATACACTAACACCTTTCTAGAGTGATCATCAATGGATGTGACGAAATAGCTTTTACCTCTCATTGGTGATACTGAAGCTGGTCCTCAGATGTCTGTGTGTACGAGCTTAAGTCTCGTCTCCTTTGGAGTTCTGCCAATTTTCTAGAAACTGACTCTTTTTCTTTCCCCTGACGCAGCTCTTACATATCTCAATCTCTGTCAATTTCATGTCCTCTAGCTTCGCTTTCAAGTGCATAATCTTTATCCCCTTTGCACTAGTGTGCCACAAATGTTGGTGCCATAAATTTGCATCTTCTTTTACCTTAACTACTGTAATGGACTCAATTCCATCATTGGTGAGATACAGAGATATGTTCTTCTTTCCATGGGTGATTGTCATGGCCCCCTTTTAGACATTCTACGTACCACCTGCAAAAGTGTTCACATACCATCATTTGCTAATTACCCTACGAAGATAAAAATTTTCCGAAGACTCGGAATGTGCCCGACGTTGTTCAGCTTCCAGAAGGATCCAACCAAGTTGATCTCCACATCTGATTTGCCGACAATATCGCCATTTTGGTTATCACCAAGATAAACCTTTACCAGGTACCCAGACACATAATTCTTCAGTCGTTCTTTGCACGAGATGGCATGAAACGAGGCTCTAAATTCAAACACCCATGACTCGGTACTTTTTAAAGAGCATATCAAAGCATCATCGGATTCATCAGAGACGATATTTGCTCCAGTCTGTCCGTCATTACCCTTCTTGACCTTTCGGATCACTGCTTTGACTTACCTTGATTGCTTCTGTCATTGTTTATGCATCTACCTCTACTTTCTACACTCAAGGCTGATGACAAGCTGCTACCCTCTTCTTGCTCTCTTCTGATCTCTTCAGTCATGATCATATTCACGACTTCTTAAAACTTCAACGGTGTCTTCCCAAATGATACCAAATCTGTCACACCTCAACCCGAAGGTCAAAAAATGATCTTACTTAATGTCAAATAACTTGCAATAAATCTCAAGATAAGTTTGAAAACAAATACAACCTCCAACAAAGGTTCAAATAATATAAATAGTGGCCTAAAAATAACAAATAAACTCTTGAAGCCTAAGGAACCGAGAACTAATCTTCACCGAAATTTCAATCCATGCTATGAGTGAATCGAAATCTCAATCATCTGGAATCACAATGGACTAAGTGAGTTTGATACTCAGTAAGCATACTAAACATTAATTTTTATTTATCAAATAAAAATAACATTCAAAACACAAATAATAAGACTTTTCATATATCGAAAATCACATACTTATCATATATCAAAATAATACTAGGATCCCTTTATTCATCACTGCATAATAGGACTTGCACATAACACATATCACATATTTGAGTCAAAGTTACTCGTCGGCAACTAATGTATACAGGGAAAGTGCAAGTGAGGATTATTTTCATAAAAACACATAACACTCATGTCCGAAGGTAACAGCCAGATCCTCGCTGTGATCATCAATGAGTCCTCCCACATGCACCAATATATCAACACATGAATGCAAAGACTCTTTAGTTCCCATGATGCCCTGGAGTCACTTCCCATATACCACACATATAACAAATCACATGAAAAAAAATAAATAATCTTTCCAGAAAATTGAAGCTTAGTTTAAATAAAACTAAGAATTTTTCTGGCATCATTCCAATTATCTAAAAATTGTACTGATTGACTGTATGATCCCATTCCAATTATCTGGCATCTACCCCAGAATCAGTAGCGCTTGAATTTTTCCCTCAAACTTCAAGTTTATCAAGTTCAACTGATCTGTGATCTCGTTGAATGCATTTAGGTACTCCTTGAAATTGCTGTTTTCAGAAATCTTTAAATTGGAAAGATTTTTTTGATCAGGTATACCTTATTTACTGTCGATAGTTGTTCGTATATGTTTGTAAGGGCACTTATCATTGCTGCAGTAGTTTCATGGTTCTTCACATTGAACGCAACTGATCCCGTTAGGCTGAGTCAAATTGCTCACAAAGCTTTTCGATCTAATACAGCTCAATCTTCTAACTTCATCATTTCTGGTTATAGTCATGTCAACGGTAAGAATAGGTTTTTTTATACTAATAGTCCATCATCTGCATCTTCCAAAAACTATAGTTTGTTCCATTGAACTTCTCCACCTTAATACCTTCTTTTTTCTGATTTCATGCCTCTTGATGAAATCTAATAGCTGCTGAGTCTCCTGAGTTTGCTAGAACCATGACACCCAACCTAAGCCTCTTATACCAATTGTTAGGAATTAAGCTGAATCTCAATACAACGAAATGGTTCTACGGTTAGCCAAGGTCACACACAATCACATATAAAAATAATAAACAAACAAGAAAAAAATACAAGACGAGAGTTTTACGTGGTTCGAAAAACTTTCCTACATCCACAGAACACACTTGCACTTCATCCACAATATAAGAATATTACAAAACTCTACCTTTGCTCTCACTTTTCCTTCTGATTACTACTACATAATGTATATATAGTGTTTTACTATATCTAAGGTCGGCCTAAGGAAAGTCCAGTTTGATCAAAAAATAAATCATTCCTAAACTGACTGTCCCACTGAAATCATGACTCGTACATGACCTTTTTGTCACTCCGTGCACTGCCAAAAATCTGTATTCCTTGTTCGTGTGACCTCGTATGTTATCATGCCCGTACGATCTGCTGCACTGACTATCTAGTCGCGAGACTCCCTAGTCGCACGGCTCATTGCCCTTCGAAGCTTGAGTCTGATTCATCTTCATATCCCAACACAATCCAAACCTCATACCAAGAAGAACATGTTAGTAGGATAATCAAAAAATTTCCATATAATGGTTTCTTTATCCATCATAATTAAATTTCCTAAATCTAAGAGCTTGGCAATGGAGGTGCTTGTTGCCACAGAAACATTAGTAGACCAAAGTGGACTACTCTGATTACCACAAAAAGTGCAATATTTCTATCACCACCAATTCTTGAAATGCCTGCAGAGTTGTTAATTATGTTAGTAGTATTATATTATTTATAAGGGTAGAATAGTCATTTACCTTGTAAGGCAATATTAGGGTTACTATATATTCTTTATGTTTTCCTATTAGTTGTACTTTTAATGTTTCCCTTTTGCAATGAGAAATCTAGCCTCTCTTTTCTCTATTTTTTTCTCTTCTCTTTGATTATTTGATATTGTATCGAGTATTTCACATGGTACCAGAGCGTGGTTTCATAGAAAGAAATATTTGGGTCTCATTGATTGTACGATTTCAGAAAGTCTTATTCGTACCACTTTCTCTCGTTCTCTCTTCTTATTTTAATATTTAGTATTCTTCTATTTTCTTTGTAATGGCGGGCGAAAGAGATGATTCACTTCAGTCTATTAATGTGAAATTAGATGGGAAGAAGTATTTGTATTAAAGTTATGTGACGAAGAATTTTTTGATGGGTAAAAAGATGTAGAGTTATACTAGCGGAACTTTGGGTAAAACCAAATATGAAAAGGCTTAAAATTATACAGATTTATTAGAAGTTTGGGAAGCAAACAACTAAAAAATTATCACTTGGATCAACAACTATGTTGAGCATTCGATAGGTACGTAGTTGGCAAAGTATGAAACATCTAAGGAGGTTTGGGATCATTTAACAAGATTGTACATGCAGTCTAACTTTGCAAAACAGTATCAGTTAGAATATGATATTCAAGCCCTTGAACAGAAAAGTATGAGTACTTAGGAGTTCTATTCTGCAACGATGGAATTCAGGAGTTCTATTCTACAATGACGGACCTTCGAAATCAATTGGCTCTAACAGAATCAGTTGAGCTTCGAGCGTGTGCACCTTATATTTCCGTATGGAGGAACAACGGTTGGTGTAACTTTTAATGGCTCTTCATGATGATTTTAAGGGACTTCGTGGATCAATTATGCATCTTAGCCCACTTTTTTCCGTTGATTTAATAGTCAGTGAGTTTTTGGCTGATGAGATATGCCTTAAATCTCAAGTAGAAAAATGAATTCTCCCAGCTCCTAATCCATCTGTTTTGACAGTTTTCTCTATACCACTTTCCAGCTATGAGATTAAGCCATTCTCAAAGGTTGAAATTGATAAGTGTAGTTTTTGTAAACATAACTGTCACTAGAAGGCTCAATGTCCTAAGTTGTTGAACAAAACACAACTATCACAACAAGAACAACAGTATCAACAAAAACATCAACAGCAACATCAATAACAACAATCTCCTTCATCGAAATCGGGCAGTCAGTCGCAACAACGACCTCACATGCCTCCCCAATTTAATATGACAGTAGTTGTACCAACATCAAACATTTTTGGATTTAGAGTCTCATAATCTTCAAATCCTACAATTGCCACCCTTACTGAGCAGTTTCAGAAGTGCGTTACCGTATAGCCACATGCTATGTCCATTTCTTCTTCGATAGGTCAGTTACCCCGCAATTCTTCATATACGTCTTCTTCCATATGGGTTTTAGATTCTAAAGCTTCACATCTTATGTTTTCTAATTCGACATTGTTTTTTTCTTTATGTTATACATCATCTGTGTCTGTCATGACTGTTGATAGCACTCCTACGCCCTTAGCAGGTTTCGATTATGTTATCACACCTCATTTATCTCTTTATAATGTTTACCATATTCCTAATCTTACATTAAATCTTGTTTCTGTTAGTCAATTGTGTGACTAGTTATTCAATCTCCTTTTCTTCTACTTCTTATCATGTGCAGGATCTGCAATCCCAGAAACTGAATGGGATAGGCCGCAGGCGGCGAGGGACAATATATTTTGGACGAGCTAAGATACCAGTTTTTGTAGCACCCAAGGTTCACTTGTCTCCTTTTCGTTTGAGTCCTTCTTCCACTAATTTTTATTTATGGCATTCTCGTCTTGGCCATGTTTCGGCCTCTTGTTTAAGGTTTTTAGCATCTACATGAGCATTAGAAAATTTACGAACTCATGATATTTCTGATTGTAGTGGCTGTAAACTAGAAAAAAAAAATTTGTTTACCTTTTAATCGAAGTATTTCTTATTATGTCACACTATTTGATTTTGTTCATTCTGATGAGTGGGGACCTTCCCCTGTTGCCGCAAAAGGGAAATCTCGATACTACGTTTCATTTATTCATGGTTACACTCGTTTTTGTTGGGTTTATCTTATAAAATATTTTTTTGACTTTTTTAGCATTTATACAGTATTTAGAGCCCTTATCAAAATGATGAGTACCTAGTGAGAATGAGCAAAAGACTTAGGGGACAAAGAGGGGAAGTGCAATGCCTGGAAGAAGAAGTTGCAGAAAAATGAAGAAAAAGAAGACAAAGAGTATCGCGACCAAGGCCGCGACTCCCTCTCGTGCTACTCACTGGTTTGTTAGAGGTCATGTGCCCGTGACTTAGGTCACGACCTCCAAGTCGCGGCCCCTTTTGCCAGCAATAGACAGTGGGTCGCGTGACCTGCTATCGCAACCGCTAGTTGGACGCTCGGTCACGAGACCCTCTGGACGGGATAAAATTGTTTATTTCCTACATCTTTCTTATTTGTAATGTTATGGGTATTTTAGTCATTTCGTGCTCTTTTCCTTTCTAGTATAAATAGAACACTAATGTTAGGGTTGTATATTCATTCATCAATATATTAAAAATTGAGAGCATTCTCTTTGTTTCTTGGATAATTCTCCAAAGACCAAATCGGTTCTTCTTGTCATTCTTTGTGTGAGATCAACTTCGGCTAGAGCTTGGGCTAAATACCCTAAGTGCTAGAGAGTGAGGAATCCTTAATAAGGTGACTAAGCTCAACTTCTATCTTTACTTTTATTGTATTGTGATGAAATTAGGGTTTGTGGGTCTTTTGTTATTATGGGTGAATTGAAGACTGTGGTGCTTTTATTGTTGATTGTTAGTGAAGTTAGGGATTGTTGTTGGACTTAGAGCTAGGTCCTCAACAATTTGGTGCTTTCATTGAGTTGCCTACTAGATGTTTGATAAAAGTCCTTAGTGAGCAAGTGTTTGATAAAAGCCCTAAGTGAACACTAGTAGGAGTTTCAAAATGTCAAACGGTGACAATGATCAAGCTCCGACAATTGTTCCGACCCACAAAGTACGCATAGAAGCCATGGAGGCCAGACTACAAGCCATTGAGACCCGGGTGGACGCTTGGGCTACTAGAATGGATGCTGAAGCCTTTAAAGCAAGACTACAAGCCATTGAGACCCGGGTGGATGCTTGGGTGACCCAAATGGACGGTCGGGTGGCTGGGCAAACGAGAATGTACTAAGCGTTAGAACGTCCGGTGGAGTTGCGGGGTAAGAGATAGCCAGTAGGAGGAGAAGCTATTCAAAAGGCAAAATAAACTCATGAGATAGGGCCACCACTTGTTGAGCCAAAGTATGAGACGGACGAGGAAGATGAAGAACCGGTCAGGGTTCAAGAAAACAAGGAGCTTATTGTTGGTGTAGTGTCACCCCACACTACCCAAATAGTTGCAATTGAAAATACCCTTGGACATAAAGATAAAAACATTGATGGTTTTACTGTAAATATGAAATTAGTTTATGGATTTCAAGGTGGTGAGGATGACATTATCATTATATCAACTGTAAGGTCTAGCATTGGTGGATCAATTGGTTCTCTATCCAAGCCACAGAGGATTAATGTTGTTCTTACCGGAGATAGGCACTGTCTTTGGATTTTTGAGATTTTGCGGTATAGGAGTTTGCGAAAAGGACGGATAAAAGAAAGAGTTTGGCAAGTTCTTGTGCATTGGAAGGGTCTTCCTAAGGATGAAGCTACTTGGGAAGATTATAAAGATATGGTTTTAAGGTTTCCAAAATTTTCCTTTGAGGGCAAGGGTATTCTTAAAGAGAGGGGGAATAATGAGAACCTAGTGAGAAGGAGCAAAAGACTTAGGGGACAAAGAGGGGAAGTGCAATGCTTAGAAGAAGAAGTTACAGAAAAATGAAGAAAAAGAAGACAGAGAGTATTGCGACCAAGGCGGCGACTCCCTGTCGCGCGACCTTGGTCGCGCTACTCACTGGTTTACTAGAGGTCATGTGCCCGCGACCTAGGTTGCGACCTCCAAGTCGCGGCCCCTTTTGCTAGTAATAGAGAGTGGGTCGCACGACCCACGATTGCAACCGCCAATCACGAGACCCTCTAGATGGGATAAATTTGTTTATTTCCTGCACCTTTTGTATTTGTAATGTTAAGGGTATTTGAGTCATTTCGTGCTCTTTTCCTTTCTAATATAAATAGAACACTAATGTTAGGGTTGTATATTCATTCATCAATATATTGAAAATTGAGAGCATTCTCTTTGTCTCTTGGATAATTCTCCAAAGACCAAATCAATTCTTCTTGTCATTCTTTGTGTGAGATCAACTTGAACTAGAGTTTGGGCTAAATACCATAAGTGATAGAGAGTGAGAAATCTCTAATAAGGTGACTAAGCTCAACTTCTATCTTTACTTTTATTGTATTGTGATGAAATTAGGGTTTGTGGGTCTTCTATGGGTGAATTGAAGATTGTGGTGCCTTTATTGTTGATTGTTAGTGAAGTTAAAGCTTATTGCTGGACTTAGAGCTAGATCATCAACACAAAACTCAACACTCTGTTATTATCAAGTGTTTTAGATGTGACTTGGGTGAAGTGTACACTTCTAATAAATTCCGTGAATTGCTTGTCTTAGATGGAACGGTTCACCAAACTTCTTGTACAGACACTCCCGGGCAAAATGGTGTTGCTAAAAGGAAATATAGGCCCATTGTTGAAACTGCTCATTCTCTTTTGTTATCAGCTTCTATCCCTAGTGATTTTTGGGGAAAAGCGATTCTTACTACTGTTAACTTAATTAATAAGATCCCTCATTCTCACAACTTCAGGTTTGTCACCTTTTGAAAAGCTATATGGGCATACTTCTGACTATTCTTCCCTAAGAGTGTCTGGTTCTACTTGTTTTGTCCTTCGACCTCATGTAGTGCGTAGCAAGTTATCTTCTCGCTCTGTTATTTGTGTCTTTCTCGGTTATGGTGAGAGTTAAAAGGAATATCATTGCTTTAATCCAATTTTCCAAAAACTATACGTGTCTCGTCATATTTTGTTTCTTGTGCATATATCTTTCTTTTCTATCTTTCTAGTTCTCATAACTTGAATAAATTTGACCTTATTCACATTGATACTTTCTCTGATGATACAGATAGTTTGTCTACGCATGTCTCATCCATTCCAAATGCTGACTCGCCTTTAATTCCTATTACCCACTTTCCTTATCATTATTCTCGCAAGATTCGCACCATCAGTTCTGCAGATGCTGGTTACTTTACTTCTGGTGCTTCCTCTTGTATTTGC